>CM040985.1:23119133-23169849 GCA_022985145.1 Pangasius djambal | reverse complement strand
ACTTTCACGGTGAGAATTTTAACAGCACTAAGCAGAGCTAGCAAAGATAGATAACACCGTGCCAAAAATAGGACACCGAAGTGTGCAGACACATTCGACTGAAAGCTGAAAGAATCACGATCAAAGGAAAGGCGTAACAGTAAGCCCTGAATCAGTTGCATGTGCTTATGGCTTATGAAACATCTATCTATCTATCTATCTATGCATACTGCACATGCATAATGGCTTGCATAGATATTTACCCCTTGATCTTTTACATATATACTGTATATACAGTCACGTGAAAAAATTAGGACACCCCATTAAATATTCAGTTCTTTATTAAGAAATGTCAACATGTCAATTTCTGATCTTGTTTTCATTTGTACCTGTAGATGGAAGTGATGTAATTGCATGTAAACAACAAAAAATCACTTCGTTTTCAGTTATTAAACAAAAGAAATCAACAAAAATGAGTATTTCAACTGAGGAAAAAGTTAGGACACCCTATGCCCTAATAGCTAGTGTTTCAATAGCTTTGGCTGAAATAACCTCAATGAGACGTTTCTTGTAGCCATCTACCAGTTTATGACACCGACTGGAAGAAAATGTCCCCCACTCCTCAATGCAGAATTCTTTCAGCTGTGTGATGTTTGAGGGGTTTCTTGCATGCACAGTCCGTTTCAAATCACCCCACAGGATCTCAATAGGATTTAGATCTGGGCTTTGACTTGGCCGTTCCAGAGCTCTCCATTTTTTTTTTTTAACTTCTCAGCCAGTGCTTGCTGGATTTACTGGTATGTTTTGGGTCATTGTCATGTTGCAGGGTCCAGTTATGTTTCAGCTTCAATATTTTGACAGATGGTCTCACGTGTTCCTCAAGCACCTTCTGATACAATGCAGAATTCATAGTGGATTCTGTGATGGTGAGCTGGCCAGGTCCTGCTGCAGCAAAGCCCCAAACCAGAACACTTCCACCTCCATGTTTCACAGTTGGTATGAGGTTGTTTTGCTGAAATGCTGTATTTGGTTTAAGCCAAACATGCCCTCTGTTATGGTGTCCAAATAATTCAATTTTAGACTCATCTGTCCAAAGCACATTCCAGAAGTCTTGGCCTTTGTCTGTATGTTCTTTGGCAAACTTCAGTCTTGCCCTCATGTTTTTCTTAGACAGTAAAGGTTTCCTCCTTGCACACCTCCCATGATAATTAAAGTTGTGCAGTCTCTTTTCTGATTGTAGATTCATGCACTTTGACATCAACTGTAGCAAGAGTTTGCTGTAGGTCCGTGAAGATATTTTAGGGTTTTTGGAGACTTCTTTAAGCATCTTGCGGTCTGCTCTTGGGGTGAATTTGACCTGGCCATGTTGTTTTAAATGTTCTCCACTTGTAAATGATTTTCTGGACAGTGGAATGGCTGATTACAAATTCTTTTGAGATCTTTTTATATCCCTTACCAGACTCATAAGCATCAACCATCTTCTTTCTGAAAGCCTCAGAGAGCTCTTTGGATCTCACCATGCTGATACCTCTCACTTCAACAATTAAGAGCAAACCAGACTAAATGTCTGAGGTTTAAATAAGGCAAGCCTCTTTCAAAATGCTCTGTAATGATGTTCTAATAATTTGCACCTGATGTGATTCACCTGCAGGTCATTTTAGCCATTTAAAGTACAAATAAATGTGGGGGTGTCCTTACTTTTTCCTCACAAGAAATTGGATTTTTTTTAAACTTACATTTTACAGATCATTTTAAAAAGACTTTTCTTCGGTTTTATTTGTTTAGTTATATTACTTGAATCTCCCAATATTGTTAAAATGAAGATCAAATGTCCATATATTTAACTATGTTAAAAAAAACACAGGCTTTCATGGGGTGTCCTAACTTTTTCACATGACTGTATATATATATGTATGTATGTATGAATGTGTATATATATATATATATTATTGTGAGACAAAGGTAAACAAACAGACATTTGCCGTTGACATAAGTATTCACCCCCCGGGTTAATCCTTGGTGGAACCACTTTTGGCTGCAATTATAGCTGGAAGTCTTCTGGCTGCAGCTTGATATTATTTTGCAATGTTTCCCCCCCTATCGGACATGTTCAAGTTACGTGCAGGTTTAGTAGCAGACCTGTACGCAACCGCCCATCGAAAATGCCCTAAGGAGTCCAGAAACACATAAACATCTAACAAATTTATGTTATACAAATTCCAGATTTTCCCTTCACAGAAACAGGTAGCTGCTCTCCCCGTTGTCTTATTTTTGTCTCGTTGCAATGCAGAATCTGGCCTTTGAAGAAGCAGGAGTGGGTAATTTTAGTTGTGAAGGTTCCTCAAGGACTCAGTGTGCCCTCATTATAGGAAGCGACATCCTCAGCCTGGTGAAGAACGTGCACAACATGGAGCCTACTTTAGATTAGACTGCCTCACTGCAACATTGGGCTAAAAGTAGCCTAATAATGACACCATTATTGTCAGTTTTACGTTTATGTTTGTTCATTTGACGTAATATGTCACAATGCATTTTTCGGACATATTGTGGATATCATGAGTGTTTTTTTTTTTATAACAATTGGGTTATATATTCTGATTTGGCGATTTAAGTTGTAAAAGTAAGGGTGTACGGATACACAAAATTCAAACTGATACAATACAATACGATTCAGTGGTGTCTCTATTCTATGCATTTTCAATACAGCAAAAATAAACATTGCCTGAATATGTTAGTTTTCCTGATTAAACGTTAGGAATGCTGGCTAATTAAACATTAGCTCATTAGCTTTGTGTTTATGTCTAGTGAAGGGGGATGTCAGACATGTTTGTGGTATTAGCGCTCAGTATATTACACTCATATTTAGCAGACTTGGCACACTGTGACGTTTCAGTCCACCACTCAGTGGCCATCAGCATGAAAAAAATAATTACTAGGAAGCCGAAGCGCTTCCATACACCAGACCTTAAAGATTTGGGGGAATCTTCCAGCTGCTGCTTACTGCTGATCATAGCCATTGCTAATATGCTAGTAGTATGCAGTATATGTTTTTTTTTTTAATTCATAATGTCACAATGTCTGTTTATTTAATATTGCATTTCAATGCCATTCCACAATGACTGAGTGTCCAAGATGTACTTGGCATCTCGCAAGAAAACGAGCTTTAAGTTCAAGTCTTTTGTTTGTGGCCTAAATGAAGACTAAAGATAAAATCACTAAGATTAAATAAATCATCTTGTATTAATAACAGGTGGCTCAACCACACAGTTACACACATTTATCATTGTAATTCCAAGATGTAGTGTTCATGAATTTGTCTCCAGCCTTTCCCTATATCTCAAGGGATTGCAGTCTCTGACATAAGACATTTACAAGGGGGTGCTTTCTTTTTGTCTTTTTTGAAATACAGCTTTGAAATCATCATAAAAACCAGACGTTGATATCGTCATTGCTAATACTCATTCATCAAGTTACCCAGCTAAAATTATTGAAAGTTATTAAAAAAGGTCACTAAGTCTCTAAACTGACGCGATTTAGAAGGAGTTCGCTGCCAGCTGCCAGTCAGCTGTGAGCTAGATTTATCTGCAATTTCATGAGCATAATGTTTGATCAAGAAAACTTGTCATACAAAGATTATGAAAATGACGATATATCAAAAATTATATCAGTATCAGAGCAACCCGCACTCATGAACCACAGTCCTCAGGGTTTATTTACCATACTTAACAAAAAAGAACAACGAAATAGGCAAGCTCACAACCTGAGCTGCTATGGGATAAATCTTTGTGAGAGTTTTATTAAAATATGTAGAATAATGTGTGTAGGATATGTAGTATATTTTATTTTGTTTTATTATTTTTTTTTTTTTTACAGAAGCTGATAGTCATGGTCTCCTCCTGTCTAGTGTGTGTGGAAAGATAAATACCTAAAAAAAAAAACCTTTCATTCTAATTTCATTTCTAACCACTTGGACAAGTTTACAGTCAAAGTTTATTAAGATCGTAGTTGCAAAAGTAAAACTGTACTACTGGTCCGTTGTGCTCGATAGGCGCGTCTACTGTTACCTTAAACGAGCAGCTCAACCGGCCGGTAGATGTCCATAACTCCTAATCTAAAGCGTGAAAAAAAAAAATCAATAAAATTCTGTTGAATGCGATCCAATTAGTAAGAATTAACCTAAAAATCATTTCATTGTGTGCCTGTTAAAGGGTTAAAAGCTCTCAAGCAAGATGGCTGACATGTGGAAAAAGCTCTGGTCTTGGTTATTTTTCCCAAGAACTGTTATGTAGACAGAAAGAAACTTTTTTAATGTCTACAACATTGTTTTTGGCCTGAAGGTCTTTGTTGATGATGTTGTTGTTGATGCTGTGATTGTCTCATCTCCAGACACAGTATGTCCTTGAAGAAGTGCCATAGTGAAATATTAATCAATTGCCATCAGACTGATCTGCCTCTGGACCATTTTGGAAATAATTGATTATGAGGGAGAGTTTAAAGGCTCTGAATCCATGGTTCCTGTCTGTACGTTAGTTCTGACCGTAAATTAAAAGGATGCCTGAATGACTGTTTCCTTTTTAATAAGTAAATCGTGTAGAATTCCCCTTTAAAGACGCGCGACACATCAACAGATTCTTACCCGCTTGCTTTGTGTGGAGGAGATGCCAAAAAAATTGTCACTTGATTACTGTATAAAGTCTATGATTGACACAGTTTGCATATTTGCGACATCGGTTTGCAGACACGTGTCTCGTAGCGTAAGTGCAGACGCGGGTCTGGAGCACAGAGTGAGACGGATTCGTAGTGCTGGGTGAAGAGCTGGCGGTTTATAACAGCGTCCTTATTAATAATAGATGGTAACAGCGTGAGTCTGTTGGGAACAGAGAATAAAGAGGACAGAACCGTGTGTGTGTGTGTGTGTGTGTGTGTCTGTGTGTGTGTGTGTGTGTGTGTGTGTGGAGCAGACCAATTCCCTATCCACATAATGTCCACAGAAATCATGATGGCTCTGTGTTGCAGCTGATAATAAGACCAAACCTGTCAAAACAGCATGCAAACCTGTGATATCAGGTCTCATGTCTCACAACCAACATTGTGAGCAATTGCTGAATTGAATTGCGATGTTACGCCTCGCTGTACATCTGAACGGAAGATGCCATGCCTCGGCTATAGTGTGCGATATCTACTGAGCACCTTCCCTACCATTAGCATCTTCCCTCACATTCCTCCATCACCATGGAGACCATACTCTCATGTGTACTCAGAGCAGTCATATTTACACTGCAGAGGATTTAGTATTCGTGGTATATGATTCACATGCTAGCAGTGCACATTACCATGCTGTAAACATTAGCGGGCTACACATGAAAATCCCTTTAATGCAGCATAGCATATGTCAGTCAGTCACTCCATTTGGCCCAAGTCTGCCGGTGTGGGTTAATTTTAGCACACGCAAGACAAAACTTGCTGCATTATTCAGAAACCAGTGCGGCGTTCTGATTGACCTATTTCCTGTGAGAGACACATTAATCCTGGCATCTGTGCTGAAGACACCAGGGGAGTGAAATCAAATGTAGTGGTGTCCTTATTGGATCTTGTTTTCGGTTTTATTTTAGTGGTTGGTAAAACTGCATGCACTAATGCCTCGTGCACTAATTTGAGCTATTATATATATATATATATATGAATGTTATGTAATATTTCCTAAACCGGGTTAGCTTTTGTTAACGCAGTATGATGTGACCATAGACGTTAACCATCTTTGAAATGATCGTACAACTCTATATCATACGTATCAGTGGCGGCTCTTCCACAGGGGCAGGTAGGGTAATATTCAGCAAATATTAATCTTCATAAAGCCCAGATTCATCGTTCCATACATTTTAAATTCCAGTGAATTGCTAATGACCTATTTTGAGTCGCCAACGATTTCTAGACGCTGCGTGTATGGCAGCATTAGCTTGTATTTAGGCACTGCAGCAAGCACTTTAGGTGTCCATATGAGCACATTTTTTCTGCCCCATGCTCGCTCCATGGACGAGGGTTCACAAACAGGACAATTAATGATGGGGTTGCCAGATCAGGCTCATTTAAAATACGCATCCAAAATACTCCGATCTTGTTTTATAGCATATAATCTGAGTTAAATATAATAAATTTCCTCAAAAGTGTAAATGCTGACAAGACAGTGTGTCTGTGATGGACAGACTCGTTTCTGTTATAAAATATATCGCAAAAATTGAGACAGGGAAAGGAGGATTGTTATGGATTATGGATTGAATGAGGTCAGTACATCAGAAATAGGCCCAAAATACTTGTTTCTCACTCAAAGGCACGGAAAAGAAATGTCTCTGTTTTCTGATTCCCAGATCTTTGGACTAGTTTCAGGTATTTTGTGTGGTTTTTGAGGTGTATTTTGCTGAAATGGGTCAACGCTGGTTAACAGTGCTGAGCCTCAAATGGACAGCCTAAAGATCGACGAGATTACTGAGGATGGTACCACTTAGAGACAATGAAGATGGCTTTAGGACTGCAATTTCCATGAACAGTGAACAGCTGGTAACTTCAACAAACTTCGGCTTGCTCTTTAGGCATAAATTTATAAATTTATAAGTTTAGAACTTATATCCTGAATTTCTGTATTCCCGTAAAGCTGCTTTGTGACAATGGCCACTGTTAAAAGCGCTATACAGATAAGATTGAATTGAATTAATAGTCTATCGATTTAAGTTTGCTTGAGGCTAAGTCATTCTTAATGTCATCCTACCCCACCAAAATCTACGGTCAGGAGCCGCTACTGGTATCTGCTTGCATGCGCGCAGCACTGAATTAAATTACATTTCACTGACTGTTAACTGGGATTGTTAACAGACTCTAGACTCCGATTCATGATGAAAACGTAGAAGCAGAACTTAGATTTTCACAGTGTAGGTAGACTACACAACCTGCTAAAATTCTGCAGCAAACATTCAAAAGGATGTGCTGCACTTGGAAACTCCGTGTGAAATAATAATTACATTAATAGAATAAGTATTTGGAGTTTGCATATTGACACACGTCCTGCACATATTTAGTGTTTAGTTAGAAGGGAAAACACTAATATGTGTAAGACAGGGGGTCCTCCAGGACCAGGGTTGGAAACCTGTGATATATGCAGTAAATGTTCTGTAAATAAAAGCAGCTTTCCAAGTTCCCGACTTTGGCTTTAAGAGGTATCCCTTCCCCTCAGGCTTCAGCATCTTGCTCTGAGAGCCTCGGCTTCTTAAAGGGCCGGCGTGCTAAAAAAAAACCCTGATATTTCATATTGACAGACTGAATAAGGTGGCAGAGGCATTGCCATGGCAACGCTCAGGAGGCAAGCGACTGGTGTTGGTGTATGAGTGTGTGTGTGTGTGTGTGTGTGTGTGTGGACTTATTGCTCTGCCTGAGGCAGATATCTAAAATGCTGTGTGCAGTGTCAGCCCCATTCCTATCACACTCGCTCAATATTACAAAAAAAAAAAAAATTACAATGGGACATAATTTTCTGTACTTACAGCAGTGTCAGCACTCGCCATTACTCACAAGGACTTTGCTAACTCAGCTAAAGCTGTTTTTCACTGTATATAGTCAACTCCAGAACTATTGGCACCCACCATGGAAAGGAATAACATGCAATACGTGATATATTAAACTTACACAAATGATGACACTGTATAGTTTTAACACATTTTTCTTTCAAATGCAATGTATTTCTTCTTCTTCTTCTTCTTCTTCTTCTTCTTCTTATTATTATTATTATTATTGGCACCCCTATAACTAACATTTGGCAAAGTCTGTCCTGAAGACAATAATGACGATAATGAGATTTTCCTGTAATAACGAACAAGGTCGGGTCTTAGACCGTTTCCATCTAGACTATTTCCTGCTCTTTTACACCCCCTGGTTTGAGCATGTAGACTTCCTTCTTCAATTTAGACCTCGGCTTGTTGATAAGGTTCAAATATGACACCTGCAATGGGCCTTGCAAAGCACTGAGTTTGTATTTGCTGCAACTATTTCTGCATTGTTTAGGGTCAATCTATATAGATATAGAGATACATCTGTGGCAACCAGGTTTTGCACTAAAATATCTTGGTATCTTGATGCAAAAAAGAAAGACAATCATCCACATCCTTATTTTACAGTGAGTTTCAGGTGTTTTTCCCTGTATGCAGTCCCCTTTTTTGTGACTTGCTCTCAGAAAGGGTCCTTTTTATACTGAACTGTGTAAAAAAATTTTTACCATTCTCAAATTTCATCAAAAGCAGCAACACTGATATACAATGATATACAAATAAGTATATGGACAGTTTCGTGTTTTTGTTAATATACTTCCAGCGCATGTATCTTTATACTTATGAATACGACCAAAAAAAGTTTGTATTCATAACAAAGATGTCTTAAAAATGAAAAATGGGGGAAATATGGGAACAAGTATTCAGACACCACAAATGAACAACAGTAGTATTTTGTTGCAGAGCTGTTGTTGGCAGTTACAGCTTTGAGACATCTACAGTAAAAAGGAATTAGCTTTTTGCAGCATTGTAGTTCAATTTTTGCCCTTCAGATCCCCATGATTCGACTCAGGCCATGCACGCACCTTCACCTTCCTTTTTTTTAGAAACCAGTCTTATCGATCGAGTTATTTTGGCTGTATGTTTGGGGTTGTCGTCTTGTACAAACATCCATCTTCACCCCAGATTCAGTTTCTTGGCCAAAGAGATTAAACTCTCCCCCAGTTTGTGTCCTGGTACATCACTCCATTCATGATTCCTTCTATGACACGTGATGCCCCAGTACCGTTTACAGAGAAGGAGCTCCATGTCACGATGCTCCCACCACCGTGCTTCACTGTGGGTGTGGTGTTCATGGGATCGTATGCACTGCCCTTCTTTCTCCAAACATGATGAGCTGAATTATTGCCATTGCGATATTGCTGAGTGTTCACTTTTGTTTCATCTGGCCAGAGTATACTGTTCCAAAAGATTTGTCTAAATGCTCCCGTGATAATATTAGACTTGCATCTGTGTGCTTCGTTTTTAGCTGAGGAATTTTGCATGAGGTGTCGGAATGGAGATGGTTATTCTGCTTATTGTTCTCAGTGTAGCTGTTCTTCCTGCTGCTCTCAGGCCGTCCTGCAACTCTTTTCGAGTGACTGCGGACTTTTTTCTTGCCTTCTGTATTATTAATTTAAGGGCATGTTGTGAAATCTTGCATCGTGCACATGACATGAATTCTTTGATAGTATATAGATTTCTTTTATTTAAAAGAAAACAGCCTTTTACCCCCATTTGTATGCCTAATGCATAACTCAAGCATATACTGAAATAAAATTAAAAGAGGTCACATGAAAAGTGTTCACAGTGATGTGTTATAACTGATTATGTCCCTTTTATATTGTGTCTGTTATGTGTCCTTTTATTTTGGAGGCTGTTGTCACTGCAGGGGAAACGATTTCTGAGATTTCTTCCTTGTTCGCAGAAGAGCAAGAAACAGCTGAGTTTATTTACCGCCAGATCAGCATGCCATTCTCAATATTGTTCTCATCGTGCTCACTTCGCTCAGTGTAGCGTTTCCTATAAATTACTTCTCAGCTGAACACCACAGATCTGTGTGCTAAACGAGACTTATCTAATTTCACTTAGCCTTCATTTAGCTTCATTTAGCCTTCTGTGTCTGCCAGTACCCACTGGGCCCTTGAGAAAACAGACAGCTTTTTAATTTGTGGTGGAAGTATGGGGTGGGGGGGTGGGAGTATGTATTGCACCCATGAGTAATGATGGATGCGGAAAGAGGTAATGATAAGTGGTAAAGTGCCTCATAATTTGTAATGATAAATCAAAGACAGCATCATAGATATGTATTGGGATGTCATTAGATGCCTGAGAGGTCCAGGCCTACCATGGGAGTCATGGGAAGCTGTAATGGAAGGTTATAGCCATGTATTATTGGATGTACAATATTAATATGACATTGTAATAAAAAAAAAAATACTGTTTGGCTGCTGATCAGAATTATAATTCCAATTTGGCAGTCCAAGGCAGTCCAAGGCAGGCTAATTTTCTCAAGAGTGAAAGACATTGTCATCTCTGTGTCACCACAAAACTGGAAGCACACAATCATATAAAATGTCTTTGTATGCTGTAACATTACAATTTCCCTTCACTGGAACTAAGACCCTGCACGCGGCCTGATATTCGGGATGCATCTGTACCATTTTTACAGACTGAGTACAATTCCGAGTGCATGTTTTTTTTATATTTTCGTACATGTCGATACCAATACTGATACCGAAATGAGTTACACAGTAACGCTATATAACACGTAATACTTAATATTATGCAATCAAGGGTGTCATGAAGCATGTTATTTAGCTTATGGTTCACTTCTTCTAATAGTGGCATACATGTGAATGCACATACAATACGAGACTCGTTCTTTATCACCTTAATGTCAACATTGGGGGGGGTAAGTTAAACCCCGGGTACGATCCTGGGAACTCCCCAGCTCTGAAGGAGAAAGAAATAAACCAAGTCTAGGCTGATGGATGTCAGCCATGATTTAATTATTATGTTACAGTGAGATCAGTTCAAACATGACTAGTCTGTTATTGAGGAGTTCTGTGTTTGGCAAAATATGCTCCAGAATCATGACTTTAAAGATCAAGGGAAAAAAAAACTGTAGCTATTGAAGATTTATATTGGATTAAAGTTATAGATCTTGCAGATAATCACTTAAATCAACTAAGTGATCAAATGCGGATTAAGGAGTCTTTCCGAATCCCAATCCAGGAAATTGGACATTGTGCAAAATCCTCTGTAGTACTTTAAAGGCAGGTAACAGCAACACTCTGACACTATCATTTAGAGGTTTTGTCTTCTACCACGCCCGTGTTTGAGGTCTCAGTCCTTATTTTGGCATAAGAAGTGTACGTCTGAGAGAAGAGCTGGCGTACCATCTCAGAGGAGATGGAGACCATATTTCTCATTCTATTAGGTTGAGCAATAAAGGACAGACGCAGTCAATTCCCAGGCAACTACGGCAACCATTGACGAAAACCAGAACTATGTTATAGCTTGGGTAATGAGAGTTGTGCGAAACCTGTTCGTTTTTTTGTGATCAACCTGACGGATGATTGTCGGTTCCTGTATGCAGAGTGCCCACCTGGCGCTGATTGACACTTTGATGATGGCCTATACAGTGGAGACGGTGAGTATGGACAAGGTGGTAGCGTGCATGCAGCAGTATTCTACCGACTGCGCTGACGGAGACATGCCCTATGACACGGAGGATGGCGTCATTAGCTGGATGAATAAGGTAGTATGATCATTTATTATTTCGTTCTTCCCTTCTTACTGACACATGAATGCTCTAATAGCCTGGTCCAAAAACAAATGGCTTACTTTGTTTCTTCTGTGTCTGGTCGCTAGATGTTAGATGATACAATATAAATGATATCTTATTCCCTGCCAGTTTGAGTATACGAGTACCAATTTCCTAAAAGCTTGATCTAATGAAAAGTCTTTGCGTGGCCTGCTAAAACAGATCTGCTAAATAGTACTTGCCATCAAAGTCAGCATCTCTGTGACTTACCATAGGGGCGTCCCGTCTCTGCCAAGGCTTGGAATATTTACATTCCCTCTGTGCCTGCTGACTACACACACACACACACACACACACACACACACACACACACACACACACACATACACATACACACACTATAAATTGTAAATTGTACAATGTAAACAACGTTCAGGACTGTTACGTGTCCCAACATGTAAGAACTATTCCAGGGGTTTCAACCTAATCTCTTTCCACCCCATCTGTAACGTATGTGCGATTACTACACACCAAGACTTCTCTGTACCAACCCTAAGAACAGAAAGCCTGCTTACTCCAAACTCATTTAGATTGCGAGTCAAAGGGGAGCTGTTCAATTTGGCCTATACATGTTTGAAATGCATGAATATTTAACACAGAGGTGTTATCACGCTATACGATACCTCATGACGCAGGGTCTCACGCTGTACGATACCTCATGACGCAGGGTCTCACGCTGTACGATACCTCATGACGCAGGCACTCACACTGTACGATACCTCATGACGCAGGCGCTCACACATGACGCAGGCACTCACACTGTACGATACCTCATGACGCAGGCACTCACACTGTACGATACCTCATGACGCAGGCGCTCACACATGACGCAGGGTCTCACGCTGTACGATACCTCATGACGCAGGCGCTCACGCTGTACGATACCTCATGACGCAGGCGCTCACACTGTACGATACCTCATGACGCAGGGTCTCACACATGACGCAGGCACTCACACTGTACGATACCTCATGACGCAGGCGCTCACACTGTACGATACCTCATGACGCAGGCGCTCACGCTGTACGATACCTCATGACGCAGGCGCTCACGCTGTACGATACCTCATGACGCAGGCGCTCACGCTGTACGATACCTCATGACGCAGGCGCTCACGCTGTACGATACCTCATGACGCAGGCGCTCACGCTGTACGATACCTCATGACACAGGCGCTCACACTGTACGATACCTCATGACGCAGGCGCTCACGCTGTACGATACCTCATGACGCAGGCGCTCACGCTGTACGATACCTCATGACGCAGGTGCTCACGCTGTACGATACCTCATGAAGCAGGGTCTCACACTGTACGATACTTCATGACGCAGCCGCTCACACATGACGCAGGCGCTCACATTGTATGATACCTCATGACGCAGGTGCTCACGCTGTACGATTCCTCATGACGCAGGCGCTCACGCTGTACGATACCTCATGACGCAGGCGCTCACGCTGTACGATACCTCATGACACAGGCGCTCACGCTGTACGGTACCTCATGACGCAGGGTCTCACACTGTACGATACCTCATGACGCAGGGTCTCACACTGTACGATACCTCATGACGCAGGCGCTCACACTGTACGATACCTCATGACGCAGGCGCTCACGCTGTACGATACCTCATGACGCAGGCGCTCACACTGTACGATACCTCATGACGCAGGCGCTCACGCTGTACGATACCTCATGACGCAGGCGCTCACACTGTACGATACCTCATGACACAGGCGCTCACACTGCATGATAGATATGATTGCACTAGTCATCTCAGTCTGTGTTCACAAGCAGCAGAGCTCAGTTTGGAAAGCATTATGCACTGATATGTCTGATATGTCAGAAATTCATCGTGACCTCTAACGGCTCGGTCAAACACATCCATCATGCATTGTTTACCCTTCCCCTTCCGACTCAGACAATGTAGCCATGATATTGTGTTGTGGTCTAATTTTCAAAAGGTGAACGAATACCTGAAAGAGATCATCATTCAGGAGCAAAGCAGGAGAGAGGCACAGAAGGCAGAGCCCCTTGAGATCCCTAAGGTAAGTTTACCAGCCTCCTGCTCCTTCTGAATCAGGGATTATTTCTTTATTTTGGTGGCAACCCTGTGTAAAAGATGCTCTTTTTTTTTCTTTATGCAAACAAGCAAGGTCAGCTGTAGTTTCATTTCAGAATGGGCTTTTCTAATTTAATCCTTAGTAGTAGATTATAAATAGTTTTTTTTTAACACAGTTGTAGGTTTATAGAGGAGTATCCATTTGATGAACGAGATGATGGGAAGAAAACTGATTCAAACCTAAATGCTGCCAGTGACAGTGTACCGTTTAGATGCAGAACAGATCAGACTCACGGATCAGAAATCACAATGCAGACATGCCAGAGCATAATCCAAAGAACAAACCAGGAAAACAGGCAAAAGATCAGGAGAAGAACAAGGCTCGACCGTAATGTTTGGCAAGACTTCGTAACAAATGAATGTTCTTTGCGTGTTTATGTACTAAAGAACCAGGAAGTGAACTGGAAGTGGAATGGCAGAGATTGCGCTAGAATTCTGGAGGATGCAACCTTGGTGTTAACAGAACCAAAAATCCGTTTATGCTTACATGAAATACATTGCTCTGCCGCAGAGACATTTACTGCTTCTGTATAAACTGTTGCTAAGGTAACCTGTCACGATGCCCTGCCTCTAATGACGCATGCCATGTTGCTGTATAAGGGGTTTTCTGGACTTTGCTGAGTCATAGACTCATCTACGTGGCAAGGTCCAGAGCTGCTGTGTGGAATCTCTCAGTCTGATGTCATGAGCTTGACATTTGCTGATGTATATTCTGCATGTTTAATAGTCTGCATTTTTAGAGTGCCACGCACTCCCGTACTGCATTCCCGGTGAAACCCGTATGCTGTCGGGTGATGGACACTCGGCTACTGATCTGCATCCACCCATAACACTGCCAGATATTCAACTCAAATCATATTCGGTCAGGATTAAGCCCAGACCCTAACAGAGCACCGAAGGACAAACATCATGGATAAAAAAAATGCCCAAGGAAGTTTTAGAAAAAAGAAAATACATGAGCAAGCTGATGATCCGAGCAAAAGAATACAAACAAGTTGCAGATTGAGTTTTATAATTATTAAATGAACCTGCTAACCTCCTTATTAATAAACTACAACACGAGGTGACGGGAATTTAAAAAACATGCACATATACATTCAGTTGGCATTTGTACGTAGAAATGTACAAATGTCATCACAAATTCCCGATATCTGAGCGGAATTTCTGTTCACTTAATCTGGATTTTCTTCTTCAGTCAAAGAAAAAAAAGTATTGGGTAAACTGATCTTTGACAGGCTGCGAAATATTTTTGCAAAAGCTTTTCGCAAAAGCTTCAACCACCCTGTACGGAGGTTATTGCAGGTCTAAGCATATGATGTTAATATAAGAAGTCACTTGTGTGTGTGTGTGTGTGTGTGTGTGTGTGTGTGTGTTTGCAAGGCAGTGTGACAGTTATGGTTAAAGCTAGTACTCATAACATTTTAAAAAGCGAAGGTCCAAAGAGGCCCTTTTGCTTTTTGCTCCCAGAAACCCTGCATACAGCAAAGCCCAGTGCACTTCCAGGACACTTCTTTAGGGAAATTCCTGAGCAAAAACTATTCCCATTAACCCCGTCATTATCCCTGGACTGTCATCAACCCTCCGAGCTGCATTGCTGTCCCAACACTAGAGTAACCACAGCAATTCCTGCCACCTTGTGCAGCTTAAACGAACAGTACGTCGTGTTTTCCAGTGACTACCTCCGTGTTTTACTTAAAGTAATGAGCTATTGATTAAATAGGAAATCACATCAGACTAGGTCTACTTTCTCTCTTTTTTTTCCCCTCCTGTGATGGGATGAGATTTCCCTTCCTGATTCTGATTCCTGTTCCTCTCTCTCTCTCTCTCTCTCTCTCTCTCTCTCTCTCTCTCTCTCTCTCTCCTCTCTTTCACCCTATTTTCTGATCGAAGTCTCCAACCAAATGGTACATGAAGCTGGTTCCTGTAAGTCTTTTAACATAGATGTGCTTTTTTTTTTTTTTTCTTCGCTCTCCATCGTGCTTTCATCTGCTCGTTTCCGTTCAGCGTCAGTCGTGTCAGTCAATCCACGTCATCGCTATAGTGTGCAAGAGATCCTGTCCTATTTCTGAAGTGTTCATCTCACTCACACAGCCTCAGTGCATGTCACGTCACTCATCCTTTAGGCAAAAGTCAACAAAAATACGTGAGTGTCTCATCGTGCCATTCCATTAACTACTGGTTTGTGCAATGACACCATTCACGGAGCATCATCCAAACACAAACTCTTGGAGAGACTGAAACTCCATTTGCTATATCATTACACAAAATGACATCTTAGCAAGTGAAAATATCTTGAATGAAGTCAGATTTATTTAGTATTTCCTATTATAAGATCACAAGCAACCAAACATAAGATTATTTATCCTATTTCTAGACTTTTTACTCATTACTCATGCAAGTTTTACATTTTCTTATTGTATTGGCAGAACATTTAGATCATTTTAAGCATTTATTTAATGCAAAAAAAAAAAAAAAAGAAGCAAAATGATCTGCCAATAGATTTATTTAAATAAATGAATAATAAAATGAATATTTGTTAATATTAATGATAAATTAATAAAAATGTCTAGAAGTAGGTTTTTCACTTGTGAAGTCATTAAGCAGTGCATTTGCTTAAAAAAATGTTTCCGTGACCCTTTATTACATTTTGGTTTCATTGGTTTGCAACTTTTCACCTGTTAAAAAAAACTTTCATGGCATTTTGACGTCATTCTTTTCCAATTCCTATAATTTCTCTACACGTATGTTATACACACACACAAAAAAATTGTACATGCTCGTGATGCTGGTGATCTCACTGCTGTGTGTGTGTGTGTGTGTGTGTGTGTGTGTGTGTGTGTGTGTGTGTGTGTGTGTGCTGGGACGCAGGCCCGCTATAGAAAGGAGCAGACATTGCCTAAAACAGTACCATGGATCCCCCCAGTGGACAACCTGCTGAAGGACAGCACAGATGGCTGCGCCCTTGCCGCACTGCTGCACTTCTACTGCCCTGAACTCGTCAAGCTAGAGGGTAAGCAAGTGTGTGTGTGTGTGTGTGTGTGTGTGTGTGTGTGTGTGTGTGTGTGTGTGTGTGTGTGTGTGCGTCCATTTGTAGGAATGGGTTAAAGCCTTGTGACTTTTGTTATATTCTGATGCCTCAGTGTGACCCTAGAATTTAGAAAAAAACGACTCATTTATATTTTATAAATGGCAAAAAGAAATGAGAGAGATGAGACGAGATGAGACAGAACATAAGGTAAAATGTGAGCGATTGCAAGAGGATTTCACCTGTAAAGCAACATCAGTTAAGTCATTCATCATGGTAATTATCCCTGCCACGCATTTAAAGTAATCCCATCAGACTAGAGGTCTTATCAGCCTAGGCATAAAGTGGAAATCAGTTAGATTTAGTGGGAAAGGAAATGGTTGTATTTATCACACTTGTCATGTGATGTCCTGATTAATGGTCTAACCTCTGATCGGTGCAGTCCGTCTGTACTCCTGACTTGTGCTGTGTTTGCTCAGGCTGAAACCTGACTTCTGGACCTCATTTTGTAACAAAACTTGCTTCCTTGACAGACGTGTGCCTGAAAGAAAGCATGTCATTAGCGGACAGCTTGTACAATCTGCAGCTCGTTCAGGACTTCTGCCGCGAGCACTTGAACCGCTGCTGCCACTTCAGCCTGGAGGATATGCTCTACGCCTCTTCTTCCATCAAAGTAAGCAGTCATTTCATCGGATCTTGTACGAACTGCTGTATTCAACCACTGAGGCTACCATCATTCATGTCCTTCGTGTATATGGAGTCATCTGACGCTAAGTGTGTTCTCTTAAAAAAAAAACAGCGGAAAATAATAATTCACAGGTATTTGTCTGACTAACAATAAGCAGTTATTTAATATTAATAGACAAAGACTCCAGTGTTGGATTTTTGAAATATAAAGCAGCTCCATTAAGGAAAGTCGAGGAAAGTTTTAGCGAGGTCACCGTTGGTGAGGGATCAGCTGTTCATAGTTGCTATATAGCAAGGGCTAACTTGTTTCATGGGCATTGCTTAACATTAAATGTAATTATAAACTGCTAAAAAAAATTGCAGTATGTTATTTATAGCAAAATGAATGTGCAGTTGTTTGCTGTTGTTTCATAAAAATACAATCTCAGACTCAGTAAAGACTCAGTAAAGGGTTTGTTTTATCAGGGCACATAGTGAACAGCGTGGCTAAGAGACATGCAGCTAAAGAAATACAGCTTTGTAGGTAAAACACCAGCTGCCTCTAGGCTCAGATGTAAAAGTCTAATGTTGTAAATTAAGTGCCTGATACATGAATGTGACAGCGGTAAAGGTTTAATATTTATAAAAAAAAATATTAACCGTAGTTTATGGTCAATACATGCTCTGCTACATGTGCGTATGGCATTATTACCATTTTTCTAGACTCGTTAAGGAGAATGATATGTGCGCATTGATTTACTTGTGTCCTATTAATTAGTATTTTTCCACTCGGACAGAGAACTGTGTAGAGCCTGTGTGTTTTGTTATTAACACAAACTGAGTTTCAGGTTGAATTTCAACAAGCGCATTATTCTCTGTGGTTATGTGCAACCCTACATCGTCCAAAGTTCAGCTTTTAAAAAAAAAAACAGTTGTTAAAAATGAACCTAAATTTACCTCGTGCTCAGACTCTTTCAGCGACTGCTGCTAAGCTGTCACAAATCAGCAACAAACAGAACTAGGGTTCACTGGGATGAGGCTGGAAAGCCCGGATTTACAGCAGACTAAAAATACTTCTGTGCTTTAGGTACACTATATGGCCAAAGGTTTGTTGAACATCTCATTCCAGATGTATTTCCCAAAGGTGTTCAGTGGGGTTGAGGTCAGGGCTCTGTGCAGGACACTCGAGTTCTTCCACTCCAACCTTCACACACCATGTCTTCATGGAGCTCGCTTTGTGCACAGGGGCATCATCATGCTGGAACAGGTTTGGGCCTCTTAGTTCCAGTGAAGGGAAACTGTAAAGCTACAGCGTACAAAGACATTCTACACAATTGTGTGCTTCCAACTTTGTGGCAACAGTTTGGGGAAGAACCACATAAGCATGTGATGGTCAGATGTCCACAAACTTTTGGCCGTATAGTGTATTTTGTAGCTTTTGGCATTTCACTGGAGTTTCCTGTAGTACATGCCACGCCTGTCTTGTGCTATTCCTGAAATGGAAACATAGACATGTGCATCAAAGTGTACTCTTGCTCTATATGAAAACATCTGCCTTTTCTTCAGTGATAAACTGAAGACTGAATCAGTCCTAACTACAGTGACAGTGGTGTATGATGTCAAGGCCATGGTTTTTGAGTATTGCACAGCTTGCTTTTACAAGCAGAAGAGCAGCGAGTAGGCACAGGCAGTTGATTTGCTCGCGTTTGCCAAAGCGGTGAGTCACGCGTTACAAAACTCTCAGTGGTGAGAGGCTCCCCATGGTAACGTATTCTCAGACTCTGTAAAGACATACTAAAATATAAATCACTCCCAGGGCTTCTATGTGGAGGAAAAATACAGTCAACCTTGAAGTTAATGGTTAAAACAAATGTTTAGAATACCATTTTACTCAAAGAGAATCTAGGCAAATGTTCCAGATGGTCAGTCGTGGCTGAATATTTAGTGAGATGCATAGTAGCTGTAGCAATGCTTGGCTCTTTCCGCTTTTGAAATTTATTCAGTGAAATAACCAATTATCAGCCTAATCTCTCTTTACATCTGTAAGCAAGCATGCTATTAACACAGGCAGTGCCTCCAAACAATGAAATGTTTACCATTGTATTTATATTACTCATTACTCCTGGGGAAATTCAATATTTTAGCCAATCAGAATATTGGCCCGTTTGTTTATTTAATGCAAATTGTTTTCGGTGGGCAGCACAGCCTGCATGAAAATCTCCTATGTAGTTCAGTTGGGACTACAATACTCCAGAATACTAATGCACGGCTTCAGTGGGATCCTATGGCAAATTCAAGTACACTATGTTTTAATGGATTTTGCATAGAAAAAAATATCTTGAACAGGTTTGGGCCTCTTAGTTCCAGTGAAGGGAAACTGTAATTCTACAGCCTACAGAGACATTTTAGACAATTGCATGCTTCCAACTTCATATCAACAGTTTGAACCAAGAACCACTTATTGATGTGATGGTCAGGTGTCCGTATACTTTTGGCCATATAGTGTACATTACTCCGTGCTTTTGCGATTGAGTTCTCAATTGACGTTGACAACACATTGGTTATTTTGAAAGGTACACGTGATGGCACACCTAATAAACTTAGACATAAGTGTGAAGCACGTGTAATCTTTATTAAATAATGTTTATTAATCCCACTCAGATTAATGAGTTTATTGTTATTTAAATATTATTCAGCCAAGAAATACCTGATAAGCACTTGCTAAAAAAAATTATTTGCTGTAGCAGCTGCCTGCCCTTCTAAAGGATTTTAAGTTGTCTTAAAAGTTATCTTACAGTATATTAGTTCAATTATCAATAATCATGGTGCATTTTACTAGTCCAGCATGTTCTTGCCTTGTGTCTAGGTCCTGCACATAGACAGAAACTTTGTGGTTTGCAGCTTGGCATACTGACAAACACCCAATAGACTTCATTTCACAGAGCTCACACAGTGCTGAAGTTGTAGAAATGTGAAATGCAATTTGTTGCCTTTTAGTGGTAGTCTCATAACCGCTGTAACAATGGTAATGTCATAACATCATCTAACTGGACTCTGAATTTATAGTTATTGTACAGTGCCATTTTAATACTGTATGAATGTTTTTCATTAAAACTGTACATAGTCTGCAGTATGTGTACAATAGCGTTTAACAAAAGCAGATTCTCTGAAATGTGTGTAGTGTGAAAGAGGCTAGCACAAAAAGGAATCTGCAGCAAAGGGGGTCATAAGTTTCTGAGATCAAAATTTTTGGAAGTTCATGTGACTTCCTTCTTGTCTGTAGGTGAATGCAAACACAGTATTGCTAAGGAGAAACTGTACAGGCTGAGCCAGTCTGCCCAGCTGAAGAAATGTATTAGAGTCAGGAAGCCTCTCTGTGTTCAAGGTTACATATTAATGTGTTATACAGGGCATAACAATAGCAGTGGTGGCTCAGCAGTGGAGGCTCTGGGTTACTGATCAGAAGGTCAGGGTTTCAAGCCTTAGCACTGCCAAGCTGCCACTGTTGGGCCCTTGAGCAAGGCCCTTGACCTTCTCTGCTCCAGGGACACTGTATCATGGCTGACCCTGCGCTCTGACCCCAGCTTCCTAGCAAGCTGAGATATACGAAGAAAAGAATTTCACTGTGCTGTAATGTATATGCGTGACAAATAAAGGCTGCTTCTTCTTTTTCTTCTAACTGACAGTATTTTTTGTGAGTGGGTGGTTTGTGTATCATGAAAATGTTTTCTGATTGTAAAAATTATGCAAAACACTTTCTGAAAAATGTCAAATCTGATTTGGCACGTTGATGTTTTACTTAGGCCTCGGTTATTGTAATAACATGTAAACGGTGGAGTTACTGTTAATGTCCAATGGTCTTGTTTTAAAAGTATGTAGAAAGACAAATCATTTAAATTGTATTGAGATTTAGGCATCATTCCCAATTCCCCACATGGATAATGTGAGGACTGTCACAAAAACACACTTTAGTGTTTTTGCTCCTCCAAGTCACCTCACTCTTAAATTAAATTAGGAAGATGTAGATATAGATATATATTGTGGAGCTATAAAGTCTAATCTTTTTAAACCTGCATCTCCTCATCGAATAATCACATTTTTGTCCTTTTCTCTTTCTCAGAACAACTACCTTGTGTTTATGGCTGAGCTCTTCTGGTGGTTTGAAGTGGTGAAGCCATCGTTTGTGCAGCCTCAGGTTTTGGTCAATGACGGTAAACAAAATAATGAAATACAACTAATGTCTACTATATTATATCGATCACTTAAGATTTTGCATAAATAATTTGCTGTTTTAAATATTTGTTTGACTTACACCTACATGGCCTGGCCTTCATCTCTGTGGCCTTTAGCACCAGTTCCATCACTGAAGAATGTGCCATCTGTGCCCATCTCAAAAGTCACAAAGAGAAGCTTCATGGAAAGACCTCCCAGTCCAGACAGACCAAGGTACAGTACGTTTCACACCTTAAGAGTCTTCAGACTCTGTGTATTTTGCTGACATGTGATTCTGTGCCTCACTAATGCGTGCTCCTTACTTTTAGTCTCCCACTTCGACAACAGCCTTTGACATCAAACTCAGGTAAACTGATTTCAGAAAGCCATTTTTTATGTTTCTTTAATTTTCTTTTCTGTGTGTATTACTCAAATAATAACCTTTGTTTGCATGCTGTCCAGGTGAGATCAGACGATCAACCTCCATGTCGTTTGTTGACAGCTTTTTGGGGACTTGGCCCAAGGAGAGGAGGTGTGAATACTTAGGACACTTTGATCAATACCACTGTATTGATTAGAAATATAAATATAATAAACATGTTGAAACCTGTGCTAAATACACTTTATATATCCTTTGTCCTTTGTGCAGGTCAGGGACTCAGGGAGTGTCCTTTGACATCCCATTTGATAAGGACAATACCACCCAAAATCTTACACAACCCAGACGGGGTATGACCAGGTCTGTGAGCACTGAGGGCTTTGGGCTCAAATTAGCCAAGGGAATGAAGCGAAATCTATCCTTCCAACCTGTGAATGGCCAAAACATTGGTATTGAGGAAGAGGGCTGTCCAGATACCCTTGTGGGAATCCAGCATGATGATCTGAATGGCACAGCACAAAGTAGCATTGAGGAAGCCCTGGAAATAATCCATAATTCAGAAAATCAACAGGAAGACACCAGGGTTGAGGCAGAGAATGAAGGTTTCTTCCTTCACATGCAAACCAAAGGAGAGCTGACCCCTAAAACCCAAGCTGAAGAAGGAGACTCTTTGTCAGAGGCCATGGGGATTTCAAGTGCTTCAACTACGGAGGTGGACACTGGAATCCATGTAAAGACAGAAGACATCCAAGAGACTCTTGATGAGGACTCATCGCTGAGAGACTGCACAACAAGTATGGAGTTAGATGCTGACCAGTACTTTGAGGCTAGAGCAAGTCACAGCCAGGATTCCATTAGTTCATATCCCAGCAGTGTTTGCACCAAGTCTCCCATAGTTGATACCCCCATGGGGGTTAAGATGACCAGCTTTGCTGAACAAAAGTTGAAAAAACTCAATCCAAATGCCGAGTCCAAAGGGGGCACCTCTCAGGGGACCACACCAGACAGTTCAGACCTCAACCTTTCCCATTCAGTCTCCTGGGTCCCCTCACCAGAGGCAAGCCCTGCCCACCAGCCACAGAGGGATCCAGCGCAAGCCATGGCCGCTGAAATGGTGCAGCTCCGTATGCGGCTGGAAGAGAAGCGACGAGCCATAGAAGCTCAGAAGAAAAAGGTGGAAGCTGCCTTCACACGTCACAGACAAAAGATGGGGCGCAGTGCCTTTCTTACAGTGGTCAAGAGAAAGAATGACGGTGTCTCGCCAATTCAGGAGTACACCACAAACTCGGAGGGTACCAAGACACTATCTGATACTGCAAAATCTCCAGAAAAGTCTCCTGTCAAATCCGTTAGTGAAGAGAGCACGTCTGAGGCAGACTTGCTGGAGTACACGCGTTCTATCGAGAAGTTGAACACTTCTCTGAGCTTTCTGCAGGCAGAGATGCAGCGGCTAGCCCAGCAGCAGGAGATCATCATGCAAATGCGGGAACAGCAGGCGTGGGTTGTTTGTCCACCTCAGCCTTCACCCCAGAAACAAGTACGAGAGCTTAGAGGAAGCGGGGCTCGTTCCTCAGGTTCCCCCTCACCCGCAGACTCCCCGCATACCACCCACCGCTCCCCAACCAATATTAAGAGGAAGTCAGCTTCATTCCACTCCAAAACCCCACGGACACCCAGGCCTACTGAGCTGAAGATCACTCCATTCAACCGAGTTCTCACTGTACCCCAGTCTGTGGATAGCATTCCTCGTCTGCGCAGATTCTCACCCTCTCAGTCTGTATCCAGCTCCTTTGCATACTTGGGGAATGACACAAATCCAAGCAAAAATAATATGCAAGCTGAACCCTTGTGTACAGACGGTACTGCTTCTGATCTCACTACTTTGCCCACCAAAGACATACAACAGCCTGAAACTGAAACAGACACTGCAGATTCAAGAAACAAGGAGTTAGAGAACAGCGTGGAGGAAAATGGAGAGATGAAGGATGACGGAAAAGAATCAGAAGAAGACATTAAGCCCACAGTGGAATCTAGTGTTTCTGAGGTGTTGTCACAAGCTGTAAAAGAAACATTCATAGTAACGCCTACCGAGAAGCCGACAGATTTAGTTAGTCAAAACAACAAAAACTTGATCGAAGTGCCACTATCAATCCTAAAGCCTCTTGAAGGACATGAGTTGGAAGAGGTTGGAGAGACACTGACAGCAGGAGAGAACCAGGATGATGACCAGAAGGTGTGCTGTGGATTCTTCTTTAAGGTATGCATATCAAATGCTCATCAGTTTTGTTTACATGAAAATGTAGAATAGTCAGTTATTCCTCTTATCTTTATGATAAGGTAAAGAATGGATATTCCTAACCTCAGAGTAAGGGTGGTGGTCGAACTGGTTGCTACACCTGACTGAATGTTTCATGAATGAATTTCGGTAGTGATTGGCTGATGCAGTAGCAGTCTGTGTGGCAGACTTATAAGTGAAATCCCTGTTCACACTGCCATATGACATCATTTCATTAATGATTTCATATATGAAAATCCAAATCTAAATATGTTCTGTCAGGGTATGTATCTGCTATGCTGAATGCTATTTATTTAGACTTACATTTAATTAGAGTAGCAATTTAAACTCAGACTATATCAGAGGTGTATATATGGGTGGACGTAGTAACAAAAGTGAAACCAAAATGTCTCGGAGACCGTCTAATGGCTGGCTGCAGTAACATCTTTAACCCCGCCCATTGCCATATTAGTGAAAGGGAAAGGACCCAAACTTACTTTGGGTCTCCACATCTCCACAAATTATGTTTGGTTATAGTGTTCTAACCATGATATCTCGCCCAATATTTTTCCTTACAATAAGTGTGTTTTATAGGAGTTACTTGATGATAAACAAAAGGGTGTGGTTGGTCAGGTGGCTGACATTTTTAGACAATGTCAAGTCAAACATGAGTCGAATCTCATGAATGATCACAGTGTTTCCAACACACACCTAAAGCTCTCACCAGTTCTGTAGCAAAGCCATGTCTTGTTCTGCTGTAACCTGTTGTTAACACCCTCAGTGAGGAGTTATTTGCAATTTTTGTGGTATGTTTCTCATTTTGATATCTAAGCTGTAGCTCGTTGTACTGATATTATAACTAGCAAACCAACATGAGTGAACAAAGTGATGACATAAACCATGGCAGCTAACACTAGCTAAATATCATCATAATTTACAGTTGACTGTATGGTCTTAGCAAACACTTGAAGTAGGTTGTGTTGAGTGTAAATGTTGACTACTGTTTACCTGTATATTTTCAGTTGGTATATTACATTAGCTACTTATACTTACATTACTTTGATTAATGTTCAATGATGGATCATGTCAGCTACTTAGCAAATGATAGCTCAGCCAGCCACTTGAAGCTCTGAAATCTTTTCCTTGACAGCAGTAAAATCAATATACTTGTGAAAATTAGACGATTACATTTTAGCATGTTAGTTAATATTACTGAGTTAGCCGACGCGCCATCTTAAGCTATATCACAGCGTGCACGCTCCCGACAGAAAGAAGTTCACTGTCCATCACTAATATGGGTGGGTGAGAGGCGGACCTACTGTCTGACCACTCGTATGTACTGCGCATGCTCTGGTTCAAGGTCTCTACTGTGCAGACCCTGGCTCCAAGATGGTGCCTCCTATTTCCACCAAAGAATCCTTCAGAACTGCACAATGGGAGTAAATGGTGCCATGTTGTCCACTCATTTATACAGTCATTGGACCCAACAAAAAGTTGCTGGAGCAGGTGGTTTTTACTCTCATATGGGCGGGAGTCGGATATAAAGCGTGCTCAAAAACTGGCCATGTTGAATAAAATGAAAGTGACCACAATAATGTGTTCTTCTTCAGTAATTGCTTTATCCTGGTCAGAGTTGCGGATATTTAAATCATTAATTCATTAGTTTATATCTCAGGACTGACTAAATTTAAAATATCCTCCTCCTGCTTACTGTGTGGGCAGACAGTTTGCTCACAGGTCCATTTCCTGGCACATTTTCAGCTGTTTCAGACACGCGACAATTTTTGATATGGGCCTAATTGTGCTCAGTGGCATTTTATTTAACTGCTTTGTAATCGTATCATTATCAGCTGACGTGTGCAGGTCAATAACCATCTGTCTCGTTTATCTTGAAACTTCTTTGGTTTTCCCCTTTATAATGAATGACAAAGGGATTTTATGTGTGTGCAACCTCATCCCTGGGTTCTGAGAGCAAAGATTACCAAGAATGACCATTTGTTTGCACTTATATAAATGTATTAATCATTTTATTAATCATATAGGTTTTGAGAGAAAGTACTATTATTTAAAAATGGTTCTAATTGTACATTTTTTTTCCTGAGTGGAAAATTTGAATTATTGTGTGTAGTGTTTATTATATATAGTCATTTTGCTTATTTTCAGGAAGCTTGCCAGTAACACTGGAGGGCACTGTAAATTTTATTTCTGGTGGTATTGCATTACCTCTGATGTTATTCCCTCACTGCCCAGCGATCAGTGCACTACCTGTTCTGTAATGTCGTTCGAACATTTCACCAAACGTTGAAGGATGTTTGCCAGCTAACATGCAAAGGCTTCAGGAACTTGTGTTAGAAGAATTCTGACCATTTTGCATTGCTCTTTTTAACTGAGTAAACTAGAGTGCTGTGCTATCTAGGTCATTAAACTGGGGATAATAAATAATTTACATTTGGGATGCAAGTCAGGCTCAAGTCAGACTCAAGAACGGCAGGACTGATAGTCAGAATTTGCTTTAGGTGGCATTCCAACTTGGTTTATCTGTGAGTATACAATTAACCACATGTGTTGAAAACCACTGCAGCTCAGACTAGTACTGAGAATTAAACGAGTACACATGCAGTTGTAATTTAGTAATAATGTTAATTATAGCCTGCTTGTGTTAAACACCGAAGACAAGATTAGACTGTTTACAAGATACGGTGCCAGTAATGAGCAAATTGGTGTTTATATTGACGATAACCAGAAGCAGTTATTGTTAACAAATGTTGAGTGACTTCCTCAGCCTTTTTTGTTTTGTTTTTTTTTTGGGTTTTTTTTTGTTTACGTTGCTTTTGCATCCATTAATTAACAGGATGACATGAAGGGGGAGGACAGCATGGCACTGAAGCGAGCTGCCCTGCTGGAGAAGAGGCAGAGGAGGGAGCGGGAGAATCAGCAGAGGAAGCAGCAGCTCGAGGCTGAGCTGGAGCAGAAGAAAGAGGAGGCTAGGTGATGCCCTACTCAGTGGGTCTGTCAGCGTAATGTTTGTATGATATGATGCATGGCTTAAAAGCTTCGGCTTCGTCCTTCCAGATTAAAGGCAGAGGAAGATCGGCTGAAGAAGGAGGAGGAGAAAGCCAGACGGGAGTTCATCAAGCAGGAGTACCTGAGGAGAAAGCAGCTCAAGCTCATGGAGGACATGGACATGCTGGTGAAAACTCGGCCAGCCACGGCTAAGCAAAAGAAGCCGCGGCCCAAATCCATTCACCGGGATGTGATCGAGTCACCCAAGACCCCTGTTAGGGCAACAGCAGGTAAAGGGGCGGATGCCCTCTACCTGGGCAAGACCCGTGTGCTTTGTGCCACCCTCAGCCTTCTGCTTTCCTGCTCACCGAATTCCTGCAGATCAGTTCTAACAGGCCTTCTAACCTTATCTAATTCCTTAGTCGTTTGTTTTCTATGCTTTGCCTTGCTTTGACTCTGCTCTACCCTGCACGTTCTGATAATTCGACTAATTATTTTATTTGAAATTCCTCCAAACTTCCAAATGAACAGTTGTATCAGCAGTGTTCTGAAGAGACTCGCAGTTTTTTAGTGATTTTACTACCCTTGCTAACACCTGTTGAGTTATATTATATTATATTATGTTATATTATATTATATCTTATTATATCATAATATATTATAAATCCCTGAGCAGTGAGCTTTATAAAAGGGGGTCGCTCAAAGTACAGCAAGCGGCCTTGTCTTTGAATTGTCTAACTTTATTTCCGTTTGCATTGCTGTGTCTTACATCCAGGTTCACGACCTCGTGTCTTTTCAGTGTCCAGTCTCTCTTTGGCCTCCCTCAATCTGGGAGACAATGACAGTGTCAGCTCAGAGAAACGAACCCCCAGGTAAGAACCATGGTTAAGTTAAGTAAAGACGTTATGATTCGATGTGTGTTTTTTTATCTATGGTGGCAGGCATTAATAAAAAAAATAAAGAAAATACAGCAGCAGTACCAACCAGTCGGTTTTATATTTTTTTGCATTGTGTAGTACCTCTCTACTACTAACCTGGCATTTCTTACTCTGTGAATTCCTGTGTTCTTTCACATTCAGAAGCGATAGCTTAGTGTCCAGCAGCCTATACGGCTTCTCGAGCTCTCCTCGTATAAGAAGGAGAAGGTCAGTCTTAGCTGGATCAGCCACCTCACCGTTCCAGTCCTCTGCTTGCGCTGTGTCATACCCGGTCAGGGGCTATCTGTTCCTGGCGAAAGGATGCCCGTGCATACACATCTCATACCACAGCTGCTTTTGTGTGTGCTTATACGATTTCCATTATACGATCAGCTTATCCCTCATACTGGGTGCCAAAGCGTAATAAATAATGTGAGGTCTTCAATCCAACATGTGATTGAACACCCTGTGCTGTACAGCAGATGTAATAGTGGCGGTCCTAAGGATTAGCAGAACGTTTCGCAGAACGAAATGCGGCCAGTTACTTTTGCTGTATATGCTGTAAAACTTTGTGAATAGAATATGATAGACTTTTTTTTTTTAAATTGCAATTCACTGCCTGACAGTGCATGAGACCTAAAGAAGTGGAATGCTACCTCAGCTACAGGAAGAGTAATAAGATTATATAAATTTGATTGACTATTAATTTGTGTGATGTGTGCCGCAGTAGGCCTGACTCGGCTGACAGCTTCCTGTCTCCTTCTCGGTCTGGGAGCCACAATGGAGAGAAAGACTGGGAAAATGCCTCCACCACCTCCTCTGTCACTTCTGTCACTGAATACACAGGTTACATTCCTAAATTGATTTGGTTTGTAGAAATATAAACCCCCTTTACTGCATACCAAAATAATTCATTCATTAAACTCATCAAGTAACGTTTTTTTGGTTTTTTTGGGGCAGGTCCTAAATTGTACAAAGAGCCCAGTGCCAAGTCAAATAAGCATATTATTCAGAACGCTTTGGCTCATTGCTGTCTTGCTGGGAAGGTCAATGAAGGTCAGAAGAACAAGATCCTGGAGGTAAGAACATCAAGTAGAGTAATTTATTCTGAGCCACAATTTGGGAAATAGCAACTCTGTGAAACCAGAAATGGATAAAAAATTCTGTGTATGAACTTTACTCCTCTAAAATGATCAAATTTGATTAAAAAACCATTTGTGAGCGTATTGGACCTCATGTCTGTTACCATCAAACTGAATATTTGCTAATCGTGGATTGGTGATTTCCTACAGCACTCTACATTTCTCTCTCTTTTTTTTTAAATAACATTATTTGTCTTAAAACATTTGAACCCTATGTAATGAAATAGAATGTGTTATGACCTACGTTCTTCAGTATAACCCAATGTTATATTATGCTTTCTGTAGGAGATGGAGAAATCACAGGCCAACAACTTCCTAATCCTGTTCCGTGATTCGGGCTGCCAGTTCCGCGCTGTGTACACGTACTGCCCCGACACAGAGCAGATGAACAAGTTGGCCGGGATCGGGCCCAAGAGCATCTCGCGCAAGATGATCGATGGCCTGTTCAAGTACAATTCTGACCGGAAGCAGTTTAGCCAAATCCCAGCTAAGACCATGTCTGCCAGCGTAGATGCCATTACCATCCACAGCCACTTGTGGCAGACCAAGAAGCCAGGAACACCGAAGAAAGTAGCACCCAACAAGTCTTAAGATTTTCTATCAGCTCCCAGTACCGGACTGCTTCTGATCTCTGCAATGCTCTCTATCGCTGTAATTATAAACTCCGACCTGCACTGCACAGCATTCTGCATCTTTGTCATGGAACACTACCCACACTTTAACTAAAATAAAATATGCACAACTGGATTGTAAACCAATACGGGCTCGTCATTTGATCTCACTTCTGTATTTATAACCTGAGCGTCTCATTGCAGTTCAGTTAAAGCATGTGTGTGTGGCTGGGTGCGTGAATGTGTGTAACTTTTCTATGTGGCAAGACAATGGTGAATAAGGAAATGATGAACTATGACTGATATTTGGTACACTGAAGCACTGATTGTCATTTGTATGTATAAAGAGAAATGTTGCATATACACTTGTTAACATGTGGCCTTGGTTTTGAGTTCTTTGGTTACTTTTTTGTTTTATAGTATGTAATAAGGATAATTATCATTATCATTTTGTTTTTTAATTTTTTCTTTTAAGAGCTGGTCACCTGTGGCCCTCGCCTTCCGGAGCAATGCTGTACGTGCGCATTAAACGAATCGATGTGGTAATACATAGTATATTTTTGCTTGCATTTGTTACGTTTTAATTTTTTTTTTTTTTTAAGTGGCTTTGGTTCACAGCAGGATTGTGAATTCTTACAGTGTTTTATGATTTCAATTTTATTATTATTCTGCATAATCGTACAGATCAGAGGAATTGTTTTAAATTTCAAAGCCATGATCTGTATAATTCGGTGTGTCATGATAGGTTGCTAAGGTTTACTGCATAATTATGTGATTGTAGGTTTTTTAAAATGAAGCTAGCAGATATTTGATAATGCCATAATGAATAACGTATCAGTGATATTTCTCTTGTCTGCATCACAGTTGAAATTAATATATATTGACAAGTTTCATTGTATCAGTAGTTATTCTCGTTTGTCTCATTTGTGATAGATGATATATTTCACGGATTCTGCAACAGCCATTACGATTTCCAGAGTGAAGTTCTGTGTGTACAAGTGGAGGCAGTTTTGTCCCATAATGTCTTAAAATTTAGCAAAACTGTCAAGAAAACAATGTGCCAAACGACATCTTTGTATTGCTCACGAATGATTTAGACTGAGAACTGATGCTTTTATTAATATTTTTTATTGTGAAGTTTTTTATTTGGCTCGGGATGTCAGAAGTTCAGCTGGGTGATGTTTGTGCCATATATTTCAGTGTGATGAGAAAGCATGGCCCCTGTTGGATCTTTGTTGGGTGGAATATTGCTGTTTACGGGTCAAGGGTTTACTAAATTTGATATGAACGCACGCTGGGCTATTTTTTTGGTTTTGTTTATTTCTCCAGTTTTCTTTCGGTTCCTTATTCCACGGCCAATGCCTTTCCACAATCATCAGCACACTCCTGTTAATAAATACAGTAAACTCCTGAGCGTAACTTGGGTTGTGCAGTGGAAAATGTACAGGCCTGATGTACTGTATTGGGGGACAACACACACCTTTTTTGACACAGTTGTATTAAAATAATTTGGCTGTTCCAAGCCATTAAAAAGAACTGGCTATGTACTTGTAAATAAGCACAGTTTACATATTGTACAATGTGTTTTGAGCTCATCTGCTCATCTTAATCGAGCAAGGTTTTTTTTTTTCTAGACACTGCTGTCGGTAGTTAAATAGTCAAACACATCGGAGTCATAATGCATTGAATAAAGTTGCGCATGACATCAAATGCTGTCTGGGAAGTGTTTTGCTCAAGAATCTAAACTGTAAGCGCCAACACTTTTCTCCCACACACTTTTCCTAAATTCCTAAATACCAAATAGTTTTAAAGTGAGAGTGCGAAACGCTAATCAGTCCAACTTTAATAGCTTGATTTCTGACATATGTTAAAATACGCACATAGACAAGGGAAGGATAACAAAAAAACAAACAAAAAAGATTCAGTACAAGCTACAGGTGTTACATTTCAAAGAGCATATTAGCAATAGACAATGGTTGATCCTTGATATAATTTATTTTAATACTATTTAATATTTGAAAGTTCTGCAGCTGCAACGTATGTAAAGAGACATGGCAGGATAAACAGTCCTTAAATTTCCATCTGCCTCAGGTAAACAGACCTTTCAGACAGAAACTTCCATCTGAAACTAATTTAATTATTTTGTATCCTCTGTAATGAAAAGATGTTCGTTATTTAGAGATTCTTGTAAAAGTATAGTTCAAATTTTAGCGGCAAGATATTTAATTTTTGTGTAACAACAACGCTACAAATACTGCAGTTTGATCAGACTTATGTATTTCAGTTTTCAGTGAACTGATGATAGCCTTATTTCACACGGAAAACCCAGAACATTATCTGGATACATTTACCACTTGCAGCATTTCAGCCTTCAGATTTGAGCAACATGCCCACGTTCATGCATTTATTTATCAGCTCTGTCTTCTTTAAGGAAGAGAACTGGTGTTTGAAGTAAATGATCTTCATACACAGCATTGCACAGGTTTGCGCATCACTCTGCGACAGGAGCCATTTTCCATCGTTAAAAACACACATAATGGGCCTCGTTTATCAATCTGTTAGTAAATTTGTGAGTAAATGTTTGCATAAGAGCAAAAAGTTGCTGCCAGATTTCTAAAGTTTTTGGAAACACTGATTTTCTTCATACCTGCGTGCATATGCTGATTAAAGCCAATCACTCGTATATTACCAGGCGCGTACTCGGCACAGCTGATTTGCATTTGGTGACACCCGCAAAACTCCATAAAAAGCAAAGCTCACACAGCTGAAATACACTTTCTCAGAGGTAGAAGTGTCAGTTATTTAGATTTTGAAATATGAACAGTGTAACACCTGAAAGGCCAAAAACTGGAGCCGAATTACAGAAAGGTTTGATCTGATGTAAATTAAGTGAGAGGAAAAGAAAATGGTTTGACATGAAAATGAAGAAAAAATATATATTAGCGGTATCCAGGTGATCGTGGATGCCAAGCACATCACACAGAGATTATTATATTTAATTGACCCTTGAGCCAGAAATCCCTCATGCCCATACCAGGTCGGCCATGTAGGCCACACTTAGTGCTGGCTTTAATAGTGAGTTGCACGGCAGCACATTAGGCTGCGTAAGAACCGCTTGAGCGCGTCCTCCATTTATACAGTGCCATTCTTAATTGAATGACTGATCTTAATTGTCTTAATTTATGGATTTACATTGTCTTGCTTTCTTTTTTTTTTTTTTGCATATTTAATAATTCTTTAGTTAATTTTATGAATATGAAATGACTGGGTTTCAAAAATAGTTTCATTAAATTTGTTTAACTGAAAATTTAAAACCATTTAAACCTGAGTGTCGTCCGTATATAAAAGTGCAGGAACTCATCAGTTTATATGATTTGAAGCTGGTCAAGGGAGGTAGTCTTCTTCGTAAATTTACACACACATTCAGGATCACAGGTACGATATCACCATTCCCACCTACAACCCCAAACCCCCCTTTACCGGACATTACAGGATTTTCATGAACTTGTCTAAAAGCTCATATGAACGCTTAAATGAATAAATGAACGAATAAATCAGAACGAATAAATGAATGAATAAATCGGTTCGTATCCAGCTTGATAATTGAGGCCTGCTGCTTGTATTTTACATGTTGCATTGCATTATGGGGTTAAAGAAGTGTACTGGATATTTTAAGCTATGTATTCATTGCCACATTGCAGCCAAACTACACAACGCAGTGCATTCTGGGTATTTTGTGGATGCTAGTACACTACCTACTGTGGTGCATTATGAGATTAACAGACTGCACTGGATGTGGACTCCAAAACAAAATGGCAGAGGCCAAGGAATTACACTATCCAGGTAGTCACTCTGCTCAGAGGACCGCCCACTCGGCTCTGATTGGTGGATTCTGGCGGAGACGCGGGGACATCAGCAGCAGAACAAACGCGTGCGACTGCTTTTTAGACGTTTTGGTACATTTGGCCTTCCACACAGCTAATCTTCTAGAGAGAGAGAGAGAGAGAGAGAGAGAAACACGCGTGTAACAGCGTTAAGAGAATTACTGCTCCAGTGCACGCCGAGCATCTACTCGACTCTTTCTAGGTAAGACTCTTTTAACGCCACTGACTGATGATCACCAGATCACTAGCAAGGGCACTGATTCATCTAATAAATGCACAATCATGCATTAAGCCGACGTCTGAGCACGCCACATGACTTATGTCTCTGTCTGGTTCATTCACCGGGTGGCAGTGTAACATGAGGATGAAGCTGTTTAGGCTGCCAGTGATATCAATAACATCATTGACATCAGTGATATCAGTGATATCAGTAGCATCAGTAACATCAGTAACATCAGTAGCACCAGTGATATCAGTGACAGCAGTAGCACCAGTAACATCAGTGATATCAGTGATATCAATAACATCAGTAGCACCAGTGATATCAGTGACATCAGTAGCATCAATAACATCAGTAGCACCAGTGATATCAGTGACATCAGTAGCATCAGTGAGGTCAGTGATATCAGTAACATCAGTGAGGTCAGTGATATCAGTAACATCAGTAGCATCAGTGATGTCAGTGATATCAGTAACATAAGTAACATCAGTGATGTCAGTGATCAGGGATCACATATGGGGAGCTGTACTGTAATGGCTTGGGGCTGCGATTGCTGTAGTGGCTTTGGGGCTGCGGTTGCCACGAGCAGCTTCGTACTCAGGACTCCATCAGTGGACAGTGGATAGATTTTAACCAACCGGACTTCTTGCGAAAACTGTGATGAATTTACTGGTTGCACAATTGCACTATTTGTCCATATAGTACACAATAATAGAAGGGATTTATTTATAATCACACTATCCGTCACACCCAGATGAGGACGGGTTCCCTTTTGAGCCTGGTTCCTCTCAAGGTTTCTTCCTCATATCGTCTCAGGGAGTTTTCACATGAAATAGAAAACTAATGCCCAATAGTAAACATCATGCTAATCTAGTTTCCGTAAATTTGCTTTTAGAAAAATGGCGATGTTTTCCCACATGTACTTCAACAGGAATTGGACACCATGACGGCAGAGGAGACGATTAACATAAAGGAAGCAGAGATAATCAAGCTTATCCTGGATTTCCTCAACTGCCGAAAGCTGCATATCAGCATGCTAGCCCTGGAGAAGGAGAGCGGCGTCATTAATGGCCTCTACTCGGATGACATGCTCTTCCTCAGGTGGGTTTCAGCTTGCACCTGACTGGATAAACAGGACTGGTGTTAAGAAACTGATACATTCACTTTTCATTACGTTGAAATGTGCAAAGCAGCAAACACCTGATATCTGGAAGGCATGAGTTTATAATGGAATGCATTGCTCCTTCATGCACTGCACAACTTGCCTGTTACCTTACACGCTTTTGCACTGACGGTGACATTCTCTTTTATTTTTCCGTTTGTCCTAGGCAACTGATATTAGATGGACAGTGGGAGGAGGTTCTTCAGTTCATTCAGCCACTGGAGAATATAGACAAATTTGACAGAAAGAGGTGAAGGAAAATAATTTCACGTACACATAGCGGCACAACCTTTTACCTTTGTTACTGTCTTATGTGTGTTTGTGTTGTCCCTGAAGGTTTCGTTACATCATTCTGAAACAGAGGTTCCTGGAAGCACTTTGTGTGAATAATGCTATGTCTGCATCAGACGATCCTCAAAATGTGAGTTTGTTTGTATGTCGGCTTGAGTATCATGATTGCAGTTTGATTTAGGAGACAGTTGTGTGTGCGTGTGTATGTGTGTGTGTGTGTGTGTGACTAGAAATTCTGTGCAAATCAGTATGGTGATGAATTCAGTAAAGGCCACAAATATGTGAAAATACATTTTCCTCCCAGTAGATAGGCATGTTCAATAGCATGCTAGCTACCATTAGCTAAACCGTTTTATTCAGTGACTGCTGGTTGTAATATTTAGATGAGATGGCTAAGGAATTATTATACCCATCAATAGTTTGCTGTTCTAATGCCTATCTGTAGTGTGACAACAAAATGATTAGAATTGGCCCTTAGAGCAACAATATTATATCTTATTTTAAGTGTTTCAAGGCTATAATGCCCTGCTGGCATGATGTTGTGCCTTTTATGAGAGATAATAGATTCAGTTCAATTTATACAATAGTAGACACTGTCACAAAGCAGCTTCAGAGAAATTTGGATGTACAGTATAAGCCCTAATGAGCAAGCCAGAGGTGACAGTGGCAAGGAAAAAGTCCCTGAGTTGCCATGAGGAAGAAACCTGGAGAGGACGGAACATGAACCCCAGTCTCTTATCCACCGATAGAGCTTGTTTATGCACCTAATTTCCAGACAGCAAGGCAGGGTCAAGACAGTGCTTCACGCTCGGATACAGTGTTTCTGCGTAATCTGTCATTAAATACTTAGCGCTTTTGTGACTCTTATTTACATTCTGTTGCTTACTCAGCTTGAGCTAACCATGCAAGAGGCAGTGAAGTGTCTGAATGCTCTGGAGGAGTTAAGCCCATCCAAAGAGGCCTACAGCAAACTGTGCCTGCTGTTGACGCTCCCTCAGCTCACGCACCATGTCGAGTTCAAGGACTGGAACCCGAGTACGGCACGTGTGCGCTGCTTTGAGGAGGTGTGCTCTTTGGTGGCCGAGTTCATTCCGGCTGACCGCAAGCTCAGCGAGGCCGGCTTTCGGGCCGGCTCAGACCGCCTCTTCCAGCTGCTGGTTAAGGGTGTGCTGTATGAATGTTGTGTGGAGTTCTGCCAGAGCAAGGCGACAGGTGAGGAGATTGGCGAGGCTGAGGTTCTGCTGGGCATTGATCTGCTATGTGGCAATGGCTGTGACGAACCCGACCTGAGCCTGATCTCTTGGCTGCGCAACCTTGCGCCTGCCACCTTTACATGCGCCTTTGAGCATAAGACACTCAATGTCCACGTGGACCAGCTGGTAAAACCGGCACGGGCAGCCCACACTGATCTGCTTGCGCCACTCCTTGCCAAGTTTTCACCTTCCCCAGCCTCACCACTGAGACGCCCTCAGTCAGCTGAAGCGTACGTATCACGTTCCCTCAACCCAGCGCTAGATGGTCTGTCCTATGGCCTGGCAGGGAGGGAGAGGAAAATCGCAGAGGGTGATGGAAAAGATGCCACTCCGATGTCACACTCTTTTGCTAACTTTGGCTTAAACGGCAGCCACAACGTAGTGGACAATAACCTCTTTATGGAGACACCAGACAGGTATGAAGCTTTGTTGATTGAGAACATTTTTACATTAGTTTGGCCTTTTTTTGTATTCCTATACTCTGCATTATAATTATTAAGTCTATGATTGTTCTAATAGGCATCTATTTAAGTAATACTGAACATTTGTCCAAGCAAAACATAGTTAGTCATCTGAAATGCATGTAAAACCTTGGTCTACTAGCTTTGCTAGTTTGTACTAGTTAAAGTAGTGTTGACTTTACAATCCGACCTGTTGCTCTTCGGCTACATTGTCAGTTGAGTTTTTCCAAGGAAAAGGTTCATATGCATCTTCGAGTCTCTCATTACAGAAGAAAACATTGATGCTTTGAGAATAATGAATGCGGTGCTTATGACCTTTTTGCGTTGCGCTATGCTGACTCGTTTTTCTCCAGCAGTTCTAGATCACACACACAAGTAGAGAAAATCAACACTTCAGTAGAGCCTAACACACTCTGTCCCACACAACCCCCCGAAAAGGACGGAGAACTTCCTGGTTCCGTTAAGATGACGGAGGTAATAATTCTGATCCTTTCAAAACAGGCCAAATTGCTTAACTTTGCTACAGAGTTATATTGGTGTTATTTAAAGTTGTGGGGTTGATGTTTGTTGAGGTTTCAGATCGTGCTAAAGACAAACGCCGGTGCTTTTCAGAAGGCAGTATGTCTGTCTCGCTGCACTAACCGTGTGTATGTGTGTCCTCACGCTTGTAGGAGCAGCTGCAGGAGTTCCATCGTCAGCGACTGCGTGTGCAGCATCACTTGGAGCAGAAGCAGCAGCATATGCAGCTCTACCAGCAGATGTTGCTAGAGGGAGGAGTGCAGCAAGCCAGTCAGGCCTCAGGTGCCGGCCAGCACAACCTCACACAGACCTTCCTCAGCAGGTCAGACCCACACGCGTGCTAACACACGTGTGCTAACACACACAGCAGCAAGACAGATGCTAAGTGGTAAATAAAGAGCCAGCATATGTTGTATTAGTGGTGAATAAAGAGCTAACAGATGTTGTGTTAGCATGGTGTCTCATTAGTTGTTTAAACTTAGACTGTATAATAGGTCTGAATGTAACCAAACCAGATGGAGGGAATTTTGCCTGTGGGGATTTGTTTTTAAATGGTGGTTGCCTTTAAGTTAGGGTATTTAAACATAAAATGCATTTGAAAAATGCATGATGGAAATTCAGTGTAGTCCATTGTGGGTACAGTTCTTGAACTAAAGCCAATGTAATCCAAACAACACAGCTTATATTTATCCAATTCAAAGAAGACATTGAGCTAAAGCAAAAAACGACGGCCCTGAAGCCTTAGTTTAAGCTGGACTGGGTGGAATACTGGGAAGAAGAACTGCTCTTAATCATCAGAAAGAAATTCCTTAGCCTTTGCAGAGAAGAATGGTATTATTTGGATCTGTTCCCCTTATCTATAGAAACTGGTCAGAATCCTTCAATTAGACTCTGAGGGACGGTAGCTAAATCTGAAGACTTGGATTTGCCAGAATGGAATCCTTCATAAAGGTTAACGTAAGAACTCTGGAAGAAAGATTGAGGTGAGATGGACAGACACTGTATCTACAGCAAGCTGCATGGACACTGGATTAGAAGATCATATGGTTAAACCACAAAATAATAAGTTTAAATAGTAATGACACTATTGGAATAATGACCTACTACTTGGTATAGTATGCAGATTGGGATGTAATTGGAACATCTGTACACCTGCTCATTCATGCAACTATCCAATCAGCCAATCATGTGGCAGCAGCACAATGCATAAAATCATACAGATACAGGTCAAGGGCTTTAGTTAATGTTTATAATAAAAAATCAGAATGGGGAAAGTGTGATCTCTGTGACTTTGACCAAGTTTAAACTGCTGATCTCCTGGGATTTTCATGCACCGCAGTCTCTAGAGTTTACACAGAATGGTGCGAAAAACGAAACCATTCAAGGAGGCAGTTCTGCAGGTGGAAATGCCATGCTGATGAGAGAGATCAGAGGAGAATAACTCGAATAACCGCTTTTTACAACTGTGTTGCGCAGAAAAGCATCTCAGAACACAGAACATGTTGAAGCTTGAGGTGGATTTGTTACAACATCAGAAGACCACATCCCATTCTGTTTCTGTAAGTCAAGAACAGGAAATGGAGGCTACTGTGGGCACAGACTCATGGAAATTAGACAGTTGATGACTGGAAAAAGACCAGGTGAAGTTTTTCTAATTTTCAACTGTCCAGGTTTGGTGAGCCTGTACACTGGAGTACCCTCCGTTTCCTGTCCTTGGCTCGCAGGAGCGGGATCCGATGTGTAAAATGGCCAGCGAGTGTAAATTGCAAATGCAGTGCACTTACAATTGCAGGAATCCACTGCCATTTCGCAGACCTGTGGTTTTTGTTCCCAAGAGAATAGACAATGGATGTGTAGCAAATGTGTGACCTGAGCAGTAATATACTGTAGCTACTGTATATCTAAGTTATAATATAATATTGTGTGACATTCTTTAGCCCAAAAAATGAATATAAGGTCCAGGTACAATCTTAAACATTGCAATTTGCTTTCTTTTGCTGCTGCAGCTAAATTACTTACTTTATAATTACTTTAATAACTTTTAAACTGGGGGTCTTTAAATGCGCACAATCCTGATTCAACCTCTCTGGGGTTGAATTAGTGAAATCTGCTCTTTTCTTTTTGCAACTGACAAATCTGCAGGTCTGGGATTTGGCTAATTGAACTCTGAATCGATCCGTGTTATTTATTAGCTAACATCGACTGCCTAGTTCTCCGTCGTTGGTTTGTTGGGTGAAGCCAGACTTCTTTCTAAGGTTGTAAGGTATTGACAAATGACATATCTGAGATCCAAAACCTCCTACCAAATCAAGCTTCATAACAATGACCTTTAATTAATATTACAGGTTTGTCTGAGTGACTCGCAGCAGCTCACACCAACATGTTTTAGAGTATTTCTTTCATAACTGGATGCTGCTTTGAATCTTAAGATAAGCTGTGGACACTCATGGTTAAGTCACATGTAAAAGATTTTGATGCCGTACGATTAAGAACTGCTAGAGCTGAGACACTTATAGCTCATTCAGCTCTGAATGTGTGAACTGTGATATTGTGAAGAGATTTAGGTATTGCTTGGATCGTGGGAAATGTTTCCTCTTAAAATATATTTAGTGCTTTTTGTTTTAGTAACTATTAAAATAACTAAAACAGCAGTTAAGCATGTTGTGTTTAAAACATTGATTATGTAATAGTAATGTAATGTAATGTAAATGTATTTGTACAGGTCCATCCAAAAGCTGGAGGAGCTGAATGTAGGGATGGAAGACCTTGGAGAGAACATGCAAGCCTTGGCCCAACAGTGTAATGGCTCACAATCTGAAGCACAGCGCACACAGACCCCCGAGTCTGACAGAACAGACAAAAGCAAAACCGGCGTGACAAGCAGCACCCCTCAGAGAGGAGGCATTCAGGGCATGCCTTCACTAGATGAGTCCCCTGTGCTGGTCAGCCGGAGGTGAGGGGACTTTTAATCACCTAAGCATCCTTGGGCTTTGGAAGCACCTTAAACATAATATTTGCTGTTGTCATAATTAGTAGTAAAATGCCATAATGTTTTACTCTTTAGTGTTGAATAGTTAAGTAGCAGGACTTTCAAACAGGATGTCTTCCCTGCTAATTATATGACCTTTGGTATGACAATAAAGTGTGTTTCAGGATGACAAGCCCAAGTCCCCATTCATAGCAGTGCACATGCTGGAAGACACACAAGCTGTGCGAGCCGTCGCATTTCATCCTTCTGGAGCTCTCTATGCTATCGGGTCTAATTCCAAAACCTTGCGTGTGTGCATGTACCCACAGGACCTTAGTTCCAGGTATGGAATTAAGATGATGATTCTCTGTACATTATGGAGCATTTACAAGGATAGTGTAATATCCATCTGGCCATTGATTTTAATACGAACATAGCAGTGATAGGAAGCATGACAATTTGTGACACTCAGGGTGTCTGTTAAGAATGTTTACCAGAAATGAAGGAACATAACGCAGGTACCATTCACAGGCAGCAAAGCGAGAGCACATTTTTTGATAGATAGTAAAATATCTTTATGTATTTATTATTTTAATACATTTATAATTCTCAGTTACTATATATTTAGCAGGCAACATCCCTGGAGAACATTTTATTCAAAAGCACAGCTAAACAACAATAATTCAAAGGTGGAATTATACAGAACGATGCTTTATAATATTGTGTATTATCTCACAGTGCGGAAGGTCCAGTGAGGCAGCCTGAAGTCTGCTTCAAGCGCAACAAGCACCACAAAGGCTCCATCTACTGTGTGGCCTGGAGTCCATGTGGCCAGCTTCTTGCTACAGGCTCCAACGACAAATACGTCAAAGTCCTGCCTTTCAATGCCGAGTCCTGCAACGCTACAGGTGAAAATTCAAGTCTGTTGTGTAGGTAATTTTCCACTTATGTTATGGGGACAAAAGAGTATAATTGAGAAAATGAACCAAAATCCCACAAACTGTCATTGTTCCCAGTGTAGAGTGAGACGTACCGTATTCGTGTACCTGTGCTGAACTTGGTTACGCTTTTTGTCCAAGCACCATGCACACTGAGCCAGGACATATGGCTAATGCTAAAAATAGTGCAGTCTCTGAGTAGGAACAGCCATCTTTCGTTCCTTTTTTTTTTTTTTTAAACTTCCTTTCCCTAGTGGCTTTAAGAGGAACATACAGTTCATTGTTTCAGATTTTATTTGTTTGTTTACCATAGTCATTTTTTGTCACCAGTATTTGACATTTCTTACTTATTTTACATTTTTCACTTATTTTACATTTCTTATTATCCATAATCATAAACTAATAGCATTGTACACCTGCCTAGGTATTTAGCTACAGAAGATTCACTAATCCATGTGCTTTTGTTTCATTTTCACATTGACGGGAGTTCGCAAGTTCGATCCCTGAGAGGGATGGTATACTCCGTCTTCCTTGTCAATCACAGCGACACTACCCAATTGTATGTGTTTGTGTGCTTGTGTATGCAGAAGAGGGCTAATAGCACTTTCCTCTCATTGTGTTACGCTGCCTTGTGGCGCAGCAAGAGAAGCAGTTCGAAAAGATGTGGCTGGCTCGTTTCATGTGTCTCAGAGAGAGCTTAACCTTCACCATCCCTTGTTGGTAGGTTTTTGTACGATATGGGAGAGCTGTCTAGTGGATAGGAATTGGCAGGTCACCAAATTAGGGAGAAAACGGAAAAAAAAAATCAAGCTTCCTTTATTGCCACTACAGCTCAATCAATGAAAAACAATAAACTAAACAATAAATTGCAGGACAAGACAACACATGCAACGTTTGTGAAGTGGTATTTTTTTTTCTATATGCACTCATCAGTATTCAGCCCACAATCTTCAGAGAGCTTACTTTCACCAGCAACGTCGTGTGACGGGGAAAGTGACACAGATTCTCAACACAAATGCAAGCACAGAAAACACATAGTCCTGATCTTGGATTTGTTAACATGACCGAAGAAAAAGCTCTACAAACAGTCATGGCAGACCCTGTTCAATACTGTGTGTGTTTGTATGCACACAGGGCCAGATCTGGAGTTCAGCATGCATGATGGGACCATTCGTGACCTGGCATTCATGGAGGGTCAGAGCGGTGGAGCTATCCTTATTAGTGCTGGAGCAGGAGATTGCAACATCTACACCACTGACTGCCACAGAGGACTAGGTCTACATGCACTCAGTGGGCATACAGGTATACACACACATACACAATTACAGTATTCATACAGTTAGGTCCGGAGGTATTTGGACAATCACAGAGTTTTTGTGATTTTGCCTTTATACACCACCACATTGGATTTGAATTAAAGCAATCAACATATGATCAAAGTGTAGACTTTCAGCTTTATTTTAAGAGGTTCCACATAAATATGGCATTTACCATTTAGGAATTACAGCCATTTTCAGCAAAGTACCTCCATTTTCAGGGGCTCAAAAGTGTTTGGACAAAGTGACATAATTGTAAATATAACCATAATTTTAATACTTGGATGAAAATCCTTTGCAGTCAATGACTGCCTGAAGTCTGGAGTCCATGTTCTCAAAACTCAAATTCTGAGTTTCCTCCCTGGAGATGCTTTGCCAGGCCTTCACTGCAGCCACCTTCAGTTGCTGCTTGTTTGTGGGTCTTTCTGCCTTCAGTCTTGTCGTCAGTAAGTGAAAAGCAGCTCTATTGGGTTGAGATCAGGGGACTGACTTGGCCATTGAAGAATATTCCATTTCTTTGCCTTCAAAAAGTCTTGAGTTGCTTTCGCAGTATGTTTAGGGTCATTATCCACCTGCACTGTGAAGCGGCGTCCTATCAGTTTTGTAGCATTTGGCTGAATGTGAGCAGAGAGTATAGTCCTATACACCTCAGAATTCATCCTGCTACTTCTGTCAGCAGTCACATCATCAATAAACACCAGTGAGCCTGTTCCATTGGCAGCCATACATGCCCATGCCATAACACTGCCTCCACCATGTTTGACACATGATGTGGTATACTTTGGATCATGAGCTGTTCCTTTCTTTCACCATACTCTTCTCTTCCCATCATTCTGGTACAAGTTAATCTTGGATTCATCAGTCCAAAGAATCTTATTCCAGAACATGGGAGGCTTTTTTAGATGTTTTCTGGCAAAGTCTAATCTGGCTTTCCTGTTCTTGAATGTTACCAGTGGTTTGCACCTTGTTGTAAACCCTCTGTATTTACATTCATGAAGGTGTCTCTTGGCTGTAGATTTTGACAATGATACGCCTACCTTCTCCAGAGTATTCTTGACTTCTGTTGATGATGTGAAGGGGTTTTTCTTCACCAAGGAAAGGATTCTGTGATCATCCACTTTAGTTGTCTTCCGTGGTCTTCCAGGCCTTTCGATGTTGTTGAGCTCACCAGTGCTTTCTTTCTTTTTAGGAATGTACCCAACTGTAGATTTGGCCACACCTAAGGTTTTTGCTCTCTCTTATAGATTTATGTTGTTTTTTCAGCCTAATGATGGCCTCCTTCACTTGCACTGAGATCTCCTTCATATTGGTAGCTCCAGTCGAACAGCTGCCAAATGCCAACTCAATACCTGATATCAACTCCAGACCTTTTATCTGCTTCATTTGTCTTGAAGTAACGAGGGAATGGATCACACCTGGTCAATTAACTTCTTGTCAGTCAATTGTCCAAATACCTTTGAGCCGCTGAAAATGGAGGTACTTTGCTTAAAATGGCTGTAATTCCTAAATGGTAAATGCCATATTTTTGTGGAACCTCTTAAAATAAAGCTGAAAGTCTACACTTCCATCACATCTTGATTGTTTTATTTCAAATCCATTGTGGTGGTGTATAAAGGCAAAATCACAAAACCTCTGTCGTTGTCCAAATACTTCCAGACCTGACTGTATATTATAGCAGCAATAATTTCACGTTTTCTAGCAAAACAAATGATGTCTTATGGATGAATGGAAGTCATGTGTGTATTATTAGGGCATATCCTCTCCCTCTATACATGGTGCGGTTGGATGGTAGCATCTGGCTCTCAGGATGAGACTGTGCGTTTCTGGGACCTGCGAGTACCCAGCTGTGTGAAAGTGTTCAGGACTGCCCTTCATGGACCTGGTGGGTTGTATTTTACATCATTGGTTTGTATTTCAAGTTTGATGCTAGATAGTGAATGCATGTAAGTATAAAGTGCATCAGTGGTGGCAAGTGAATTGTGTGTGATGAGAGTGATGGGTCTCAAATCAGGAAGTGCAGTGGCCTCAGTGGCAGTGGACCCGACCGGGAGGCTCCTGGCTGCAGGTTTGGAGGATAGCCGCTGCATGCTGTACGACATCAGAGGGGCTCGAACAGTTCAGGCATACAGCCCTCATACCAGCGACATTCGCTCTGTCCGTTTCTCTCCTGGAGCTCACTACCTGCTCACTGGCTCCTACGACAGCAAAATTAAGATTACTGATCTACAAGGTAAGCAAAACGGCACTGACATTCACACTTGGCTGTTTTTACACACTCGAGGCCGAGCGCTGAAAGGGCTGTAATTTGGTCAATTATGGAAAAAGGTTTTCATACATGAATGTGGTCCAGCAAAACAATCTCTTCTCTACATGAAAACTGTGGTCTGGAGTGTGTGAAAGTGATCCATGTACGTGAACAGGCAGTGGTTTAACTTGTCACATTACTTCCTGTTTTAAGGTATATTATGAAAGAGAAAGGTGTGTTGTGGTCTGCAGCAGTAGCACAGCCACGTGTGCGTCAGGGTGTGCATGTGCCACCTAATTCTATAGTTGGGGGCAGGGAAAGGGAAAAAATCTGTTTTTATCCAAATTCCTTTTGTTTTAACTTTAGGCTCTTCGCTGAAATCCTTTAATACATACGTCAGTCTTAGCTGAACTTGAGAACCTGAGAAGCTTATTGTATAGTCTTAAGCAATAACATCTCTCAATTTTCAGATACTGATAAAGTGAATAGTCGAGAGTTTCCTTAGCTGAAACTAACTGCCTGTAGTTTTGCTGTCTACTTTGATGACAAGATTGTTGAATAAACTGACTTACAGTATGTTACATTCAATACATACAAATAAAAATGGAGGAGACTTTACAGAGTGCTCACCTCTTTCATTGTCAGTACAAGATCTTGACCAAAAATTGATGCACCTCTTGATGGAAATAACATCACAACATTTATTTCCATCAAGCGGTGCATCAGTTTTTGGTCAAGATCTTGTACTGACAATGAAAGAGGTGAGCACTCTGTAAAGTCTCCTCCAGCACGTCCCAAAGACTTTCACTGAGGTTAAGGTCAGGACTCAGAGGAGCCAATTCATGTATGAAAATGATTCTTTATTCTGTGTTAATAATGATAATTGCTATAAATGATAATATTCCCAACACCCAGTTGCTGATCAGCACTGATCAGGTAGATGTCTAGGTTATATTTCTCCAAAGAATGTGCTTTGTTTTGGAATAACATCAGAATTTCAGCCTTTTAAACCTCCAATATGAAATGAAGAATATCTAAATTCGTATGCCTTACTATTAGAACTTAATTTTTTTTGTTCCCAGGAGACCTAACGAAGCCACTGCCAGTAATGGTGGCTGGTGAACACAAGGACAAAGTGATCCAGTGCCGGTGGCACACGAGAGACATTTCTTTCCTGTCTTCTTCTGCAGATAAGACGGTCACACTGTGGGCACAGCAGTCATAACCTTCTCGCAGAACTAGTTGTAAGAGAAAAAGCACAAAGCAATCAGTTCCCTGTAATACTTTATAAACTGACATCATTCGTGCAAAAGAACTTTTTATTATTTACAAGTTAGAGTTATTTATAAATTGCTTTTCATATAATAGGACTAAGTTCTGCATGTTAGTTGCTAAGTAAAGCAAGCCAACTGAGCCAAATAATAAGAAATGCTGAATGTTCATTGAACAAACTACAGAGCTACCATTTGTGCTGTTTCAGTTATAATGCACAAAAAAAGTTTGATTCTGAATGTATAAACTATTTTGTGCCTTGAGTTGGGTAATCCATAGTTAGGCTTATGAATGTCGTAATATTTCCTGGTATGAAATTGGGCTAACTAGTCATAGAAACTACTGCTTGTCACATATATGCAGTATAATTAGTCTACTAAATATTTGGCATGCTGCAAATATTGACTGATTTTAGCACAGGCTCCTCATACAGCAGATTTAACACTTTAAAACTTTGGCGTGTGTGTTCAAATGAAATGTGAAAATAAGATAAATCTGTCTTCTTAAAATAAACTCAAACTGTGTAAATGTTGAAGATGTTTTGAATATCCGTATCCAAATGTAAATTAAACTGAAAGATAAAGATAAAAAAAAAATATATATAAAATGTTGATATTTTATGCTGTATTTATTTTTGTTCACTCTGTTCGCACCTTGTACTAAATGTGTTTGGAATGTGTATTTGCTCATTGAAACCCAGCTTTTAAATATTGACAATAAATATATTATAAAAGAGATTGTTGTTCAAAACTGATGTTCCAGGCATTTTTCAAATGTGTTTTGCATTGTTTCTCTTTGGAGAATGTGATTAATATAGACTATATGGCCAAAAGTATGTTGACGCCATTCCTAATTATTGAGTTCAGGTGTTTCAGCCACACCCTTTGCTAACAGGTGCATAAAATCAATCAAATAGCCATGCAATCTCATAGACAAACACTGGGCCATACTGATGTGCTCGGTAACTTTGAACTTCACACTGCCACCTTTGCCACAAGGTAGTTTGTGAAATTTCTGCCTTGCTGGATCCTCCCCAGTCAACTGTAAATGCTATTATTGTGAAATGTCTAGGAGCAACAAGCGGTAGACCACACAAACTCACAGAATGGGGTTACCAAGTGCTAAATCATGTCTATCGCCTATCCTCTGTTGCATCACTCACTACGGAGTTCCCAACTGCTTCTGGAAGCAACATCGGCACAAGATCTGTGAATCATCAGCTTCACGAAATTCATTGAATTCATGGAAGGTTCTTGGAACTGTAGTTGTCCAATCAGTCATTTCTCTCTGTAGGCCAAAGCCCTGTGATGGCCTGGGCTGCACCTTTCCCTCATGGTCCTAAGAGAGCACTGCTCCCAACCACCCATGGCTAACATCCACTTCCAGAATCAAAGGCTTTTGGAAATCAGCAGAGGTAAGTCATTCCTGGAGGGTCTTCCCCTTTCAATGAGGTCCACTAAGCTTTCACACCAAGAGCTGCGAGGGTGCCGCAAGCTTAGAAAAACCTTCCATAAAATGGTGATGATGATAACTTAAAAAGCCCAAAAATGCAAGATGAAGCAGCCACTTCCACCCTTTGACCACTCTGATCTTAGCAGGGTCAGTTGCCACCCCGATAGCCGAGACCACGTGGCCCGAGTAGCTCACTTGGTGCTGGAAAAAAAAAAATGCACTTGGAACAATTTGACTTTCAATCCTCATTTCTGTAGCCAGACAAACACTTCCTCTAATTGTTGCTCAACAGTAGCTGAAAACACAATCACATCATCAAGGTACAAAAGGTTAGATTGGTATGGCAGTCCCCAGATATGTGCTCCATAAAGCACTGGAATGTATTTGGAGCATTACAAAGTCTGAAGGGCATATGATTCAATATGAATAATCCACATAGAGTTAAAAAAAAAAAAAAAAAAAAAAAAAAAAAAAAAAAAAAAAAAAAAAAAGGCAGTCTTAAATTGGTCTTTTTCAGCAAGTGGCACTTGATTATATCCTTCTTCTCTTTGCATCATACTTTATTCTTTGGTCAACCCCTCAAGGTATGACAAGACCCTCAGAACCCACTTTTTTATGGGTTACATGCAATAAAAAAAACTTTTTTTTTTTTTTTTTTGCAAGGCATAACAAAACAGTAAACCTTTACAATGATAAATATAATAAACAAAAAGAATCAAAAGGGTTACAATAAATGAAATTTTGAAATGAACTAAAGCATATTATATTAACTTACACCATAAAAGAGTCTTACAACCAACCTGGATTATTTGAATTCTTTAAAGAATTCATATATAGATCAACACATCAACATTTATTGAAAATAAAGAACCATGAACTATACTAGTATAGACAGTGAGGTAATAAAACGTCATTTCCGGTGGTCACATGACCCTGTTATTTTGAAACGAGGCTCCGGCTCAGATCTCGCGAGATCCTGTTGCTGGAGACCGCTAATGTTTTTGGCACTGGAGTGCGGAATGCTGTAAGGGTTTCTCGAAGTGTTTGTTTAATTTTTAGCTCAGAATTTAGGTTTTCTACGTCTCTTTAATTTCAGATAATTCCGTTTTGTTTTCCTTCATCGTCCAAGCTATTAGCTAGCATGTTACAGTTATTTAGCAAGCTAACGAGCTAATTTTTGCAGTTTCAGTTTGCAGCTAAAAACAAGTGCCGGCGATGAAGTTGTGGTGCAGCAGCTTTGCGCATATGTAAACAGCTTTTTTTTTTTTTTTTTAAAATATAAAAAAGATCAGGAAACCATATTTATATGCCTGGGGTTTTGTTTTTAATGTGTAAAGATAATGAGGGTGTCAGGCGGGGTGTTCTTGTGCGGCTATGGCGGTCTCCTCGTTATAAGCGGCTGTTTGTTGTTTGTTAACGGGAATATTCACGCTGAAGATGATGAATGGATTGATCCATATGACATGCTCAACTACGATCCATCAAAAAAAAGCATGAGAAAGCCTGCCGAGGTAAAAGCTTGAGGTACTGCATGGTATTAAACAAACGCACAACCTGCCTACACACAACCTAACTTTCTTGTTTTCTAGGCTTCCAGCTACAATAATGTACCGACTAAAAGACGGGAATACACTCAGGATTCATGCCAAGTGGCTCAGTGTCCAGATATGAAGGAATGCACCGACAAAGTGAACAGGTTGCAACGAGAAGTGAGTATCTTAGGGAGAAATACACGAAAAAGTCTCAGGTCCTCCTTTCTTCAGAGCATGGCTTCTACAAGGTGTTCTACAAACATTGCTGTGAGATTTTGGCTCGTGTTGACATGAATACATCACACACAGTTACTGCACATTCACACTGTCATTTCACTGCCACGTCACAGAACCGGTTTGAGACTGAGCGTTTTGTGGCACGGCACATGATCATGCTGGAAGTAGCAGATCGTTGGTCCGCATATTTGATTTGGCACAGTTTTTACACCGGATGCCCTTCCTGATGCAACCCTCCCCGATTTGATCCGGACTTGGGACCAGCACTGAGAGGACACTGTTGCATTTAACCCCAGTGACTAGGGTTGGTTCCCTGGCTAATCCTCCAGGGACCCTCTGATTAGATTAGATTAGATTTAGATTAGATTCAACTTTATTGTCATTACACATGTATGAATACAGAGTAACGAAATGCAGTTTAGCATCTAATCAGAAGTTTAAAAAGCAGCAAGTGCAGTATGTACAGTATAAACAGTGTGTATAAACAGTAAAGGGAATGTACAGTATAAACAGTAGTAAATAAACAGAATGTACAGTTAAGACCTGTTATGTACAGACAAGGGCAGTGAGAGATAAGTGGAATTAAATTAAAATAGTGCAAGAATATACAGATGTGGTATACTAATATACAGATGTAGTATGAAAAAAAACTACTATAAATGTGTTATACTAATCTACAGCTGTGAAAATATATACAGATATGTATATACAGTTAGATATAGTTATATATGGGGGGAGGGGGTAGTGAAGTTCAGTTGGGGACAGAGTTCAGAAGGGAGACAGCTGTAGGGAAAAAGCTGTTCCTAAACCTGCTGGGTTTGGTCTTGAGGCTCCTGTAACGCCTCCTGGAGGGGAGAAGCTGGAAAAGACTGTGGGCAGGATGGGAGGAGTCCTTAAGAATGCTGCGTGCCCGGCCTCAAGCATGGACCACCTCAATAGCAGGTAGTGGAGTCTTTGTGATGCGTTGGGCGGTTTTCACCACCCTCTGCAGTGCCTTCCGGTCTGCGGCAGAGCAATTACCATACCAGACTGTGATGCAGTTGGTAAGGATGCTCTCAATCGCACAGCGGTAAAAGTTGCTCAGGATGTCAGCGGAGAGGCGGTTTTTCTTCAGTGTCCTCAGGAAGAAGAGGCGTTGATGGGCCTTCTTGATCAAGCTGGAGGTGTTGGTTGACCAGGACAGGTTCTCCGAGATGTGGGTCCCTAGGAACTTGAAGCTGGAGACACGTTCAACAG
>CM040985.1:23074409-23110092 GCA_022985145.1 Pangasius djambal | reverse complement strand
AGGTGGCATCCTATGACAGTTCCACGCTGGAATTCACTGAGCTCCTGAGAGCGGCCCATTCTTTCACAAATGTTTGTAAAAACAGTCTGCATGCCTAAGTGCTTGATTTTATACACCTGTGGCCAGGCCAAGTGATTAGGACACCTGATTCTGATCATTTGGAGGGGTGACCGAATACTTTTGGTAATATAGTGTATATTTTTTTTTATCCTTAAAGCTATACTGGGTAAACTTCTTGGAGGCGGAATAATTTGCAGAATGATTTAAAAATTGGACACATTTATATCTATTGATGAATGATTAGTTTTTTTCTCATGTTTTTTCCCCTGTAATGTATCATTTTTTACTTGTTCGAATAATTTATTAATTTTCATTTTATCCTTATTTGTTTGTTTGTTTATTGTAGGTAGGAGATTCAGCGAGATTAGGAGTCTTTTTAATTTTTGGAATCTACATTTTTCTCACAGGTCGATAGAAGCCAGCAAGCAAATTTGACAATTTCAAAAAATACTTTGCAAATAATTTAATATCCCACCAAGCAAATGTCTCCTGGGGATTTCGTGGGTATGTTGACTCCTTGAGTATCATGTAGTGCCAAAAAGTGCAGGTGCAATTAATTTGCAAGAGTAATCAGAGGAAAAAAGACTCGTGGGATTTAGCTAATTGTGTTAACACTGCTGCCTCAGTCAGGTGAAAGGAAAAAATGCTACATGTTGGCTTGTGGGCGACCTATCATACAATTTACGAGAGAAGCCGTGGGCTGTATTTGGCCCTGGAGCTGGACTTTGGACACTCATGCTCTAGACCTGCCACTAAGCACAGTTACAGTAGTTTCTTCATATACCAAAACACAATACTGACTTACCCCATTCGATGGGTTCGGAAAGTATTTAGACCCCTTTCGTTTTTGCAGATTTTATTGTTATAGATTCAGTTTAAAATGGATTCAATTGACTTTTTTTGCCATTACAATAATCCACTATAACAAAGCAAAAACATGTTCGTATATTTTTGCAGATTTATTAACTTAATGTATAATATTAATCTATAACAGTAAAATGTGCAGGAACCGAAGGGGTCTGAATACTATCTGAACCCAGCGAACATTTTGTACATGACTTGCAAGCATCAGTGGAAGGTCACAAGCTTGGATTCCAGCTGCTCTGGCTCCAGACTCCGGATTATTTCACTAGTCTGTTTTGGAGCTTGATGAAGGTCTGGCAAATGTATTCAAAACCCGGGCGCTGACGTGAACTGGATGATGACGTTTTCCTGCTTGTACAATATGCCTACTTTCTGATCGAAGGAAGTTTGCTAGTGGGATAGATGTTCCACCTGTCAGTGATTTTGATGAACCTTGTCACTTTCAAAAAAAAAAAAAAAAAAAACCTCAGATAGGACCTTATCATTCCATGGGCTCCATGACTGTGCTGATCCCACCCAGATCACAGAGTTAGGCTAGGTCAGGTTCTTGCATAGCTATGGGTTCTCGCATCACAGTTGTAGGGGATCCAGGATGGAAATGTGGCTTAGTGTTAAATCCCACATACCAAATGTTATGGATGGTTACTGACGTGTTACCTTTGAAGCATGGAAATCTAGCAATGATTGGCTGAATTAACTGTGACTGCTGTGATTTTATACCTTCCTCTTTTGTAGCGACGTATTAGTTCCTCTACATGGTCTCGGTGAATCCAGAGCCGATCCCGGCAACGCTGGGCGCAGGGTGTGGAGAATCTACCCCGGACAGGACACACTACGTACTAATGATCTTTCTATGTTTTGTTTTGCATTCCTATTCACACTGCCCTCTTCTCTGGCCTCGAAGTGACTATTCAGGGCCCCTAGATGGAGACAGCCCTCAAAAGCTGGTGAGAAGCCCCACAAAGACTGCACTGCACAGTGTGTATAAATTTGTGGGACACCCTTATTGGCAGTGGCAATGGAGAGATTAATTATAAAAGTCTTATAATTTTCTTATATTTTTTTAGTCTTATAATTTCCCCATTGTTATGTAATGTTTTTGACAGGAAAATGATGGTCAGATTATTTGTCTGTTATTCCGGGGATGGCATTCTACTGAAAGGATCTTTTAATCAGTACACTAAGACCCTGCCCACTGAGGAGCTGCCGGGTTTATGATTGGTCAACAGCTTTTTGTGTAAAAGTGCACAAAGTTTAGGGAAGATGGTCAGTCACTCTGCAATCTAACCAGCTGTATGAGCATGGAGCATGGAGCTGGTTGCCATGCCAAATGATGATCCTACAAAGTAAGTCATTAACGAGAACTTTATGATTCTTGTAATTTACGTATTCAAATGTCTAAAGACATTTCTACTGAATTATGCAATTGACACTACAACTATAGTTTTATGTGGGAAAAAAAACCTTTGTATCTTTGTAAATATTTTTATTTTACCAATATTATTTATATTGCTCTGATGAACCACAGTTTTGGATGAATTGTATAAGAATTTTAATCTGCGAATGGTAATGCTTTTTCTTTTGTTTCTTTTTTTTTTTTTTTTTTTTTTTTTTTTTTTTTTTTTTTTTTTTTTTTTTTTTTTTTTTTTTTTTTTTTTTTTTTTTTTTTTTTTTTTTTTTTTTTTTTTTTTTTTGCAATATTCTGATTGTTTATGCATAGCCTTGGACTTTTGCATTACGGACACTGTCAATGCCCTTAAAGAGAATGACGCAATCCTCTTTTGCGGTTTAAAATGTTCCAAAACACACACGAGTCATTAAGTCCTTTCTTACATGGTGGAATAGTCACCTTCCTCATTTTAAGAATATCTGTGTCACAAGAGAATAAGTATCACGTTCAGCAGGTTTATGTTTGGTGAACTGAGAACTTGCTGCTGTGCTGGTCACTTTAGGTGAAATGAAGAATGGTCCGGGTGAATTTCATACATAGTTGAATACTTTTTTGATACATTTGATAAAATAGTTTGACTTGGATTTGAACTCTGACCTCCAGTCATAGAGTCACACATAAAGCGTAAGTTATCACTGCTTCCCGTAACTGTATGTTCATGTGTCTGAACTTTTTGGCAATTGTGATTTTGCTGGCTGTCTCTTTCAGTAACCCCATGTCCATGAGCCTTGAGCAGACATTGGAAGAAAGCCTACGAGATGACCTGAGATATTACTTCATGAGTCCCTGTGAGAAATACAGAGCACGGCGACAGCTACCATGGAAGCTGACAGTACAGATTTTAAAAATAGTCATGATTACAACTCAGGTATTCAGATAATCTGTGATTTACTGGAATGTCTTAGACGTCTTTAACTTTAGTGCCCTCAAAAGATGCAGTAGGCTGAGCAAGATCTGAGAAATTGTCCTCTAGAATAATGAGTGCTGCATGAAATCTCAGAGCGAAGAATTATATCTGTTCTCTCTGTTCCTTTTGAAGCTTATTCTCTTCGGGCTTAACAACCAGCTCGTAGTGACCTACAAAGAAGAGAACTTGATGGCCTTCAAGAATTTGTTCCTGAAGAGCTACAGTGGTGTGGAGGAGGATGACTATAGTGTGGCTGTCTATACTAAACAGAGTGTCTTTGACCATCTATACTATATCATAGATCAGGTTTGGGTTTTTTTTTTTTCACTCTCATGTGCCTCGTCTTCACTTTTTACTGCATCTATTTAATTTGTGTATTATGTATTGTGCGTTATAGGAAAACGCTTGGTTTTTTAGACCTTCACTTTTTTGGTTCCTTGCCAATTCCAACGTTTATAGAGTTGTCATGTTGGCACAGAAATGCTTGATTTTTTTTTTATAAGCTGAATTTTATTGAATGTTTGATTAATATCTATATTTGCCATGAAATAGCCATTGAAGCTGCTATGGCAATAAACTTAAATACAAACAAGCTAACAATCATTGCCAATTCCCAGCCAATAGTTCTTCCTTATCACACAACAGCTACCAACTGCATGTAGTGACAGTTAAGACATGCTTTCACTAAGATATGAGATCTATTGCCACATTTTCTTGAACCACTGCTCATTCAACATCACAAGGCAAAAGTGGAAAAGGCTACCTGCCTTATTCTGGTCCACATCTACGTACAATATGGGTTTAACATAACGCCTATAAATGACTATCTGTATCTGTTCACTCGAGTTCTTAACTGGTCTCAACCAGATGCCTCGTGGACACCTTTTGTGCTGTTGTTTCCAAACAACAGTGTCCTGCACCAATCAAGGAAATGTTGTTTATAGTTGACAATAGCCATCTAATAATATTCTTTCAGATTTACTGCAGTTTTTGTGTATGTTACATTCCAGCAAGATCAGAAATGAGCTTTCACATATTCACATATTTAGTTTGTGGATTTCAGGCCAGTTTGTATGGTAGAAATATGGATTTTGGTTGGGCTGACAACTGACAATAGACACAAAAAAAACCCCGTATAGCGCACCTACTATTGCTGTCATGTTAATAAACATAGTATTTGTCCAGCAAGCTTCATATTTGCAGCCTTCAAGCTCACGCCGGCATCACAAGAAAGTAAATCCTCCAGCTTGCACATCTCTACTCTTAACCAGATGCCTGTGAACTTTTCGGATAGTGTAACTAACTCCTATTCCTACCTGTATTCACATGTTCTCTCTGTGTCTGTGTGAGTTTCCTCAGGGTTCTCTGGTTTCCTTCCACCAGTATGTTACGCATATGAAGAATTTGTAATAGTGTGTGTTCACACGTATGACATGTAACATACTAAACAGACCAGATAAGTGCACGGACGATTAACAGTGTTCAAGAAAATAGACATTTAACTAGGTGAAATTTTAAATAAAAATAGAATAATAGACTAAAAGATTATATATCAAGAAGAAATTGTGAAAGTAACCCAAAGATGAAGAAGTGAAACATGTATACATGTAGGGTCTGAGGAAACAGAAATGAAATAACTATTGTTTACAGTATGTTACAGAATGAACATGGGGACGCATTGTGCAGAGGAGTTAGAGCTACAGTGAGAGAGAGAAGAAAAAAAAAACCGTCGGCACAATGAGCAACATTTCCACTGTGTTAGTGAACGTCACAGCTCTGGGGAAAAAGCTGTAGGTGTATCATGTTGTACTGTCTTTGATGGCCTTGAGTCTTCTTCCAGAGAGAAGTGGCCGGAAGAGGTGATGTCCAGGGTGAGAGGGGTCAGCTATGATCTTGCCTGCACACCTTGTGACCTGCTGATGGCTCGCTCTTGTGAGGTGGAGGATCCAAATCAGATGGTTATAGATGAAGTGAGGATGGACTTGATGATCGTTGTGTAGAAGTTGAGCTTATTCAGCTGCCTCAGAAAGACCATTCTCTGCTGTGCTCTCTTGGCTGTGGAGACCATGTTTCTATCCCATTTCAGGTCCCTGGATATGGTGGTGCTGAGGAACTTGAGGGACTCCACAGTGGAAACCACAGAGCCATTAACTAAAAGTGTGTCTAAGTAAAATGATTTTATTAGAGAACAAAAATGTGTGTTATCTGTCTTGCAGTACTCTCAGTTGGACCAGCTGTCTGTGGGCTCTGTCAGCTATGCCGAGGAGGATGGAAAGTTACTACCTTTGGTCATCTGTAAAGAGCACTACAGACAGGGCAGCGGGAAGCATTCGGAAGAAACCTACAATATAGATGCCCAAACTGAGTCAGGTTATTACTGTGTCACTCATGTATTTTCATTTTATTATATTTATTTTCTGGAATGGTGATTTTGGGATTTTTTTTTCTCCCAAATCCCTTTTAAGGAAAAGAGTGGTAAAGGTCAGTAGTAAAGTAATGTTCATTTAAGGAAAATAAGGAAAGAATAACAGGCCAGCACTTGATCTGCCTTTAATCGGGTGCTGATCATAGACAAGAAAGAAAGAAAGAACGAATAGAAAAGTCTGGGTTTAAATTTATTGACTTTTGAATTAATGTAAATTCTTTACATTTGTCACACATTCAAATTTGTTTATATGGCATATCTATAAGATTATCAAGTCGGAATAAATGATAGATGATTGCAGTAGTGATACATTGCCATTTCACTAACATTTAATACGTACATTTCAGCTTGCCTAACTTTGGATCCCAGATCTGCTGCAACATGGAATACTAACAATGCCTCTTTTTTTGACATTGACTTTTACAGGTGTGCACGTCTAAATATTGTTCTTTTTCTGCCTTTATCATTACATCTTCAGCCGCTTAAACCACATGTACTTCTTGTCAAACAGACTTGTCACTATTGAAATCTCATTCCGACTTAAAGGAATCAACCTACAAACTGTCCTTTCACATGAGTTGCCCGATTGTTACACTTTTGCTGTTTCGGTAAGATGTTGTTTAGCAAAACTTGCAAATTTGCAAAATATGGTTGTCAAATTAATCAGGATTAGAAGGTGCCTTTACAGAGTGCCTTGTCATGCTAATCATTTGATTCTTCCCCAGATTACCTTTGACAATCGGTGCCATAGTGGAAAAGTGAAAATTACCCTTGATATTGATGCTGTTAGCAGTGCATGCAAAAACTGGAACATTTCAGGAACTGGTATGAGAAGAAATATTACTGACACAATCGAAGCACTGACTAATTAAATACTTTTGTTTATATGAAAGACCTACGTTTTTGTTCACGGTGGGTATTTTGTAGCTGTTGTTATCCAGGGACTGAGTGAATTTAGATACAAGATTTACAGGATGAATAATGGACATGAGCAGGTCATGTTTTAATAATTGTTTAGTTCAGTGACACTGCTGAAATTATAATAAATGCTAACTGATGTGATGTTAAATCAATTAAAAAAACAACATATGTACAACTTGTATACTCAATATAATGAAATACAGATTCTTGTGAAATTTTTATATTCAGTTAGGTAAGAAACTGAAATACACTTGTTTAGTTATTTATGGAAAACGTGTCTGTTAGTAGAAATAATTTTTCAAACCGTGGTTATGTTTTTCAGCTCAGAAGCAGAAGAACATTCACTACCTTCTAATCTTTGATGCTGTTGTTATCCTAGTGTGTCTGATCTCTTCTGTGCTTTGCATTCGCTCTATTTTCCTTGCAATTAGATTACTTCAGGTAAACCCCCTGTCCATTAAGAATAATTATTTATGAATATATATTAAAGACATGTCCAATTTTCCAATGTCCACTGGGCTTTGTATGACTTGCATGGCTTGTATAAAGTGGTGTATCTGTACATGACTTTCTCTTCTTGCAGAGATTTTCCAAATTCTGTGTTTGGAAATACAATCGTAAAGTATGTGAAGAGGACCAACGAGAATTTTTAAATGGCTGGTACATCTTGGTAATTATCAGTGACGTTATGGCAATCATAGGGTCAATACTGAAGATGGAAATTCAGGCAAAGGTAATTATGAAATACTAATTAATAGTAATAAGGAATGAATTTTATTGCGTTTTATAGGCTTATTTGGATCAACGTTACTGTAGAGGAAAAATTAGCCATGTTGGTTTACTTTGTCATCACATCAGTTAATATTTATGATAACTTTTGAATGGCTACAGATATTATTTCATTAAACTCCCAGGAGCAGGCCCATACTTACCTGCCTCACTCTCATAACCATAAAGCTTTAATTTGGACATTAACTAAATGTTTTGAGATGAATAACTGCATTTTTAAGATGGTAGTTTAAGGGTTTCAATTTGTTGCTCGATGGCAGTTTACTTTGAACACCAAGGAAGAAAAATAAATTTGCCTCACTGCCAAGATAAGCATTCTGTATCATTCCTCTTCTTTTCCTCACAGAGCCTGACAAGCTACGATGTGTGTAGCATCTTTTTAGGAACATCCACACTCATGGTGTGGGTTGGTGTCATCAGATATTTAGGTTACTTCCAGAAGTATAATGTGAGTAAGCACTCATCACTCATCACATGTACTTTGTTAGTCAATTTAACATCCAGTGTCTATTTTTTAATCCATAAATGAGACCCTGTAGCCAACAACGTCTCATGTGTATTGATTGTTTTAGCATTATTTAGGTCTACATATATGTACATATAACTTACAGCATACACTGTAGTTAGTTCTTAAGACCTATAATAATCATCTCTGCCGTTGCAGGTTCTTATCCTTACTATGCAGGCAGCCTTACCCAAGGTCCTCCGCTTCTGCTGCTGTGCAGGAATGATTTATCTGGGCTACACATTCTGTGGGTGGATCGTTTTAGGGCCCTACCATGAAAAGGTTAAAATAGTACATATTGTTGAATTTATAGGTTCTTGGGAAATGTTAGATGCAGTAGGTGTGTACTGTGTTCCTCAGTCCTATGACCATGAGATGGCAGCATTTGTATGTTGCTAGCGAAAGCTTACTGTTGTCTAGTTTAAGCAATAGATGTGTGAAAATGACCTCTTTGTTTTTTTCCTTGTACATGATCTTTCAAGCAAGTAATTAATCATGTAGTGTCCTGTATGTCTGCATGGATTTGTGCTGATGGGGCCAGTTTGAGGGTCTGAGCCGCGTGGCCGAATGCCTCTTCTCCCTGGTGAACGGGGACGACATGTTCCCGACGTTTGCTGAATTCCAGCAGAAGAACACCATGGTGTGGCTGTTCAGCAGGGTCTACCTCTACTCTTTCATCTCTCTCTTCATCTACATGGTGCTCAGCCTTTTCATAGCGCTCATCACAGATGCGTATGAGAGCATCAAGGTAGAGCATCAAACTCTTAATCACGGCAGCACATAATGCAAAGACTGTTAGAGCAAAGTTGTGAGTGCATTTTCAGAAGCTGAAGCGTATTTTTTTTTAAGCATGAAGAATTTAAAAATGTAATTTTTTTTTGTCCTGTCGTATACCATGACCCCTTTCAACCCGTGGCTCTCCTCATATTAACAAACTTTTCCTTCCCTTTGTGGGTTAGCGCTACCAGAAAAACGGGTTTCCCATGACAGAGCTGCAGCAGTTCCTGAGTGTGAAGGAGGAGTTCCCAGAGGGGGAGAATGTAGAGAATGCACAGGAAGGCAGCCCCCGTAGCTTCTCTACCTTCACTATGCTGTGTGGCTGCAGAAGGTACACAGACTCAGGCTTGTCCCTACTGAGGTTAGGCCACAGTGGAATAAGAAATGAAATTAGTGGTGTGAGGGAGAAGTGGACACACCCAACTATGTGCTGATTACAGAGGCATGTAGGGCTAGACAGAAAATAAAAAAAAAAAACCTGAAGAGACTTCTCCTTGGCTGTGGGCAGCTCTTGTGATAAGCGAGATCATGATGTGACAGTTTTTTTCCCCCTCTAATCAGTGTATTTCAGCCTTTCGAAAAAAAACGGATGATGTTTTCCTTCAAGTATTTGATTTTAAATACTTGAATATACTTTAAATCTCATTTCACATGGTGGACAGTAATGGTGTAAAACGTTCAATAGTTTTTATCTGATCTCTACTTCACTACACATACAAGACATTTTTTTTCCTGAACATGGCCGTGAGACCACGGTACACGGCCTGGGTTTAAATTTACGGTCTCTTCTCTACATTGTCAAAGGGACGAACCGTTTAATTTCATTAAGCATATATGAGGGGCTGGAAGATCTTCCAAAAGGAAGAGTACTCAGTGTTTATTTGCTTTGTCCTTGTCCAGTTGGCAGCCTTTATCTGTAGGGAGTGCCACAGAAATCCCAACCATAATTTGATGCTTTATATAAGCCACAGATAAAAGCCACTTAGCCACTTATACACTGAGTGACAAGCTATCAAGTGGTTTTAGGGTTTTGTGCAGATATTTATCACTGGTCATTAGATTATTGCAACATGTGATGCCTTACGGCCATGTTAATCTCTGTGAAAACTTGTTTAGGCAGCGAGAGGATGCACGTCCTTTTTCTCATTTAGCCACTGAGTGTTTTGGAGGGTTTTTTTGTTTGTTTTTTTTTTCTCTTCATGTTCCTCATTTGAGAAAATGATCAGTTTACTGGTAGTCTCCCAGTTACAGTAGTTGGATATTTAGATTATGACAATATTCTTCTTTTGCCAGGAAAATATATTAGCCCAAGTTATAGGGATAGAAATGCTGTATTGTATCCTGTAGTAATTTCACTTCCTATAAAATAAAAAATATAAAAAAAAAAAAAAACAAATAAGATAAAATGCTTATTAAGATGATATATAAGATAAAAATGCTTCATTACTTCTCTTTGCATTCAGAAGTTCTGAAGTATTTAAATGAATAAAATAATTGATTAATGATTAATGAAAACAATGTTGCGTAATATCGCAACTACACTAGCCTACAGTTTTGCCATCAGAAATCTACATGCAAACTGGAAACCCCAAAGTGTATACACATCCACCCCTTCTCCAGTAAACCAGTGAAGACATTTGTCCCTTGTGTGGTATGACACTGCGTCCTCACGTGCCTAGGTCAGATTGTCCAATGGGATTTTCAGATGGAGAAAAACCCCCAGTGATATTTTTTGCTCTTTGATTTGCACAGTGATACACTTTGCACGTGCAAATGAATTTCAGACCGAAGGATTCAATCACAAAGGTTTTGTTTAGTTTATGATAATTGCAAAGGAAAATTTCCGAAATAATTATTTGTCCCCCAAAACAATTCTGGACAAATAAATTACCTTGAAATTAAAATTGTATACAGTGACATCATACAGTGAAGTTATAAAAATGTTATGTAACAATTAAAAAATTAAATAATCTTCACTGATGCTGCCAAATAAAATTATACCGGTTCCTGGAAAGCTTCAAATAGCATTCAAAGAACTTGCAATATGGCCGCTTGGACATTCTTGAACAAGTTTAATCTGCCAAAACAAGGTTACTGATAAGTAACTAACGCATTCCTGGCAAGTGACACAGAGGATTTGCAAAAATAATCGACTCTGGGAAATGTGTCAAGCCTCATTATTGTTCTTTTATCCTGAGGATAACAATTCACCATATAGTACTATATGGCATAGGTTTTAGAAAATTTTATAATAAAATTATAAAATGTGAATGTTTCTTATACACTTTTGTTGTGACATTTACAGAGAGATGAGATGTCTGGATGCTTGGGCCTCCAGAAAGGAGTGCATTATATAAGAAATGCATTTGCATTCTCATATTTGTGCGTTGTCTATCTTTGCAGAGTATCCAAAGATGATTGCACCGCTCTCATCAGCTGATTAAAAAAAAAAAGCCATCTCAGAACAGAGAAGAACTAAATGAGCTCAGGCAAGGCCGTCTTCAGTGGAAAACTCTGTGATTGCCGACTCTGCTGCATTTCAAAATGCTTCCATTATACTGTGTATACTGTCTACTTTCTACCCTATCGTTTACATGTATATCAGGGATGGGAGCACAACCGGAATAAGCCAAAGGAAGAAGACGATCAGTAACACCCACAAAGAGGACTAGAATATAATTAAGGCTCAGGAGTAAAAAGATTTGCTGGGAAATTCATCTTTATAAGAAGCGCGATGTTATTCCTGCCATATATTACAAATGAAGGAAGGGAAACTCTCTTCCATTTACTCGTAAACAGAAATAAACAGCTAAATCTGTTGCATTCTGGCTCCAGTGCAATGCATGGACTATTACCCAGTAGTTAGATATTGTTAAGAAAATGGATTGCATTCAGGACGTTTAATGACTTTTCATATACATTCTTCTATACACATTTGTTTATATAGAAGAAAACGTTTTTGATGTGTGTCTGCTCTCATTCCTTGTTATTATTAGCTAACTCAATAAAAAGAAAGGTGGGAAAACAAAGGCTATAATGCAGTCTTATAAAACATTCTAAGAGCTCCAAGAGTGCTTATATGAGCTGTAAACTGCACCGCGTGTATCGTTCTGCTCGTCTGTGTTCGCCACGTAAAATTACGCTTCCTGATTCGGAACTGTTACCACAGTAGTGTTAGCGACATCATCAGCGGACATGACAAATAGTACTTTTCAGGAACATAACTTCTGACGTTAAGTATGAAAGCTCATCAGATGAAGATAAACAAAGAAAGGAAGCTAATTTTACCGGAAACACCTTTAACTGGAAAGTACAAATCAATGTTAGCTAGCTAGCCATGGTGCTACAAAGTGAGTGTGGCTTCTTTGGGATCTATTTTGTACTAGCGGAGCAAAAATAAACAGAACATTTGGCCATACTGAAATGTCTCATGCCTACAGCCAACTCACCGCCCTGCTGATATTCAGTATAACCACAGTTTTGCTTGTGTGCTATTGCTTAAATAGATAGCGTGATGGTTCTTGATTGTGTCTTTCATCATGTATCATATAAATATATTTTACTCAGACATGACATTCATTCATTCATGGTCAGGGTTGCTGTGGAGCTGGAGCCTAGAGCGGGAACACCGGATGCAATAGAGGAATACATCTTGGATGGGACACCAATCCATTGCAGTGCACCATGCACATGCATTCATACCCTGAGGCACTTGGAGGAAACTGGAGAACCCGAAGGAAACCCACATGGATAAAGGGAGAACATGCGAAACTCCACACAGACAGTAACCTGAGGACAGGATTGACCCAGGGCCCCTTGAGCTGTAAGGTGGCAACACTACGTGCTGAAACGCCATGCAGGCCCTTTCTCAGACATATGTGACTAGAGAGTCTGTGGCAAATTATACTGCAAGGCGGTATATTCCAGACTTTATTCAAATTCTAACTCTAATTATAAAATGCTATTTCAAATGTGTTGGAGATATTAGATATTCCTCTTATACCACAGAGACTTGCCAACGATTATGATTTTAATTTATTAAGGAATGACACATCTCACTTTTTTTAAATGTACATAGTTAATTTTAATGTTATGGAAAGTCCATGAGACTCGAGTCTTCAGGACAGAGGAGTTTGCGCTTCCCAGTTTCTCAGTATCGCGACAAGCAGTGTTTTTTTTGTCTCATTAACTTTGAGAGAGGAAACAGAGAGGCTAGTGATGGAAAGACTGTATATAACTGATATAACACAAATCTATATGGAGTGTTTTTAGGCTGGGTTTAATGGGCCATTGGACTGCTTTCGTTATACGGATTTGGCAACCCTAGCTCACCACCCAAAGACTTACTTGATGCAATTTTGCAATGTCAGCATCTTTGCGAAAGCCACAAACTCCCAGCAGGTCAAGAATCCCCCAGGCCTGAAACAAGATAACAAAAATTAGTTGTGAAATATCCTTAGCAATCATTATGTCCATATTTTTAGCATTAATTACAGCACCATCACCACAAGTTTATACAGATTTTATTTTGAGGTCCCTCCCAAAATCCCATACACAGCCAAAATACAAATATGAATGGAACTGCAAAGGCATTTTATTTTTGACTGGGTTGTAACGCGGGATGAGAGAGTGCAATTGTAAATATAAGGATTGTTATTAATTTTTCAATCTGACAGAATCATGCCAGTTTGAAAATGAATTGTCACTTAGATTTGCATTTTAATTTTAGCAGCCATTGTTTGTAGTTCATGAACATGCAATTATAAATATGTTTTGCAATTCAATTTGAATTATGTCGGAAATTATGCACAAACACACAGACAGGAAATGCGGTCGCAAATACATGTTTGAATCAGCATTTTCTAATCGGCATTTGAACTTGAACAAAGGCCGTAATTTGGTGCCATACTTCATAGCACCTTAATCTTATCACAAATGAGCAATTCAGCATTCAGGTTGTGTGTCATATCATGACTGTGGGAATCGGTGATGCAGTTGGTGACTTCGGCTCTGGAGGAAAAACAACCTGCTAAAAAAAAAAGCAAAACAATCTACTCAGGCTTATTTGGAAAAATAACATTTTCACTTCATTATATACTAAAAACCAGGTGGTTTTTAGAGGAAGGTTTCACTTCCTATTCAAAACCGCATTTACAAGTGAAAGTTATATATTCTCGCAGGTGAATAAAACAAATCAAGGACGCCTTTACATTCAGCTCCAGAATTATTAGGAACAAATGTCTTTGTGGTTAATTAGCTTAATATGACACTGAAAATATAATGGAAGTGTAGCGTTTAATGGAAGATTGATTTAGGTAATTTAACTGAAGGTCGGCACCCCTAGAATTTCTTAGAAACAAAATAAAAATGATAGATATACTGTACGTGACATTAACAGCGAGAGGATTTGTCAGTTAAGCTTGGGCCTCCAGAAAGGACTAAATAAAAAGTCCATTTATATTTATATTCTCATATTTGTGTGTTGCCTATCTTTGCAGAGTACCCAAACCTGATTACACTGTTGTCATCAGCTACCTCTGATTGAGCCCATCTCAGGACAGAAAAACAACTAAATCAACCCAGGCAAGGCCGTCTTCAGTGGCAAAATCTGCGATTGCTGACTCTGCGGTATTACAAAATGCTTCCATTATACTGTTTATAATGTATACCATCTACCCTATCGTTTAGTGTCAGGGATGGGAACTTAACCGGAATTAGCCAAAGGAAGAAGACAATCAGTAACATCCACAAAGAGGACTACAGTATCATTAAGTGTCATGAGTAAAAAGGTTTGCCGGGTCGGATAGCAAGTAAATATGAAATTCATCTTAATAAGAGGCACAATATTATTGGCATATGTTACAGTTACAGGAAAGGCAATATTTTCATTTTCAGGACAATGCATTAAAGCTGAAGAATATGTGGTGAGAGTATGGCTCTGGAGGAAAAACAGTCTACATATGTACTAAAATGACCTATTCAGGCGTCCTTGGAAAAACAGCGTTTTCACTTCATTATGTACCAAAAGCCAGGTGCTTTTTCTGTGGAAGGTTGCACTTCCATTTCTTTCTTTTTTGTTTGTTTGTTTGTTTAATATAATTGATAAAAAATGCCAGCAAGGCATGTACAGTGAGCTCCAAAGATGTGTAAAAATGTGGTTCATTAATTTAATTGAAAGTTGAGTTAATTGATTTTATTCATATACCTGGAAGGCCAAATTAGTATCCGCTTTAGTCAGTCCACCTGCAGTATCTGCATGTTTCTGAGAGGTGGGGACCAACCGGAAAAGCCAGAGGAAAACCATCTGGGTGCAAATAGAATTCCACGCAGACACGCAAGCTCAGGATTAAAGTGAGAACCCTGGAGCTGAGAGGAGGGAACACTACGCACTGCACCACTGTGCTGCCCAGATTAGAGAATGCACAGATGAAGTGAGATATAAGTGTGTTGATAGTCATAAATAAGGCAATGGCTACAAAAAAAAAAAAGCCCATATCCGCTTTAAAGGCAATAACCTAGAACAATAATTATGACTGTAATTAAGAGCTGTAGTGACCCTGCTGAAAGAGGATGCAAGTGTATTTTGCTCCCACACACAGTGAGGTGGCTGGTTAGAGAAGCAGGATCATTGCTGGAGATTTGCAGAAGATGGTTGCATTTTGGACTCACTAAGTATCCAGATATACAATGCTACCTCCATGCCAACAAGGTTCCATGGTGAGAAAGATAGAAATAGAGGTTTTTGGCAGCAAACACTCAAGGTGGCTTTGGAGTGAAAAGAAGAACAGAACAGAAGAGAACCTAATTCTCACTGTTGAGTATGGTGGAGGATCTGTTTCCATCCAGTGGCCTTGGGAAACTTGTTAGTCGAGTACCAGGGGATTTTAAATGAGAATCTGGCTGCCTCTGCCAAAAAGCTACTACTGATATCTGATTATCTAAAAGATACAGACAAATCCAAACAAAAATGGTTCACTGACCACAGAATCAAGTTGGGCAAGGTTGTCCCACGCTGTTAAAATGCTTATTACCTCTTTTGAGTGACCAACAATTTAAAAAAGTGTTGTGATTTGACAGATATAAGCGTAAGTGTATAAGTGTACTCTTTATTGGCTCCTCTTTCTAAATGTTGCACAATCATGAGACAGCATGCTCGCTGCCCCACTTCACTTATAGTTATTATTGCACCTAGTGGTCAAATATGAGAACTACAACAAGCTGTAATGAAGGCCCTTTGGGGCAGGGACACTCTCTGCACCATGCTTTTCAGTGGAGGAGGAGCAGCAGACACAGTTAATGACAGGGTTGCCAGATTGAGCTAAATTTGAAATCCTCCAAAGATATTGTTTCATAGCTAATCATTGGAATTAAATCTAGAAAATCTTCACAAAAAAAGCAAAATGTAAGTGCAGACAGTGTGTCTATGATGCACAGCACCGTTTCTATTGTAAGATCTATATAAATAATGCCAGTATTTCACATGCTGAGTAAGGCTGTGAAAAAGAAGAAAATGACTCCCTTTTCCAATGCCCTAATTCTTGGGCTAGTTTCTGGTCTTTCGTGTCTTTCGTGTCTTTTGAATTTTCCCAGTGGACTGATCCATTTTCCTGTGCTTGGGCTCTCATGCATGTTCTCTTACAGGTTTGAATCCTGCATTAAAATCATTTAGCAGCATACAAAAATGGATTTTCAGCCTTAGCATTATTTACGTTTCTTTGTATTTGTTGTAAAATAAATGAGTAATATTTTCACACAGTACTTTGTCTATTGCTATATTTTATTTACATGGTATTTTACATTGCGTATAATGTAGCCCTATTTCCGAATGCTAGTTGATATACTACATTATTATCTTGGCCAAACACATGAGGCTACTTTAAAGCAAATTTCCAGGCTGAGTTTTGTTCCCAGTCTGCCTCTGATCTACAGAAACCACTTTAGCCTCACCAGGGTTTCACTGGGTCACAGAAACATTGGGTACGAGACAGGAATACACTCTGCAAGGCCACACACACACATGTTCTAACAATTTTAGAGTAGCCAATCCACCTACTGGCATGTTTCTGAGATGTTGGTGTAAACCCATGCGGGCATGGGGAGAACATATGAAACCAGGATCAAACCCAGGACCCTGGAACTGTGTGGCATTTCACAATGGGGCTGCAACAAAGGATTATTTTTAGAATCAAATAACAACTATTGTTTTGATAAATGACTAATTTAACAATTATGAATAATCATTAGAATATTTGTAAAAAAAAAAAAATAATAATAATAATAAGACACAAGAAACTTGACATTTGTGGATTTAAATTGATCTTTCTGTCTAACTCTTTATTAAAACTATTTACACATTAACTGTAGCCAACACTGAGACATTGTCTCATCATTAATCTCAACAGACCAAAATCAGAGCTCAACTTAGCTGGCCTGATTAACTTATGAAGCAGGAGCTTTTGTTTAGTTTTTATTTGAAATGTTTGTGCATCATGTGCTGCTATGAAAGTTGTCTCCTCCACTTTGTGTATGCTGCACTGTACCATGTGTTTGTCTTTTTACGGTTTAAACTGTACAGATTTTTGGCCTGATTTTGCTGTCGTAGACAAAAATCGCTTATCATTAAAAGAATTCTTTGGTCGTGAGTTAGTAATTTTGGTCTTAATGTGACATGCTCACCAGCGGGCCATTGTCACCAAAGACAGCCAACAACAACAGTTCTGGCAGTGTCAGAAACGTTTTATTAAGAGCTCAGGGTGTGACCATTGTTATGATTTTTTGTCCAAAACCACCAATAGGATGATGGCATAGGATGACGTAAACCGCATGCACATGCCACAAATAGTCTATGGTTTTGGCAAGCACAAAACGTAAACAACACATGCTGGATTTAAAAGAAGCCATGACTGCCTCTCCTTGATAGGCTTGATATTATCTAAACAAGCAGCCTATATACTGTATGTATCCAGTAAATGTTACTATTACAAACTGACAATCATGATATGAAATATGAAAGCATATACAGTATTTAAAAGGTATGAATGTAGACATATATAAACATTTTTCTGTGCTTATCAGAGATGCATTTGTTTCATCTGGTGTATTTAGATGCTTCCGGTGGGTTAAACATTAGATACACATACAAACATTGTATTAAGGAAAAAAAAAAAATCTTTATCTAGATCTTTTTCCTCACCATGCCTACTTGAACAATAAAAACGATCAAACATGGTGTTAATATGTTTATGGTGATATAAATTTACATTGTACAATAACACTGACATCACTCTCACACTTCATCTTACTTTTTTGTTTGTGTAAAGCTGCTTTGAGACAATGACATTGTAAAAAGCGCTATACAAATAAACTGAATTGAATTGAATTGAATCAGGAAAAAGATGAGTCAACAAGTCATCATCAATGAGTCGGCTAATATAACTAGCTACGGGGAGCTATTATTTCAGTGGCTAGCTAATTAGAGAAAAACTACAATGTCTTATATAATCGTCCAAAGAAAAACCATCACTCCTGAATCCCTTTTTTCTTTTATTACTGGCTATTACTAGACTCTGTCTACATCAAAGTGATCTGATCACAAGTGGACAGCTGGAACGCATGGCCATTTACAGCTAGCATTTTGAATGCGTCTCCAGTACATCATATTCACAGGAGGAAGGGTACCACGCACATTCATTACATCAGTCTGCAATTGTTTCCAGTCGATTAGGTGGTCCTTCATTGCTGTCTGGGACTCACTGGGATGCTTTTGCCTTCACACTACAAATGTTATGTGGTCTTATGTGTCCCGAAACACCTTCCCAGGCTGTTTGAGTTTGAGTCTCTGAGACACATTGTACCCCGTTCACACCTGTACTTAGCAGTGATCGGCTCACCCACAATCCTTGTTAATGTCGGGTGTGAATGGGGCCTGAGATCACATTTTTCTTCATTCTGATGTTTGATGTGAACAATAACTGAAGCTCTTGACCTGGATCTGCATGATTTTATGAACTGCACTGCTGGCACACGATTGGCTGATTGCATGAACTAGCAGGTGTACTGGTGTTTCTAATAATGTGGCCAGTGAGTGTTCTTTTTCATGAACAATAGTCAATTCAGCCACTATAGTGAACAAGAAGATACTAGCCATGCACCATGTTACTTTTCTTCAACATCTATGTATCTATCTGTGTCAGGAATTTTTTATTTTTTTTTTATCTCCACTGATTCAATCATGCTACTTGATAGGGGATGTGTAAGATAGTTTATACAGACACACTTCTATAAATCTTTTTTTTTTTTTTTATAATCTAAGCTAAAGCTATTATTCTGTTCATACAAAAGCCCTGTGTGCATGTACCGCAAACATACGTCATGCATCTCCAGTGAGATGTTGTATGAATGAATATTCATGAATATGGAACTGCTACAAGTCTACACGGCTTTCCACACCCACAGCGTGACCGCCCCGTCTCCTGCAAGCCTTCAAACTGGTCGCTTTCACTTGCCCTCCTTTCAGTGTACTAGAGAGAACAAGGAAGAACCTCGCATGGACTGCATGAGTGGAAAACATTCACCACCAAAAGCGACAGATCACTTCGTCTGGCCCACGTTCTGCATGTCGTACTGGTAAGTATCGGGAACGATTTGGAAATTCGGCAGAGCTCTCACACACGCAGGAGTACCGACATTATGATTCCGTGCTGACTGGCCTCTCTTATAACTTCTGTTCAAATATACCTTAGTCCCAAGACATTCTGTGACAAGTAGGCTACAAAAAAACATTCTGTCAAAACCTGCCTGAAAATCTTTCTTTCTTTCTTTCTTTCCTTGTTTCTTTGTTTACTTTACACTGCCAGGGTGTATCCAAGGGAATAGTTGTCATTAAAACATTACCAATCATATTAAACGGAATTAAACCCCATTAAAATGGAACTGACTTCAAGAACAGAAGTTTAGTCACCATCTGATTTAACCTATGGATCATTTTTTTTTTTTTTAATTAAGAACTGAAATAACTTCTTCAGATACAATAGGAAAAGGTTGGTTTGGTTCAGGTTGAAACATAAAGAATGAGTCCTTTTCTTTTGAATTAAAAATGAAAACTAGGCACAATGCCATGATGATAAGTGTAAAATTGTCAGAGCAAAATGTGATTTAGCATACTTAAGCTTAAGCTTCAAAAAAAATTTTTTTCAAATTTCAGATTTCACACTTTTTAAGTAAAAATGAAACCCCTTTCTAAAGTCCAGCTTACTGTTTGCTCAACTCAATCTCTTTAACATCCTAGATTGTGTATATTAGAGATAGTGTGCTTTGGTTCACCTTTATCCATTTTTATTGGTTCCTACGATTAAATCTTATGTCCTTATTCTTTGCGAACTTTTCTTCCAGAGCAATTTTATTCTGCACAAGATGTCCAGTCAGAACAGGTGTTACTATGAGGAGCGGATGAGTTTTTTTTACAACAAAACCAATTCGACCACTGAAAACTGGGAGTCCACGCATCTGATTGTGCTTCAGTGTGTGGGCTGCATCTTCTGTTGCTTCATCCTGGTGTCTAACGCAATGGTCATCACCGCTGTGATCACCAACGTCCGGTTTCACTACGCATTCTATTATCTTGTGGCCAACCTTGCTGCCTCAGACCTTCTTGCTGGGATCGCATATTTGTATCTCATTTTCAACACTGGTACGGTGTCCCAAACACTGACTGTGCAGAGGTACTTTCTTCGGCAGGGCCTGTTGGACACAAGCCTCTCGGCTTCACTCGCAAACCTGCTGGTGATTGCTCTGGAGCGCTACATCTCCATCATGAACTGGAAAGTACACAGTAACCTTTCGAAGCGGCGGGTGACCCTCTTGATCGTGCTGGTTTGGGGCTTCTCCATCGTTATGGGTGCAGTACCAAGCCTGGGCTGGAACTGCATCTGCAGTATTGGCCAGTGCTCATTGCTGGCACCAATCTTCAGCAGGAGCTACCTGATCTTCTGGTCAGCATTAAACCTGGGGGTTTTCATCATAATGGTAGCCATATACATAAGGATATATGTCTATGTTATGAAGAAAACACGTGTCTTAAATAACCATGCCACTGGATCTTTGAAACGCAAGAAGACCCCAATCAAGCTCATTAAAACAGTGATGACTGTATTGGGTAAGTTTCAGTTATACTCTCTAAATAGATTTCTGGTTTTATGTCTTTGAGGCCACTTGACCTGTATGAACGGCACTTTATCAGGTAGAACCCAAAATGAGAAGTATGTATTTATCGTGCACACCAAAATTATGCGTTTATCATATTGCAGATACTTGGTTTAATCAGTCAAGCAAAAAAAAAAATACATCAGTCAAGCTAAAAAATACAATAATATTTTCGAAAATATCTGTATATATTAAAAAAAAAAACGCAAAAACCTTTTGACAAAGCTCACATGAGCACGCCAGCCATGTGATAAAGTAACAGAGTGCATCATAAAACTGTTATGTCAAACACATCATACCATTAAGAGCCTATTGAGCAGTAAAGAAGACACATGACAAAAGAAAAAGGACAAATGCAAGGATTCACACTAGGATTGATACGTTTGGATGGGCTGATGAGGTGGTACTACAGCTTGAGGTTAAAGTTGAATACAGATTGTTTGCCTGGGTCTTATCCAAAACTGTTTGCAGTGCAGTTTGTACCACCGGAGCTCAGGAGCAGTAAAACAAACAGAGTCCTAGCAAGTTCGTAAATAATACAGAACCACAATGGGCATGCCCAACTTGGCGGTGTTGCAAAAATATCTGTATATGTCAGGACAGGGTCTAAGATGGATTGAATTTCAGTAGTGGGCGCCTAAGAATGAAAACAGTACACTTGTTAGAAATCAGTTGCTGTATATTCCTCTTGGCAGTGTACTTACCCTGCCATTTGTGTTATTCAGTTTATTTACCCCGTACACCCTATACCAAAGAAGCAGCTCTGAAGCAGTTCTTCTGTATTTGAGGCTTAGAACAACGGCAGGATCACTGTGGCAGCATTTCAACTTTACTGAAATACCGATGCTTTACAGAAGAGGTTGAATTTCTTGTCTTCTTTTTGGCATTGTCTTTCAGCTGGTTGTATCTGATTGTTTTTTTCCCTGGGGGTGAGGTTAGTTAAATGCAGTTGCCAGGCTATTTAACTGCAGCATATGCTTTAGAAATTACTGTTAATAAAAGAAGATATTTTCAGGGCAGAAGAGGCGGTGAATGCCTCTCCTAACTTTGAGCCGTCATATAGAAACGGCTACAGTCATTCCTAGACAATGACTCGTTTTTTTTTTGCGTGTATAATTATCTCCTCCTGTGAACATTATCAAGACAGCTATTGCACTGCCTGCTGTCTGAACATGACAGTTAGGCTGAATAATGTGTAGCTTCCACAAAAACAGTCTTAAATGCCTTTACTTTAGTGTTATAATCTTTTATTTTTTTGTGAGAAGTTTTTAAGAGCGTTAAGGATATTTCCTATTGCTATGCATTGATCAGTCTCTGGGGTTTACAGCAGATGAGTTATGTAATACACAATGTCTAAAGATAAAATGAGTAGTCTGATTTGAGTACCATAGTACATTACATCTTTGTTTTATGGCACCGAAAGGGACAAAGGTTATATTAGTCTGTCTCACATTTTGAAAAGCTTCACACTTTTAGAGTGCGCTATGTAAAGTATAAAACGCGACAGGCATGCTATTATTAGAAAACAATCAGTGATGGGAAGCTGATTATTTTCATATGAGTCATTATTTCATCACTCAACATTTTTTTCTTTCTCTTGAAGTTAATTAAACAAAACAAAACAAAAAAAAAAATGCAACTTGGTATGTTCCCGAGACATGGAAAACTTACTGCCCATTACCAAGCACTGACACTGAAGACTCCTTTCATAAATCTTCAGAAAGCTTGACAGATTGTACAAATGAAAGATTGCACATATTTCTCTGGTAAATAACAGCACATTTAAAAAATAATAAAATAAAATCAGCTTATCATTAGTGCCAGGTTATGTGGACTGTTGGCGGTATAAGTCCCTGTGAATGAGCTGTTATAGAAAGTACATATTGGGGGGGAAAGCGCATTAGTATGAACCTATCAATTACTGCTGGCACTACTGTCAGAGTGGTGCTGTTATAAATAATTAATCAACACCTACGGACCGGTCAGGTTCAAGAATTCAGCACTGTGGTATGAAATTGATTCTAAACAGATTAAAAAGTCTGCTGTTATTTAACAAAGAAAAAATGTATAAATGTGAAAATAGTGAAGCGTTTTTTGTTTTTTTGCGATTCCTCTGTAACGTGAAAAGCTGCACTTTTTGGTTTTATAAAGATCCTGGTGGTTGTTTATATCCGTCATAATGTAAGTGAAAAAGAAAATAGCTTATTCCATGGACATTCCACAACATTAAACTATAAATCGATATTAACTATTAACTATTAACTACTAACTGTTGGAAAGCTGCTGTGGTATAAGAGGAATAAAACGCATTTACGACATGCTGTAATAGGAAAATCGTAAACATTGGGGTTGTACTGCATCAATTTCCTTTAACAGTGTGTTTTATTCCTTATACAGCATGCATAAATAGCTTTACGCATTCCTGAAATGCTCCAATGATAAACTTTCTCGATAAGCCTGGGGCACTGGAAGCTCTTTTTTTGTTGTTTTTTGACAGTTCTTGGTGGCTGTTTGAAAGATTACTATTGAATAAGTCATTTCTGACGCTTTTCATGCATAGATATTCTAAATCTAGGGTATGTTTTGTATCGCATTCTTGAAGCCATGGGAAAGAGAAGCTTTATTTTTTTGGCCATTTTTTTGTTGCCATAGAAAACATTAGGTCAAAAAGCCTCTAAAATGAGCTGCCACATGTGCAATATGCATTCCCTGCCTTTTCCTGCAGATATTTTATTATAAGATTAGAGGGGATGGTCACTTACATGTGGCACATACTAACCACAGAGGATTCCCCAGTTGATGTGGTTATGTTGTAAAATCTTAATGGCTAAACATTTCAGCCTAGTGAGTGGTGCTACAGTTGTGTATAGTGTAGTAATTGGGCTAAATAAGCCCAATTATTGCCCTTTAAACTTCTAATGGTTTGAGTATTTCTGCGTCATATGCTAGCATGTGTTCTGTTGCTGAAAACAAAATCATTATTGTCGTGCTCTACTGCCGCTTTATACTCAGGAACACTGCTGTTCCTGAATACAAGCCCCTACGTGCTATTCACCACCGATTTCGGGACATTCTCTTTAGTTGAGTTAAAGCTGTGTTTGTTCCACTAATCGAGATTTGCGGGGAGATTGCTAACCAATTAGCGCAGCTTGATTTGGCTGTTTTATTCCACTCTTCCTTGCAAAAATGCTCTTTGAAATTGCACGGGGATCTCCTGTGCACAACGAGAGATTCTTGCGACATGCAGGGAGTGACCAGTACTTTGTCAGATATTCCTGCAGCTCCTTTAATGTTGCTGTAGGTCTCTTGGCAGCCTCCTTGATAGGTTTTCTTCTTGTCTTTCCACAATTTTGGAGGGACATCCTGTTCTTGGTGATGTCACTGTGCTGCCCGATTTTCTCCACTTGTTGATGATGGCCTTCACGGTGTTCCACGGTACATCTAATGTTTTGAAGATTCTTTGGTACTTCTCTCCTGATCGATACCTTTCAACAATTTTGGGGTTAATCAGAACCACTTCATTGATGACGGGCGATTATTACTATGAAAATGACTTTTGAACAAACCTTCCCAGAAGAGTGGAGGCTATTATAACAGCAAAGGAGGAGTAAATTGGGAATAGGATATTTGAAAAGTACATATGGCTGTGATGGTCAGGTTTCCACAAACTTTTGGCCATATAGTGTATATTTTCTTTCCCTAAATGCAGATGTCTGGCTGACTGGACTAGGTTCTCCTCAACAATTTGCTTATATTTGGCTTCATCCATGTTCCCTGTATGATATATATATATGTGTGTGTGTGTGTGTGTGTGTGTGTGTGTGTGTGTGTGAATTCACATGCTCTAAAACAGCTTTGTTTCTCCCCCCTGCAGGGGTGTTTGTGATCTGTTGGACACCTGGTCTTGTTGTGCTGCTCCTGGATGGCTTAAAATGTGAGCAGTGTGAGTTGCTGAAGTTTAAGCGGTGGTTTCTTCTTCTGGCTGTCCTCAATTCTGTGATGAACCCTATCATATACTCTTACAAGGACGATGAGATGTGGGCCACCATCAAGAATTTGCTGCGATGTGTCTGTAGTGGCACCCGTCGCCAGAGGTCATCTAGGGCCAACACTCGCCATGCCACCTCAAGCACAGAAATGAGTACCAGTCTACGTCTCTCAGAGGAGAAAAAGACAACAGAGGACATGCTGAAGACCTAATAGCTCTGCTTTTTTACATGGCAGTGAATTTTCATGTACAGTTTTTTTTCTGAACAATGTCATGCAAAAAGTCCAACTGCTCCTTTTAGATGGTGTGATTTGTTATTAGCAAGAGACTTAAACAATCATTAGACCTTGCGGGAAATGTCAGAAAGTAGAGCCCAATAGCATCATTGTTCTGTTTGACCTCAATAATTTGCTAGTACTGTACTTTCAGGTTTTTTTTTTGGAGTGCCTTAGAAATTGTATAGTATGTTAACCTTGAGCCTGAGTTGAATTTTTTTTTATCATTTTATATGTGTGGTGCTTTAAGTCATGTGTCTTTTTAAGTATAAGTCTAGCACTTATTTTTAAAATTTTATATCTGTAAAAATGAAATGCACAAATAGCCAGAACTGTGGATTTGTAACTACTGTGTTTTATTTTAAAGCTAATCTTCTTAGTGGTTTGAATATAAAGTACAATTTGTTGATACAGATGTGTTTCTCAATTTTATGTGGCCCCAACAAAGGCCACCAGGGCAAGGCATTCTTTATGAGCTCCACCATGTCATCAACCAGAGGAAGGGACTCACAGTATCACAGTATCACAGACCAAAAACAAGACAGTCTGTCCCATTTAGAGTTTTTATACAAGCCTTCATTCAATCACTCATTCAACTTCATTAACCACTTTATCCTGCTCGGACTTGCAGTTCCTTGAAACTGAGCAGGAGGCACCAGTACACCCTGATATGGGATGCCAGGCCATTGCAGGCTTTTCAAACTGTTATTCAGTAATCTCTGCTTGCCTTGACAAGTCCCAACAGTATGCTATTATATCTAGAATCATAGTTTTACCAAGGAGCTGACTAGAGCCAAAATGAACTGTTGTGCAACCTGCATGAAAACATACAAGACACGCCGCCTTCTTGTGTGTCTCTGTGGTTAGCTGTGTCTAGGCATGTCTTTCCCACATTTCAAAGTAGTAAAGTGATATAGTCATCCTAAAATCATGGGAATATTACAAAAGACAATGCTATAAAACATAAGACAACAATCAAAAGATTTCCTTTCTTTAATATGGCATTTATAATCCAAGGCAAGAAGAAATACCAACGCAGACACAGGCATGGCTGCAAACCTGTTTTTCCTTTTCAATCAGTGGGATGGTCTCAGATGCATTACTCATTACCCCATTCTGACGCAACGCATGCTGTGGCTGACTATGTGAGTTTAGGAGCTATTGCAACCTTCTGCATTATTGTAGGCATACCTTATGTCATGTCATACTATAATCTCTTGAACCTTTGTACAGATTGTTGTGGAATAACCAGCTTTACTGTCTCTTCCATGCTTAGGAGTGATTCACAGGGCCCTTTCAACATGAGCTCATGCAACTCCTCCTCATGTGAATCAAGTCAGTTTGTCACGTTAATAAAATGTATGATTTGCCCTTCCTGTGAAGATCGCAACCTCACAGTAATTGTGACCAACCACATACTGAAGGCCAGAGGTTGGAAAGTTTTTTTTATTAATACCTGCTGTAGCGAGAAAGCATATACATACTACAACGAGGCACTTGCATGTGTTTGCAGTATCTGATATTCATTCAGTGGGCTGCATCTTGAGATGTCAAGGTGAATTGCTCCTTTTGAGTCTAGGTGCTTTCCTGCTCACAATTGCTAATTGACTGCATTCGGAGAAAATTGTTGGCTTTTGGTTGCTATGGTACCTGTGATATATACAGACAGAGTGTCAGTTAGGGCGGAAGAGCAGAGCTTATCTGAACAGCTGAGAAAAAGTATGAAAAGCACAAGCAGGGGGGATTTCACTTAGAATTGCCTAGGCATTTTCTTGAATATTACCCATTTTGCTTGCTTTATATATATATATATATATATATATATATATATATATATATATATATATATATATATATATATATATATAAGAAGTCAGATGAGTAGAATCTTGTTTAGGCTAAAACATTTTGATATATATATACATTTTTAAGGTTAATATATTGTGTATACATGTTATCAGTAAGTGAATTCAGATCACTTTTACATGTTAGCAAGTAAAATATCTTGAATATTGTCAAAATGACCTAATATTTCCTATTCTAGGATTACAGTAAACCTAATATAAGACTATTACACCTATTTCTAGACATTTTCATTTCTTTTTAATTGTTTTATTTATTATTATTATTTTATTTATTTATTTATTTTTTAAACTAATTTCAAACTTTAGATTTTCTTATTCTACTGGCAGATAGCTTTCTTCTTCCCAGAAATAAATCTTTAAAATTAGCAAAAAAAAAAAAATGGCAATACAACAAGACCATTTTAAGTTTAAGTTTAAGTTTTTGAAAAAAAGGCTAGAAATAGGTTTATTAATCATACATTTGGTGTATTGTAATCTTATAATAAGAAATACTATATTACTATACTATACTATATTCAAGATATTTTCACTTGTCATGTTTTGCAGTGTTAAGGATGTCTGGTTTGGTAAATATGTTTGTCCTTGATTCCTCCAATTTTTTTTTTTTTTTTCTGGAATTTTTTTTTCCCTCCTTGCCTTTTAGCAAGGAGCTAAGAGGCCAGGAAGGGAAGCAAGGAAATGAAACAATTTAAAAATGAGAAGTACCTACAATTAATATGTTTGTGCTTGATTCTTTCTGTTCTTGTTTCCATGCACCCTCATCTCAGTTCCTTGGAGGGAGGGGCATAGAATAGAAACAAGAAAATAAATTAAGGAGGCATAATTAAAAGTAATGAGAAGGACCCTTAAACTCTGCCGTTTATCACATCCTTGTGAAGTCTTGCCAACCATCTGTGTAAGTTCTGAGCCTTGTTATTCTGCCTGATATTTTCATGTACCTGACATTTTGCCTTTGTGACATTACTTTGTTTGATTGCTGTGTTTTGGACTGCCCCTGTACCTTGGTCAATTAGTCTTCTGTGCTTTGACTCCTAACTGTTTTTTGATAACAAACTGCATAATTTAAATGTTTCTCAAGCTGGATACTGTAAATAAACTCCAGTACATAAATCCTCAAATTACACCTGAATCTGACACAGTGGATCCTATGGAGCTAGAGGTTTTGAGATCTGTTTTCACTGCCCAAGGCATGTTCCTGGGAAACTCACACACAACATCAACAAATCTACTCAGCAATGGAGAGGTTGATCCAATTTTGCTAAGGTCACAGGCCACCACTACTTCCTGATAACAACAGAAACTACAACTCTGACACAACAGATGTCCTGTAATAGTAAGAGATGACTAAAATAGTGAGCTATATTATTCACTGGTTCACCCTCTTTGTACACCTGGGACATTGAACCAGAAGGCGATTGCTGTTTTTCAGAGTGAAACTTCCCTCGTGGTCCCTTACCAACAATTTAAGCTGTTGTTTCATGATTTTTTTTTTTTTTGTACCATTCCATTTTGGGAAATGTGGCAGGGGAGCAGCTGTTGTCACGGCTGAACATGCCCTTACTTTCCACAAATCAAAGAGCAGAGCCGAATGTCTCTTACACTTGATCTTCCTCACACATGAGACTACAGATAAGAACCTGTTTTGAGAAAACAAAGTATGCAGTTCTAACTTGTCTAAAATGTTGCTCAGAGGAAAAGTGTTTTTTTTTTGTTTTTTTTAAAAACCTTTCCCTTTGCTTGGATGAGGGAGTGTCCCAATCACCAAACGTCCCCTGTGTTCCCTGTGCAACTGCACTAAGCATCCAGGCAGAAGATGGCAGCCCCCTGGGCACTAGTGCAAGAGATCGCTATTTCACTCAACATGCACAGTGAATCTACGCCCTTCATCATTGCTAGCTCCTTCCATTGTGTTAGGCCTCCCCTGGCTCATGCTCCAGCTAGTCTCAAGATTCATGACACAAAGACTCAAGACACCAATGGTCACAGCCCCATTCCATGAAGGAGCTTCAAATATTTCTTGGATTTGCACATTTTTGCAGAAGATTTATCTAAGGTTTTAGCTCAGGGACAATTCCACTCACCTCCCTACTAAAATGAAAGTGAAGACATAGAGATGGAAAGACCATGCCTTCAAGACTTAAGAAGCATTTCACCCTCCAGCAACACCCAGGCTCACCCAGTAGTAGTTGTAGTAGAGTTTGATGCATTAGAGAACTTGGTCCTCAAGCACCACATCCCATCCATGCCATATTATCAGACTTAAGGACTGTTGACCATGGACAATATTTCTTGGGCTCAAGCCAATGAACCCTCACCTCCCGAGTGTCTTGCAGACAAAACATTTCCCTCCATCCATGAGACAGCTGATAATACAGCAGGTACACACATGCCCTAGCTTAGGCTGTCCCGGGATCAAAACAAAAAAACAAACCACAAAAAAAGCACTGATACCAATCTTCAGTGGCCCTCACTAAACAAAGATATCATGGAGAGGTTTATGGTCTATCACGTAATGTGCCCAGTCCCATACACCTTCCCACTGGCCTGTTCAAGTCAATGCCAATTCCTTGCTCTTCCTGGTCTCACAGTAGATTCTATCACTGATTTGGCCTAATCCAAAAGGTTTACCACGATCCCAAAACAAGTCATAAATGGCTGATCCTCAAAACCTCCCAGCTAGTCCCAGTAGTTAAACTCCTCACTGCAATGAAAATAGCAGCAGTTCTTTTTAAGGTTGCTTACTATCAATGTTAGTCTTTTGTCAGAGTACCACCCCCAGGCCAATGCTTCAACCATGAGATTGTCAGGTTTCTTAGAGCCTATGGCAGCACAAATCAGAGACAGCGGAGTAATTTCCAGTACTGCATGTGCATAGCTCCCTCATGCACTCCAGCCACCGCTTAATGTTGAAAAGCATACTCACCTGTGAAGCAGCCCATGTTCGCCTGCAATGTGCGATCTATTGGCCAGTAGGCCTGGCTGTCCACTTAAGACATCTGACCACAGCTCCCAGCAAAAAAGCTACATCCCAGATTTGTTGGCCACTTGAAGATTTCGAAACAGAAACCCTCTGCATCAGATAGCACCACCAGCATCATATAAAGAACTTGTTTCTCTTGCCAAGTTCATATTAACTGCTGGAACTGACACTTAGAACTCAACCACAGCCTCCCCTGGAGATCAAGGGCAGTCCAGCATACCTCATCCAGGGTTTGCACGACTATTTACTCTTTGCTGTTGTTTATCATAATGTACTTGATGTATTTAAATGCTTGCAATGCCCAGTCCTGTACCACTTCAAATGTATAAATATATAAATATGAGCAAAAAAGGTACTACAAATTAACAATATTAGTAGTTTGTTGCAAAGCTGTTGTTGCCAATTACACCCTCGAGACATCTATGGTAAGAATTTTTATTTTTTAATCATCTTCAATTCCCAAAGGTTACAAGGGTCCCGCTGTTGGGCTCTTACCTGGACACTGTAAATAAACACGTGGATCCACACCATTAACCTGACATTTATTTTTGGTTCATGTAACATTTTAAGACTTCTTAAGCCTCTTTGGTCATAAACTTTGGTCAGTAGGATGTAGGGGCTAAATGTAACATTGGAGGTTAAGTGTAGCATCCTAGTTTTTGTATTAAGACTTACTGAGGTAAACAATGTTTACACTCTGTGTAACACTTTAGAAATTTTTTGTGGTTAAGAAGTGGTTAAGATGTCTAAATGGTTAACTCATTTATTCCCACAAGTGACAACTGAGACTAAAAGAATTGTTAACTTAACTTTAAATTAGGTTTGAAATAGGTTGTCATGATTTCTTATGAACAATTTAAGTGAGTGATGTAATTGATCAAAAGAACAGGGCCATTTACTTCAAGCATGCACCTGAAAAAGATGTCTGCGTCTGAACTCTATAAAAGGAAGTAAGTAAAGCGTAAAAAGATGTCTGCATCCGAGCTCTATAAAAGGAAGTATATGTGTTATAATACACATACCAAATTTAAGACAAATAATCTTTAAGGGTATATTACTTTTAGTTTGATAAGATTTTAATCCCACATTTACTGTATATCAGACTAACAGGAGATGTGAATGTTGGGATAGATCCATGACTCACTGTAAATACATGACTATTAATACATAACTGGCTGTTGATAAACTTTCTTCTAACTATTATTTGTTTTCTCTCACATAGTTTGACTTTGAACCAAGATGACCAAATAGAGTACATATGCACCACTGCAATCATTCCTAAGCCTAAAAAGGATGCAAATGATAGTGACTGAGAGAGACTGATGCTTCAGACTTACTGTAGAATATGAGGGTGGAACTGGCCACTTGTCTAATAGAGTAGTCAATGCATATGCAGACGATGCCCCTGTGCACAGAGCGAGCTCCATGAAGACATGCTGTGTGAAGGTTGGAGTGGAAGAACTCGAGTGTCCTGCACAGAGCCCTGACCTCAACCCCACTGATCACCTTTGGGATGAACTGGAACACAACTGCATGCCAGACATTTTCGCCTGATATCAGCGCCTGACCTCACTAATGCTCCTGTGGCTGAATGAACACAAATCCCACAGTCATGCTCCAAATTCTAGTGGAAAGCCTTCGCAGAAGAGTGGAGGCTGTTATAGCAGCAAAATAGGGAGCAACTATTGGAATGGGATGTTTAACCATCATATATTGGTGTGATGGTCAGGTGTCCACATACTTTTGCCAATATAGTGTACAAAGACACATTATAGTCAAAGAAGTGACGGTGGCCCATTTTCTTTTGCTCTCTCAACAATGCAGTGGTAAACAGTTGGATGTTCCACAGGGTTGTCATTGGTGGTGACATTGAACCGCTGTCTTCTGGCATGTGGCAAAGAGTCTCTCCAAGTTATCTTGAGTTATTTCCCTACCTCAAGGTTCATATTGCACTACATTTTAATATATTATTACACTAAATGAGGTAACAAAAGATTAACAAGGTGCAAATAAATTCGTCACTATTCTTTGTTGGAAATTTAAGTTGCAGTTTGGTTTTAAGCATTTAATTCAAACGATGCAATTTTTGACTCACAGTTTCCCACCAGTCACAATTATTTATTTATTTATTTATTTTACAAAAAAGCCATGTGGCTTGTGTCATGGAGCTCTCCAAGGAGTAAAATTCGTCTACTCACATAGCTGGTGTGTGTAGTCTACTTGGAATGACCGCTAATTACATACTTAAGGGTGTTTGAAACACATTACCAAAACCTGGTTACATTTTGAATACTTTTTTGGGTTACAATAATGTAATATAATCGTTGGTCAACAACTATCATGCAAATGGCTGATAAAATACCCATGAAAAGTGAAAAGATTTCTGTTGTGAGAGTTGCAGTACTATGAACGACTAGTTCCAAAACTATAGCTTCTCAGCAAACTTACTGCTAGCGACACATGCTCATATGTCACACCTATGGGCCATTTAGAGTAGTCAGTCCACCTACTGGCATGTTTTAGGGGGTGGCAGAAAACCCGGAGGAAACCCACAGGGAGAACATGCAAAACTCCTCACGTAGACCCAAGCACTGGATCGACTCGGGGAGGTGGCAATGCTACCAGATGTGCCGGCACAGTGTCACTCAAAAACAATAAAGATCTGAGCGCAGTTCGAAGATTTTATGGGTAGTTAATGTTGGGACCATACTTGCACAATTGCTACCCTAATTTGAAATATAATTAAAATATTATATTTAAATATTTCTTTAAATATATGGCCTTGCATTCGTTGAATGGTAGTGCTAGTGCAGGCTGAAGGTCAGTTGCCTCTCCTTGGGAGAGTGGAGGTGACTGTGGATTAGTGTGGGCTCTTTGCCTGATTGAATAATTAGAGGGCTATCAAGGAGCAAAAAAAAGTGGAGAGCAGTCAGCAGCTGTTTACCAAGTCAGTCTTCAGCAAGACCCCACAGTGATGAGCAGTTTCCAATGGCTCTGTACTACATCCTGGCTTTCTTCTTCCTCCTGGTAAGCGTTGTCCCCGAACTTTTCTGGGTTTTTTTTGTGGCTAAGTCGGGTTAAAATATCTGAATAAGAGTTATTTTAGACACAAACTATTTTAGATAATATCAGAGGATGTATTTTTAAGATATCGTCTTACCTATAAACGCTGGTTGATTTTCTGAGTTACTGAGTAAAGTACAGTACAGCATATTTGATTAAACTGCTTTTGCTTTTGCTTTTGTTCCTGTGTCAGGAACACTTGTGGTGAGCGTGAAGGGTACCTTAGTGAATGCGTCTTTGTGTCCATTATGCTGCCAATGACAGAGCCATAAGGTTTTGCACGCAAAGAGTCAGTACGAAGGACGTTTGATGCATATTTTCTTTTCTTTCGTAGTCGTGCTACTGTTTGTAAGTTTAATGCTGTGAAAATGTAAATATATGCTTTATGTGGTATTGCAGATTTAAACAAAAAAAAAAAAAAAACAACAGTTAACTGGCCTGCAAGAAGTGGCTAAGCGCGAGCTCATGCTCTCTTTCACTCTCTGAAAGAAAGCTGCTTCTTTGCATAACAAGAGTTATGATTTCATTTAGGTTTCTCTCCAGGTTATGGTAGTTGAATGTTGGCATGACTTGGATAATACTGAGTATGACTGCTGGCCAATAACCGATCCAAATGATTACAACATGATCAGCTGTGGTGGTAAGTATAATCTTTTCAGAGAAATTCATTATATTAATTTTGTATTAACTCAATACTACTCTGAACTATTTGGGAACTATTATCGTTTGTTTCTCTGGATTATGAGAAACATGCTCAGACCTATAACTGTGCCAGATAGAAATGCCTGAGTGAATGCATAACCACGTCATCCATGCAGAGGAAGCTGACTATAACTGCAGGAAAATGGCTAACCATTTGCAGGGTAATTCAAATTTGTCTGCCAGACAGCAATTTGATGTTAAAAAAAAAATCGGAACAACCCTTAATATGCAAGGTGATTTGATCATTATTTAGTGTTTTGTCTTTTGTCAGGAGTACCCAACATCAAACTTTCTTATCTCAGTTCATCTACTTGAGGTTTTTTGTACCTCCTTTACACACACAGCAAGAATTTTGTTTATGAATTTCATGAAGAAAATTTATGCCACATGTTCCTTAACCAATTAGATCACAAATAGATTTCACAATAAATATAACAGTCAAAAGCCAATAGACATTTTTTTCAGAAGGAGTTAATATTGCACAAAGTTGTGCCCTTATGTTTACTTTGAGATGATTTTATATCTTAGAAGTGTCATGAAGGTGAAAACATAACATGGACATTAAGAAGAAAAGACAGAAAATGTCATCAACTCTTTTCACAGGGTTAGAGATGGCCTGGGTGCAGCGTCCTCCAGAGAAAGTCACAGACGGGGAAGAGTTTAATGTCACCTATTCTGTCACAGCCTCAGATTCCTTTTATGAATATGCTGTCAAAAACAGGATCCTACACTTCAGGTGAGTAATGTTCATCCATCTATCCATCCCATATTAATATACACTCACCATTCATTTTAATAGGAACACCTGCACACCTGCTCATTTATGCAGTATGCAGTAAATGTACATTTTAATTCATGAAATCATACACGGTATAGCCTACAAATGGTGCACAATTATATCTCTAATGTAAGCTCTTAAACCGCAATATTACAACCGATTAGCTATTAGCTATTCTTATAATGCATGACTAACGGACTATGTGTGCCAGTGCACTCCTATGCAACCGCTGCTCAGTTTTCTAAGTCAATAATTAGCTAATAACACACTGAAATACTTACCTTTTGAATGATTCTATAATTGTGGTAGCCTATTCTTGGTATTCAATAGTAAAGACATAGAAACAGGCTGCTAGAGGTGCTGCGAGTCTGTTTCAGTGGGGGCCATGATAAATCAGCCCTCAACAGAGAGCATCCTTCTCTCAAATCACAGAATGCAATAACCTAATGACAGACATTTGTGGCTAGCAAAACACACTTACTTTTAATAACAATAATAAAGTTGGATTGAAGATAAGATTTTGATATTGAACACTGCATTTTGTAATTTGAGTGTCACAGTGTCCACTAGTGATATTTTTTAGGCTCACATCCAGAGTTTCTGAATTTGAAACAGTTTTATTTTAAAATGTTTAAAGACATCTATTCACCACGTGTCCCAGATTTTACAGGTCTTCCTTGTTACATAAGGGTGTTTTTTTGTCATGAAAATTGGGGACAGCATATATTTTGAATATATATATATATATACACTATATGACCAAAAGTATTCGGTCACCCATCCAAATGATCAGAATCAGGTGTCCTAATCACTTGGCCTGGCCACAGGTGTATAAAATCAAGCACTTAGGCATACAGACTGTTTTTACAAACATTTGTGAAAGAATGGGCCGCTCTCAGGAGCTCAGTGAATCATAGGATGCCACCTGTGCAAGAAATCCAGTCATGAAATTTCCTCGCTCCTAAATATTCCACAGTCAACTGTCAGCTTTATCATAACAAAATGGAAGAGTTTGGGAACAACAGCAACTCAGCCACGAAGTGGTAGGCCACGTAAACTGACGGAGAGGGTCAGCGGATGCTGAAGCGCATAGTGCAAAGAGGTCGTCGACTTTCTTCACAGTCAATTGCTAC
>CM040985.1:23058386-23074309 GCA_022985145.1 Pangasius djambal | reverse complement strand
GCTTTTGGAAGAATGGTCAAAAATTCCTATAAACACACTCCTCAACCTTGTGGACAGCCTTCCCAGAAGAGTTGAAGCTGTAATAGCTGCAAAAGGTGGACCGACATCATATTGAACCCTATGAGTTAGGAATGGGATGGCACTTAAGTTCATATGTGAGTCAAGGCAGGTGACCGAATACTTTTGGTAATATAGTGTATATAAGTATTCACCCACCTTGAACTTTTCTATATTTTGTAGCAGTACAACCTTAAATTGAAATGGACTTTGATGAGAAATGAAATGGGAAATTAAATTTCTACCATTTGATATTCACAGTATGTCTAACATTTGAAGGTGCAAAATATTTATTGTGACAGAAATATTAATAAAACAAAATACAGATATTGGTTGCCTGTTTGGTTGGTTGCTTAAGTATCATTGTCGTCATGTTGGAAGGTGAACCTCTGCCCCAGTCTCAAGCCTTTTACAGACTGGAATAGGTTTCTTTCTAGGATTACCTTGTATTTGGCTCCATCCATCCTAACCTCAACTCAGTTTCCAATCCCTGGTGATGAAAAATTATGCTGCCACCACCATGCTTCACTGTGAAATTGGCGTTCTGGTCAGATAAGCAGTGTTGGTTTTTTGCCTTAGTAAGGCAAGATCAAAAAGTTAAATTTTGGTCTGAACAGACCAGAAAACCCTTTTCCACGTTTCCACATGAGACTATCCAAGTATCATTGTGTTCATTACTTTGTTAATGTTACTTTTTGTGTATTAATGCTGAAGTTAATAGTTTGTTCATATTAACTAATGCAATATATAATGTCAGTTAAGGGAACATTAATAAAAAGACTTACCCTTTTTGCAATAATGTCTTTGTTCCAAAACTTTTTAAAAAAATAAAAAATATGGCAACTCCCACTCCAATTTCCTATTCCCTGCACCTCCAGTCAAATACTGTGTATATAATACAAGGTCTTCAGAATAACTTCTAATCATGCCCTTTTGAGCACTGCTCCCCTCTTGACAGTTTTGATTGGACACTTGAATCAAGAAAACACAATTCAAAAAGTCCTCAGGAGCATTTTAATAACTAACAATCTAAGCATGGGTCCCAGCTTAATGCCAGATATTTCTTGCATTTCTCTTACAGTAATGCTTCAGAGGCTAGAAGATTTTGCCACGAACATGACTGTCCCTCTAACTGGAACAACGCTAATGAGCACAACTGCTGCGTGTATCATGCCAACATCCACTCTTGTCCCCTTGGGCTTATGGTCAGTCAATCATTACGTGCTACTCTCAAGCATTGCACCCACTGTAAAATATAAACAGTTCATCTGCCGAGAAAGCATCTCATAGGCAATGTGGCGCTTAAAATATATGTACTAGGTTGCTATAATCGATCTAAAGCAAGTCGAATTATTTAAGAAGTCACTTTTGACCAAAAAGATGCAACTAATTTTGTATAATATTAGTATTATTAGAGAACAACTAACTCTTTCTGCCCTTTTCTCTTTTTTTTTCTTGAACTCTTTAACTTGAAGGCTAGTTGAAAACACCTTAAGCTTGTAGTTATACATTGACCATGGTAAAATAGTTTGCATAGTTTGTTTGCTCAGCACTATGCACAAGATCAGACACTGGTAGAACACTGTGGTATGACTAACCTGAAAACGCCAAGATTGTAGATATTAAAGGCAACATAAATTGCTGTTTATTGTCACAGAGAGGCATTTGTGGTCCGTGGATCCCCGATGATGGCGAGATTGTCACTCATACTGTTTCTAAAGCAGGCAAGATGAGTCAGCTTCTCTGGACCTCGAAGGTGACCCAAAAGCCTCTGTGTCTGTGCTCATTCTTGTTACTCTTACTTGTAAAAGTAATTCAAAAATTACATGAATGTGAATTATATTCATATTTATCCACATGTGATAAAAACAACATTCCATTTTGATACCAAGCCTGCATGGTAGTGCATTAGTTACGATTCTCATTGCACAGGTGGTGCTTGTGCACCTGGGAGTCACATCGGTCATTGCCCATATCAAGGTAGGACAGATGCATGCTGCACTGGAAGCCAAGGTGCTTGTCGTTAGTGCCCAAGGTTGGTAGTCTTTACATCAGGTCCTTTATAGTGTTAGGGGGCAGTAAATTACAAAATGTATTTTGTAAAATTATAGCTATTTACAATAGAATAAAATTGTATTTCAGTAATGGTACCATTGTGAATCTCTGTTGCTCTCTTTGTCTGTCTCTGTGGGTCAGTGTGTGGAGATGACATCTGTGAGTTAGACGAGAGCTGTCTCACCTGTCCTGCAGACTGTGGTGTCTGTCCTATGGCCACGTCCATCAAGGTTGCCATTGGACTCCCAGTTGCCCTGATCTGTACTGGCTTCATCTTAACTGTAGTGGTGAGGAAGCTCATATGATGCTACTGTCAACAAACTGCTATTACAATCACTAAATAAATTACAAAAGCAATTTAGCTTTCCTCATTAAAGAGATTTGTGATTTTTTTAAAAAGCATCTTATGGAATAGCCAGTAAATGAGCATTAGAATGTTATTAGCAGTAAAATGCTATATATTAAAAATCTTACTTCTTTCTAAAGAAATTCTGTGTTTTAATCATTACACTATAATCTCTCCACAGTGGCTGCAATATCAAAAGCAGAAGATGTTTTGGGATGAGAGTTGGATAATCAATTATAACAATATAATGTTTGGTAAGATCTTCCAGGACCATAATAAATAATTAAACTTCACCAGGTACTTTTATTGTGCAGTCAAATCAGTTTGATAAACAGAGATTTTATGGTTTAATTAGTGGATGGACGCAAAGGATAATTGAAAAGGTTTGGTAGGGAATGTGTGTTTATCAGGCTGGTTTGGCTGCACGATAAAGGTTTCTCAAGGTGGTGACAGCTTTGTGGTGCTCACAGGCAAAGCATGCTACATGGGCTTCTGTAGCACAACAAGTCTACAGCCAGTGAAGAGCAACTCCAGCATCAGCCGGGCCACGGATGTCACAGTGTGCACAGTGGTGAACACCAGCTTCAAGCCAGGTTTCATTCAGCCAGGCATCTAGTGAGTAGTAGCAAGTTACTGTATTTTAATGTGGTCTCACGCAAGGTGGAATCTAATCTGCTTGTCTTTCTTGTTAGTGATGGAAGGACTGTGGCTGTGAAACACATCCAGAAGAAGCACTTCGCGCTCTCCAAAACAATCCGCAAAGAAGTGAAAGAAGTAAGGTCAGTAGTCCTTAATGCTTAATAATCCTTACTATTCCTACTTTATGATTTTCCAAGTAGGCTTGTGTGGCAGTGAATGAGTTAGGAAGTATAAGAGGCATTGCAAGACATGGGATTTCCAAATCCCTATTATAACTCAGTATGCGTATGTAACAAAATATGTGGGATATAAGTTTGTGATTTAGAAATGAAATATTTCTTTCATAACATATTGCATTCATAGCTCCATTTGATTCCTACAAGTCTATTTTCACAAAATGGTTGTTCTCAATCAGGGAACTAGATCATCCAAATCTGGCTAAGTTTATTGGAGGCTCCATCGAAGTCCCATACATTTGCATCATTACAGAATATTGTCCTAAAGGAAGCCTGGCTGATGTTCTTTTGAATGAAGATATTCCTATCAACTGGGGCTTTCGGTAAATCTTTCATAGTTTTTTTCCCCACCTCAAATGATCTACTAATAGAAGTAGAATGTTGCATAAAACAAGTGCTTTTCATCTGTTTGTCGGTCTCTGTCTTTCCTCAGCTTATCATTTGCCACTGATATCGCCCGTGGGATGGCTTATCTCCACCAACACAAAATGTTCCATGGACGACTTCATTCTCGCAACTGTGTTGTCGATGATCGCTGGGTCTGCAAAATATCAGGTAAAAAAAAAAAGCCATCTGTAAAAAACACTTTCCTTTTCTGTGGTGTTTTCACTCAATGGTTTTTATGTTTTCATGATAAATACCAAATTCCTCCATGATTACACAGACTATGGTTTGATGGCCTATAGAAAAGAGGATTCAGAAGTACTAAGCAGCACCTTCCACTGTGGAGACCTTTGCCGCATTTACTCTGCGCCTGAAGTTTTGTTGGGTAACACTAGCACCAACACTGCTGCAGCTGATGTGTACAGGTGAGAATTATATTATGAAAGCTGCATGCAGACTCAGAAACGTGACAACATCCCTTTACTGATTACACTTGGCATTAAAAGATTGATCAGTTTTACATCAGTCAATGCAGGTTATATGTATTAGTGATATATACACTACAGCCTGTAAGTAACTGAGCAGTGACACAATCTTTGTTTTGTTTAAAGTACAGTTTGTTCAATACAGGGGTAAGTACAGACCGCACGAATGTATTATGGATTTGCGTCCATATTAGGTTAGCCATAGGAATTATAGACAGGTATTTATGAATATGTGGGTCATGGCCAATTTGATGATACATGATCTGAAATTAAACTTGGGAAATAAAACTGGGCAGCACAGTGGCGGGCTAGGTGTTATTGTTGCCTGAGCTTGGATTACTGTCTTTGTGGTGTTTCTCATGTTTCCCTAATGTCTGCATTGATTTTCTCCAGGTTCTCCAGTTTCTTCCCACTTCCCAAAAAGTAGACTGGCTGCTCTAAATTGTCCCTGTGTGTGTGTGTGTGTGTGCGTGTGTGTATATATATCCAGGGTGTATCCTGCCTCATGTTCCGAATTCACCTTGACCTTGACCAGGATAAAGCAGTTACTGAAAATTAAATGAATCAAATATCATCATGCTTTGTACTTGGATGAAAGTAGTGTCTCCCTAAATAACCAGGGGATTCTGGCTTGCCCTAGTTTGTCATTAACATCACCAGTCCAATACATTCCACTTTTTGAGCTGGAAAGACTCAATTCTGGCTAGTATTCTATATTCACCGTCCTTTATTTACAACATATCAGATGCCTCTATTCACTTCTAAATACATTTCTCTTCTGCTCTTAGCAGTCACATCATCTCTACTACCAAAAGCAGTCAAGTCAACTTACAGCCATATGTAGTATACCTCTGCTAATATGTCTCTACATATAATATGTAAAATAACAAATACTTTGTCGCTATCCAAATCCAAACTATTTGTACCATTTACCATTGTAAATACTTTAAAGACTTGAGTCAATATTAGTCAACTAATCGCTTTTTGAATTTTTTTTTAAAAATACTTACCAGATTTTACATCTAGTGTATTAATAGATGAACTTGAATGGATTAAAAAAAAGAAGAAGGTGCCACGATTGCACTTCTGGCTCATTTTTGTTGCACATGTACTTTAACCGGTAAATTACCAAACCATAGCTCAGTCCAGAAGTCTCAGTCTTGGGTTTTACAGTACAATAAACACTGTTATCACTAAAACACACATCTGAAGACACACAGCATCCTGTATATACATCCTGGAGTCTCCTAAGACTTTTGGAGCTGTTGAAAATGCTGTTAAGGGTGTGAAATCAATCTTTTCTTTTCTTGTATCTCTAGCTATTCCATTATCTTGGTGGAGATAGCCACACGCAGTGACCTTATCTCAGTAAGTACTGAGGAGTCGAGGAATCAATATTAGACAGATATTAGGCTATGGATGGTAATTGTGTTTCCCCTGAAATTGCAGCAGGCACAAACTGAACCTGTGAAGCTTGATATCATGTGGCGTCCACCTCTTCCTGAACTGAAAGCTGGGAAATCAGACAGCGATTGCCCTAATCAAGTGGAGTACTGTGAGGTTTGTTCCTGATTATTCAGTTACTGCAAGATAAAACAATCTGTGGTTGATGACATGAAGAAAACACCTATATGCCAGGTGTTTATTCATAAATGTACATTTGAGGCATAAAGAAAATAACCAGCAACCAGCATGAGTGTTGCATTTTCCAGAATTCAACCTCCCAGGTGTTATATAAGTGTAAACACATTTGCTTTGGCACATGTAAAGAATTTGCTCTGTGCTTTCTTTGATATTGTTAAAAGATAGTGGTGGAGAAAATCTCACTTAACGCCTGTGCATTATCATAATTATAGTTGATTAAGAAGTGCTGGTCCCACAGTGTCACCACCAGGCCAACATTTGAGCAGGTGAAAAAGATGCTGGATAAAATGAACCCACACAAAGTCAGTCCTGTTGATATGATGATGAACCTGGTAAGAGACTGTAATCTAACACAATTAGCAACATCTTATTTAATATTGTCCAATATTGCAAAGAATGAATCAACCCTTACACAACCTATCAGATAAACATTTCATTTGTGTTGATCTGCAATGCAAATGAAGTTTGAGCAACGTTTTTATTGTGCTTCTAGATGGAAAAATACAGTAAGCATTTGGAGGCTATAGTTGCTGAGAGAACCCAAGATCTTCTCCAGGAGAAACAGAAGACAGACCGGCTGCTTTATAGTACATCCAGAGTGCTTTCTCATTAGTCTTCCTTCACATATCAAATTAAAACTGGCATGAAGCTCCTAAACTGACTGTTCATATGTCAAACAAAAGTTTGTTCTACAGCCGCCATCTAGTGGAAAGATAAAGGCTTCTATTGTTACTGCAAGTTAAACATTGGGAGTTTGTTACTGTTAGTCAGGAGAACTGTTGTAGGAAACTGCTTAGTAAAGCTCAGGCAGCAACACAGTTAAATAAATAAATAAATAAATGAATGTATTCCTCAGGTTACATACAAAAAGATCTTCTGCTTAAGAAGATTTAATTGTAATTTTGAGTTGTGACCTCTGTGTGGTTTCGTTATGTGATAGGTATGCTACCTAAACCAGTGGCTGATGATCTTAGACAAGGACGCACAGCGGAGGCACAAAGCTACACTAGTGCTACTGTATATTTCAGGCAAGTGTCATAATAATGAGCGATCGGCTTGTACTGTTAAATGAAGGTCCATTCACAAGTGATAGCTAAGTTTACACACAGTTACTTATCTATGAGTTTCTTTCTTCTTTTGGGCAGTGACATAGTGGGCTTTACCCAGCTCTCAGGCTCCAGCACCCCCCACCAGGTAGTGGATTTCCTCAATAAACTTTACACCACTTTCGACGACATCATTGACAACTATGACGTGTACAAAGTGGAAACTATTGGAGATGCTTGTGAGTCTGGCGACAAGAATTTTTTTGCTGTTTTCATCTCTACCCATATGAGATTTCATATTACTGTAGGTAGATTATATTCAGGTACCATTCCTTACTAACACGTTTTTTTTTTTTTTTAAATCTTTTAGATATGGTAGTATCTGGTGTACCAAATGAGAATGGCATCAATCATGCAGGTGAAATTGCCAGCATGGCCTTGGATTTGATCAGCGTTTGCCATGCGTTTAAAATCCCACACAAGCCTACTACCCAGCTGAAGATACGAGCTGGCATACACTCAGGTCAGCATGTTTTTACAGTAATAATAACTCCTTGAATTCCCTCTACGAAAAGACTAGTATCCAAACATCATAGTGGCTTGTAGAATCCATTGCTGAAACCACAGTGACTCACAGGCTTATGTCTATATAACTACATGCAAACTGTATTTTTGTGACATATCCTGATAAACAGCTATAGGCATGATTATACTGTGTGCCACATCCCTATTGTCACTTGACTGAACTAGGTCTGGTTTCCTTTAGAAGAGTAAATTAGCATTCGCATGCTTTATTTTCTTTACCTGACCAAGTTGACTTTGCTTTGGGAGGGCTATCATCAATCCTTCTTGTGTTATTAAAATGGTTTCTATTTTGCAGTCTGTTCCTGTACTGTTCCTTTCAAGGAAGTCAAACTGGTTTTGGAAAGTTACTTCTCCTTTGCAATTCAGAGAAAATATTTGCCTTGATGCAATTGTCCAGTCAGCCACCCATGTATCAATAGGACACTGCATAAAATCATGCAGACAGAGGTCAACAACTTCAGTGAATATTAACATTAGAAACTGCTAATCTCCTGGGAATGCAAAACAGTGTCTAGTGTTTACACAGACCAGGTGATGTTTCTCCAACGTTCACCTGTCCAGTTTAGATGAGCCTGTGTCCATGATCTGTGCCTCAGATTCCTGTTCTTAGCTGACAGGAGTGGAACCCTGTTGTGGCCTATCTACCTGAAGGTTTGATGTGTTATCTGTTCTGAGATACTTTTCTGCTCACCACGGTTGTAAAGAGTGGTTATTTGAGTTACAGTAGCCTTCCTGTTAGTTCGATCCAGTCTGGCCATTCTCCTCTGACCTCTCTCATCAACAAGGCGTTTCCTCTCTCACTGTATGTTTTTTGTTTTTCACACCATTTGGTTGACTGTTGTGTGTGAAAATCTCAAGCGATCTGCAGATTCTGAAATACTCAAACCAGCCCATCTGGTCTGCCAAGTCACTGAGATCCCTTTTTTCCCCCCCATTCTGATGTTTGTTGTGAACATTAGCTGAAGCTCTTGGCCTGTAAATCTGCATGACTTTATGCATTGCGCTGCTAACAAATGATTAGCTAATTGGATAATTGAGTGAAAGACAGGTGCACAGCTGTTCCTATTAAAGTGGCTGGTGAGAGTATGGACTGCAGTGTTTGATCTGGTTTTTACAGGGCCTGTAGTGGCTGGAGTGGTTGGCACCAAAATGCCACGCTACTGTTTATTTGGAGACACTGTGAACACAGCATCCCGCATGGAGTCCACCAGTGAAGGTAACTGAAACAAGGGTCAATGTTCAAAATACATGACAGCCACTGATTCTTTTTAGTGTGCGTTTTAATGGCTATTATGCACCATAAGTTTCAGATTTACTTTTACATTCAGCAGATGTTATAGGAACAGACAAAGTGTTGCAAAAATAAGTTTCCATCAGTGGACCAGAAAGACGTGAAAAATAGTTGTAGGAAGAACTGCTAGCACTCAGCAGTGATCCATATGATATAAAGGTTGCAATAGTAATTGTAATGTAAAAAAATAAAAAGGACATTTCCAACAGGTTGCCATGCATCACTTACAGTTTAATAAAATGTACAGGTGCACAGTTATGTGTAATTTTCATTTCTTTTTTCATTCTTTTGTTCACAACAATACTTTTACAATGTCACTCTCATACATCTTGCAGCTTTAAAGATTCAGTGTAGTGAATCTACAGCTGATCTGCTGCACACTATAGGAGGATATGTGCTGGTCTGCCGTGGCACTCTGAATGTGAAGGTAATGTAAATGTAACAGCTTTCACTGATTTTATGGGTTTGATAGGAGGGATAGTTGAAAACAATTTCTGCAGCATTTAGGTTTGGTTTAGTATTCTTTTGGTTATGGTAGAAAAAAAAAGCATAAAAATGATGCACTTGTTTAGCTCTTGTTTGTTCTTTGTCAGCAAAACAACAAATACAAAAAATCATTGAGGTCTAAATAAAAACTTTAGAAACTACATAGTTAGCTGTAACTGATTTGCATGGATTGAGAATTCATTTAAAAAAAATAAAATTGGCCCCAAAAGTAGTACTGCATTTGAATAGGTCATAACTGGTAAACTTCTGACCAGGAAAAAAACAAAGAAAATGCCCCCTCAACTTGAAATTCCTACTCAGGTACACAGGATGGTCTCCTCAAGTCTGAGTTCCGTAAGTGACGTCAAATCAACATGGCTGCTCACAGCATCATCAGTAAACGATGTGGCACTTCTTACCTTTAAATGAGTTATGCTAAATATACAAGTATTTACTTTAGATCAATCAACATATAGACATATTTACTTATTAAATCTATATTGACTATACAGATCGCTGATTTGAGGAAGAAATTATACATCATCATCACAGTTAGCTGGCTTGCTTGTTGCTAACAAAAGACAAACATGGAGGCATCCATGTTTTTCCCCCACTTTGCACCTTGAATACACCAAGGTTGAAAATGACATAATTCTGAGCTCTGAATTTCCACTTCTGAGGCAAATCAAATGCTGCAAAAGATCCGAAGGCCCTAGCCCTAGCTCAGCCAAGCGCTTAGATCCTGCCTTCAGCTGGCTTCTACAACCACATTTATTATTCACCAACCAGTACACCCACCTCCATTCCCACCATCATTCTTCTATACACTGCAGTATCATCTGAGGTTTACTGTTTGCCTGCTCTTTTTGTTTTACAGGGCAAAGGAGACATGACCACATGGTGGCTGGAAACAAAAAGGGGCCCCACAGATCTACTTCATGATGAAGAGCCACAGAAAGGGCCTGTCCCAGTTAGCAACTGACCACAAACTCCATACAAATTATGTTCATTGCCATGTTCTGTGTTAATATGATGATTATGTAAGGTATTGTAGATATATATTCTGATCTGTATGCATGTGATTTCCTGTTACAAACTGTGAGGTGATGTTATTGTATTGGAAGTAACAAAGTAATTGCAACATTCTTGGATTTGGCAACCTCTCTGTTAGAAATATTGCTTGAAGAATGACATGTTTTGTAAAGTCAGGGTGGCCATGTGCAAACAGAGAGGGACTAGAACAAGGGAATCTTATCTTATCTTATCTTAGTTCTATAAATGTCCATTTCATATCCCTACATTTTTTTTTTCAGCTTGAACACGATTTACACCACAGGGTATAACGGTGGTTGGTATTTATTACACTGTCATCATACTGTAGGAGCCTAACCTTCTTGGTTGTGGTATAATGACTGATATGTGATACCTGCTGACAAATCCGAAAGCTCCAACTTTCAATAACACTTTAATGCTTTCCAGGGTGTCTTTCAGCAGCGTAAACACCATGTTTTGTAGTTGTTGTTTGGTTATAATGATATTCAATATTATCATTTAATTATTTATTTTTCAAAAGGTACATATTCCAGCTTTTGGTCTTCTAAAATGAGGCACATTTCCTAGTGTCACTGTGCATTTAGAAACAATTTTCCAGCTTCCAGTGGTTGGGTTACACTATTCTGTAAATATCTATGGTTGTTTACAATTTGCCTGATGGTTAACTGTAATGTTAAGTGTTGTACTATTCACATACAGCTTATTGATAAAAAGTTTAAAGTTGAAATGAATAATTATTATTGCATGCTGTTGTATTTACATTAATAAAACATTCTGATCTAATCTGTAGACTATGCAACAATATTTCATAGATGTTTTATTAATAATAAAACAAATATATGTATTAGAAAAATAGATGTATTATTATTAATAATAATAATAATAATAATAATAATAATAATAATAATAATAATAATAATAAAAGCTGCACTGACATGCTACAATTGTTGCCTAAGGAATCACAGAAAAGCAGAGCCATAACTTTAGGCAGAGGGATTCAAGAATGATTTGTAGTTTCACTCATGATGTGTATGTATTGACCACGGACAGTGGTGGAATTCTCTGATTGTAGGAGGAAAGGTCTAGATTGGGCAGCAGGGTGGCACTGCTGCAGCATTGTTTAGACAGGTGTCAAGATGATGTGAGCCAAACGTGGTGAAGATTGGACAAAACTTGGAGGAGTAGTAGCAAAAATGGAAGTTAGATGTAAGCATTTTTTGCATGTTATTGACCAGTAGGTGGCGCTATCACAAAATTTGTTGCATAGCCTCAGGTCATGGTCCTAAAAATGCCTACCAAGTTTTGTGTCAGTGCGCAAAGTTGTTGCTGAGATACAGCCTCACTTCCTGTTTGGCGGCTTTGCTGTCAGATTTGTTGGCCCATTATGGGCAAACCCTTTGGACTATTCAAAATTTTGATAACTTTTGTGAGGCTTACTCTGAAGATGATGTCTGCCAAATTTGGTGATGATAGGACAAAATTTGTAGAAGGAGTATTGAAAAAAATGTATTTGACAAAATCCAAGATGGTGGAAAATCTAATGAGGCATAAATTGGTGCATTGAACTCGTCTCGACCCAGGGAATCCAGGGATACCCGAATTCCCTGGGCTTTTAAATTTTTGACACATGGTTCAAAAGTTATGACCATAGATGTACTTCCAAATTAGGCCCAAATTTGACCTGATGGTGGTGCTACAGTGTTGGCAACACTTGGCCCAAATTTGGTCAGAATGATCCTCAGACCCTCCCCAATCAGTGTGCAAAATTTCACAACTTTTTACCGGACAGTTCTATGGGCTCCCATAGACACCCTAGACAGAAGAAGAAGAAGAAGAAGAAGAAGATGAAGAAAACATAGAATAACAATAGGGTGCCTATGCACCTTTGGTGCTTGGCTCCCTAATAATAACAAGGTGCGATATTCCGCACCCTAGCATTATTTCATGAACGGGCATCATGTTAATTTTGTTGAGAACACATTTGACTCACAATTCCAAAGTGCTTAAAAAATTTGACATTACATGTATTCGAATAACTTGTATAATGCGCAATTAGATCCGAAACATGTGTTAAATATAATGTTGAAATCAGTGTTTTGCAATGACCATCTAAGTGCAATGATCATCTCAGATTTGGAGCCTACTGAAAACCAATGGTCTGAATTGTAGTTCGAAGTCCACATGCAGAAACCTAAGACCTTAAAGGATCCTAACGTGTTCTGCATAGAGGAGTGGACCAAGATCTCTCTTCAAGTATCCACTTCACTGTACTTCTCACATTTTGCATTGTGTTTTCGGGTTCAACAGAATTGGTCGCAAAGTACACTGTATGGCCAAAAGTATATGGACACCGACTGCACTCCAGGCCTCCTCACTTGACATCACTAATGCTCTTGTGACTGAATGAACACAAACCCCCACAGCCACGCTCCAAAATCTAGTGGAAAGCCTTCACAGAGGAGTGGAGCTCATTATAACAGCAAAGGGGAAACTAATTCCATATTAATGGAATGGGATGTTTAACACATGGGGTGTGATGGTCAGCATTTCATGTAGTCATTTCCACTGTGGGTTTTTAGTATGTTAACTAATGTGCATGTGTAATATTATAAATAATATTTAATAATATTATTATAAATAATGTAATATTGGGGGGGGGGGGGGCATGGTGGCTTAGTGGCTAGCACCGTTGCCTCGCACCTCCTGGGTTGGGGGCATGAATCCCACCTCCGCCCTGTGTGCGCAGAGTTTGCATGTTCTCCCTGTGCTTCAGGGGTTTCCTCTGGGTACTCCGGTTTCCTCCCCCAGTCCAAAAGACCTGCATTGTAGGCTGATTGGCATTTCCTAGCATGTGAATGTGCGGGCAATTGTGCTCTGCGGTGGGTTGGCACCCTGTCCAGGGTGTCCCCCGCTTTGTGCCCCGAGTCTCCTGGGACAGGCTCCAGGCTCCCTGCGACCCTGTGTAGGATCAGCGGTACAGAGAATGGATGGATGGATGGATGGATGGATACTGTAATATTACAAAATAATAATAATAAAAAGAGTAAGAAAAAAAAGCATAATAATGACAACAACGTGCACTTTTTAATGCTTGTATTTTTCTTTTCTTTCTTTTCTTTTCTTTCTTTCTTTTTTTTTTTTTAAGTGTCCTAATCGTATTTTACTCTGCATTATCTACAATCAAAGTCACTGGTGGAAGAGAGAGAGACGACCAATGGCAACCCTGCTATTCGTGGCCAGCCAACGCAGATGCGTTCATCCTCAGCTCCGTTCATCCTCAGCTCCGTTCATCCTCCGTGTTTCACAGACAGATGTTTCTTAAACTAAGTAGGCAGCTGTTGAGCTGTATCTGCGCGCTCACACTCGCATGCAGCATTTAATGCACCGTTTTTAAGCTTGCTGCGTTTTCTGCAGACTGCATGTACAATCTCTGTCGATGTCGTCTGCGCCAGACTGATGGATCATGGTGTTGTTCTCCGGTGCTGAAAAAAAACAAGAAGAAGTAAGTGAATTCATCATAATGACGACTGACTCTTTGGTCAATTTGCGCATCAACACACTCGACTGTAGGCTGTTTCACTGGATGTAGGCTATGTCGCAGAAACTGGTCGTTTCCATATTCTCCTTGACCTGATTTTTGGCGAGGCACGCACAGATCTCATATGTTCATCCGCGCATTCACGTTAGGTTTATTTGCATTGACATGCCACTTGTTTTCATCTGATAATCTGATTCTGTCTTTATGTACATGATGCTGCCTGTTTGCAGATCAGGTTCTGCTACACATGCTTTCTTATAACTGATACTTTAAGTACTATGATGAGATTTTTGGGGAAAGGGTTAGTATTTATCCTGACTTCTTTCTTTCTTTCTTTCTTTCTTTCTTTCTTTCTTTCTTTAAATTAGCTTTCTTTTTTTGTGCTTGACAGAGCAGTGACACCATAACCACTTAATTATTGTCTCCTGGATAAACCTGGATTTCCAGCTTTAATATACTGAAGACTGACAGAATAACAGATTCATTATTTGGTAATATAATGCTAGACTATTCTTTTACATATTGTGTAATGTTGTTATATTATGCTATTTTAAATATGGCACATATACAGTACAAATACCAAACACATTATACCATAATGACGGTTATGGATTGCTATTTCAGCATGTAATTTAATACAGTTGCACTAAGAACATCAGTGTTTTTGCTATGCATAGTCAGTCTCATGTGGAAAGAAGAAAAGATGAAAAGACTAAAAATAATGTTGAAGTGCTATTTTAAACATGGGTATATCACCTAACCTCAATAAAACATGTCACGTGTATTGCCTTCACCCACATTATTTTTTTTTTCATGATTATAATTAAGGATTCATGATTTAGCATACAGGTACACTTAACTGTGACTCATCTAACACTAAAGGCAGGCTCGAATTTTCAGTATTAATTGCCATTTGCTGTGTGACACAGTTGCACATTGTTGTTTGCATAATACTGAGAGCAAAAAATTCTAATTTGTCTTTTTATTCTTACTTTACAGAAGACATAAATCTCACGATGCCTCCCTCAAGGCCATACAGCCAATCCATAAGGCCTCCTCTGCCTTTTGGAGCTTACAGTGGTTCCAGTGTCTTCTGTACAGGGGAAAATGTCACAGAGTGCATGCAATACATCAGTAAAGTAAGTATACTGTAGTCAGTTCATTTAAAAATAATAAAATCAAAGCCTGGCAATGTAGACTAATATTTTACCTTACTATTCTCTGTCTTACGTCCACAGGAGCTGTCGTCTCTGGGTTTGCCTTCGATTTTTTATGATTCAAATAGAAATCAAGAACTTGATATTATTTCCACCCTAAATAACATGTATGATCTGCTGCAGCTCCATCACGTTGCTGTGGATGAACATGAAGTGGCACAGCTTAAGGTCAGCAGTGCCAGTGCTAGCATCTCTACAGCTTTTTTTTTTAATCCATGGGAAATCAGGCTTAAATTTCTTTTTTTAAAGGTTACATAAAACCACAACATCTTACTGTCAAACAAATGCTTCAAGTACGGCAAAGTTTGGTTTTAACATGACCAGTCATGAGTTGTGTGAATAACTTTAAGTCTTGTCTTGTCTTGATCCCCTTTTCTAGGACGAGCTTGAACTTTCCAAGAAGGAAAATGGCAAATTATGTAAACGAGAACAGCAATTAGAGACTAATATAAAGACTTTACAAAGATGTTTGAAAAATGAAAAAGAAGAGGTGAGGAAGTTAACTATGAATAGGAGAGTAGGAAGGCCACTTTACATTACATATGGCTTATAGGTTCACAGTGTATAATAGCACCCACATACAGTACATTTGGGTAGCAATATGTATTTCTATGACGTTCCGATAAGCCATGTTCTTGTATTAAATTCTTCACAGTACTTTTGGATGTACACTGCCCTCCAAAAGTTTGGAAACGCCTGAACAAAATAGGGTTTTTGGGCAATATCAGCATAAATCCTCTTTAGTTAGTGACCATTTTGCATTGATAATAAGGGACAACACAAACTATGAAAACATATTTTATTAAATAAAAAGTTTATGAACATAAACATGAACATAACATAGAAAAATACTCAAATTTT
>CM040985.1:23045241-23058286 GCA_022985145.1 Pangasius djambal | reverse complement strand
ATCTTTGGGCAATCCTCCAGGAGGCTTGGAGTAATATATCAAGTCAATGTTTGAATAAACTGACTGCTCGGATGCCTAGTGTTGTCCCTTATTATCAATGCAAAATGGTCACTAACTAAAGAGGATTTATGCTGATATTGCCCAAAAACCCTATTTTGTTCAGGCGTTTCCAAACTTTTGGAGGGCAGTGTATGTTCAACAACTGTAACACTGTTATAAATGCTCAACAGGTTCAAAAGCTTCAGAAAATCATTGCAAGCCGTGCCACACAGTACAATCACTGTATGAAGAGGAAAGAGAGAGAGCTCAGCAGGCTTAAAGAGCACCTCAATCAGTTACTTACTGACAAGAAGGACATGAAACAGAGTATGGAAACGCTATATTGTCTTTTTTTTTTTTTTACTTTAAAAAGAAAAATACAATTTTTTGCATTAGTATAGAAGTATTAGTACTAAATGTTTTACTGAAACTGTGTGTATGTGTGTGAGTGTGTTTAGTAGCACATTTCCACCGAACAGCATGGCACAGCTTGTGTGTGTAATTTTCCCATCACGTAACTTTAAAAGTAGGAGGTTATCAGGCAGTGACTAATATTAGACATGAGGTAAAATGTGTGTGGTGCTGTTGCATGGCTCCCTCGAAGGGTGAACCACTTTGTATAAAACAAAGTGAGTTTTGAGAGCAGTGTGCACACCTAAACACGCAAGCAAGCAGAGTTTAGTATTTATGGCCACATAAGCCTAAGTCTAGGGCTGCTTCACATCGTAAAGGAAAATGGATAAAAAAAAAAAAAAAGATATTGCTGTTGAAAATCAACACAACAGTCGATGTACACTTCCCAGTTGAGAGAGAGAGAGAGAGAGAGAGAGAGAGAGAGACCCTGCAACACACCACCAAGTCAAAAGTTTGGAAATATTTTGTCACTACTCATGGGGTGACACCCTACAGCCTGCTGTATTTCGTCGTCATGAACAGAACTGACAGAATTAACTTTGTTGTTTTGTTTCCTTTTATCATAATGACTGCATTACATTTAACAATAGAAGAACAAACTTTAATGCATGTATGTGTATGCTCTCTATCAGGGATGGAGGTGTTGAATTATGTTGAGAGGTCTGATGGTAGGGGAGGTCAGTGGAAAACTGGAAGGACAGATTCAAGGTAAATTCATCTTGTGGTGTTGTCTGCTGTATTCACTTGCATTTTATTTTAGCGTGTTACTTTTCAGCAAGAATGGCTCTGTGGCCTGTATATTAAACCATCAGAGGGCTGTGTTAATTTTATCAGGGTAAGGGTGCTCTTAAGCACATCGCAAAGCACTTGCACAAGCTTACTAAAACGTAGGCTGATTGTATTCGAATGTATTTTGTATTTGGTCACATCCCTAAGAGGTAGAAATGGCAGTACTGTCAGCAGGGTGTGTGAATTTGTACATCAGTTCATAAATTGGTCTCAGCTAGACATGTGCGCTTGTGAGGTTATTTTGTACTTGCTAGCGATATTTTCTAAGAAATTTCATTGGTTCCCAAAATATAAATATATAAACATAAACATAATCTAGTGGCCTAATTTGTGCCTGTGACCCTGACCAGGCACTTATGTGACAAAAGTGATTTCATTCATTTTCTTTATCAGACATGAAACTGAAGTGTGCAGGACTCTTCTGAATGAGTTTGATAAATGCCAGAGGGAGCTCATGCTGGAAAATTTTGAGTTGAAAAAAGTGCTGCAGCAAATGAAACAGGAAATGGTGGTCATATTAAGTCCAAAGACCCACTTCCAAAGACAGGAGAAATACACTGAACTCATAAATCAGGTGAGTTGATTAGAGCTTTCTTGATGATGAAGACACGTAATCCATGAAATTCAATCCATTGTCAAATCCAGTGTTAGTTTACTATTTTTTTTATTTGTTGTTCTTTGCATGTTGTCCCTCATAACTCTGGATACCTAGCAAATAGCTGAAGAAGAGGAGACTTCTTTTAAGGGGACTTTAGAGATGTCATGTGAGCATGCTCGCGAGAAGCTTACCAACAGCATTCGGCAGCAGTGGAGAAAACTGAAGCATCATATGGAGAGCCTTGACAACAAAGGTATAATTGAGGAACAAAAGACTCCTAAAACATACACTATACGGCCAAAGGTTTGTGGACACCTAACCATCACACCAAGAGGTGGTTCTTCCCCAAATTGTTGCCACAAAGTTGGAAGCACACAATTGTATAGAATGTCTTTGCATGCTGGAACAGGCCCAAACCTGTTCCAGCATGACGATGCCCCTGTGCACAAACCAAGCTCCATGAAGACATGGTGTGTGAAGGTTGGAGTGGAAGAACTCGAGTGTCCTGCACAGAGCCCTGACCTCAACCCCACTGAACACCTTTGGGATGAACTGGAGCACCGACTGAACCCCAGACCTCCTCACCAACATCAGTGCCTGACCTCACTAATGCTCTTGTAGCTGAATGAACACAAATCCCCACAGCCACGCTCCAACATCTATTGGAAAGCCTTCCCAGAAGTGTTGAGCTTATTATAACAGGAAAGAGGGACTACATCTGGAATGGGATGTTCCACAATCACATATGGGTGTGTTAGATGTCCCTAAACCTCTGGCTATATAGTATATTTCTCCACTGATGAGCCTCCTGCATTCTACATTTTCAAAAATTAAATGCTTAAATGCACCTGTTTCAAGTCATCACCTGATTTTTATGTGCTTCATTGAAGCATTGGTTGATAAAGTAAAAAGACGCGAGTGGTTCGGTTAAATTCAGAACTGGATTAGATGACAATGCCCCCATCCGCAAGATCTCACTGGATAGTCTTAAGGAGTATGAAAATGATAACTCATATGCTATGGTCTTCAAATTTGCCAGATCTCAACCCAATCAAACACCTATGGGAGATTTTGGACTGATGTATTAGACAGCATTCACTACCACCACTATCACAATGTCAAATAAGGGACTATCTTTTGGATGAATGGTGTTCATACCTCCAATACAGTTCCACAGATTTGTAGAATCTATGGCAAGGTGCAAGGTGAAGCTCATGGCCACCCAACACTTTACTTAGACACTGTTGTATTTTCCTTTAATTTGAAACCTGTTTGTATAATAATAATAATAATAATAATAATAATAATAATAATAATAATAATAATGACTGAGAGTAGTACAAATTTTGAATTTATAATTTATTAGTACAATTTATTTCCATATATGATCCTTTTGAACATGTTATGCAATTTAAATCAAATTTTTAATTCTGAACTGTTTGTATTGCAGCATTTGTTTTGCAGTTGGGAAAGGGGGTCAGCGAGGAGATGATTTCTAAGCAGGTCCATCAGGAAGAAACAGAGAGACTCAAAATGGAGATCCAGCAATGCATGGACTTTATTCAGACTCAGCAGCAGCTCTTGCAGGTGAATAGCTACACAATCATATGACCATCATTTGATGGTTAGGAAAGTTAAATTCAACTTCAACTTCTGTGTGCTTATGTGATCAATAGCAACAGCTAAATACTCCATGTGATGAGGAGACTGCAGCTGTCCTGAATGACTGCTACATGTTAGAAGAGAAGGAACGCTTGAAAGAAGAATGGAGAACTTTTGAGGAGCAGAGGAAGAACTTTGAAATGGAGAGGAGGAGTTTCACAGAGGCAGCCATTAGATTGGGGCATGAGGTTAGTCACCATGGGGAGTATTCAGAGTTGAGTTAAGCAGACTTAGCACAGAAATTGCGCACACTGGTATTCAGACCTCAGACATCACTATATACTATACAATACTTACCGACTACACAGGCAGCTGCATGTGAGATGCATAGTTATGGAAAAAAAAAAAAAATTTAATTAAAGATCAAAATCTGAAAATATCTCATTTAGCTAACTATTCAGACCCTTCGCTAGAGCACGTTAAATTGAACTCAGGTGCATCCTTTGCTTTGAGTATATTGACATGTCTCTAAAACTTGACTGATGTCCACTTGTAGCAAATTCAATTGATTGGCCATGATTTAGAAAAGCACACAACCTATGTGTATAAGGTCCCACAATTCATAGTGCATATCAGACCAAAAACCAAGCCATGAAGTCCAAGGAACTCCTCATAGACCTCTGTGATCAAATTGTCTCAAAACATAGATGTGGGCAAGTGTATAAAACTATTTCTAAAGCTTTGAATGTTCACAGGAGCATAGTGGGCTTCATGAGCTACATCTGGTGAACTCCAGGTACCGCTCATCAGCTGCCTAATACCACCGCTACAGTGAAGCATGGTGGTGGAAGCATCATGCTGTAGAGGTGCTTCTCAGTGTCAGGGATGGGGAGACTGGTCAGAATTGAGAGAATGATGAATGCAGCCAAATACAGAGGGGTCCTTGATGAAAACCTGCTCCAGTGTGCACACAATCTCAGATTGTGTCGAAGGTTCACCTTTCAGCACAACAACAACCCAAAGCAGCCAAGACAACAATGGAGTGGCTTTGGGACAAGTCTCTAAATGTAATTGAGTGGCCCAGTGGTGGCTTAAAGTCCGTTGATTGACTTGACCAGTCTAAAACCTTCCACTTTTTCACCTGATGAAGTCTTTTGTTGTGTTGGCATGGTGTTTTGGGTCATTGTCTTGCTATATGATGAAGTTCCTCCCAATTAGATTGGATGCATTTTTATGTAAATTGGCAGACACCATGTTTCTGTAGACTTCTGAATTTATTCTTCTGCTATCATCATGAGTTACATCATCAATAAAGATTAGTGAACCAGTTCCAGAAGCAGCCTTGCAAGCCCAAGCCAAGACACTACCTCCACCGTACTTGAACGGTGAGCTCGTATTTGATTCATGAGCAGATCCTTTCGTTCTCCACACTTTGGCCTTTGCATCACTTTGGTAGAGGTTAATCTCGGTTCCAGATCTTTTGTGGCTCATCTCTGTATTTCTTTGCAAATTGCAATCTGGCCTCCTGATTCTTACTGGTGATGAGCGGTTTGCATCTTGCGGTATGGCCTCTATATTTCTGCTCTCAAAGTCTTCTTCAAATGGTGGATTGTGGATACCTTCAGCCCTGCCTTGTGGAGGATGTTGGTTGTCACTGACTGTTGTTTTGGGGGTTTTCTTCATAGCTCTCACAATTTTTCTGTCATCAGCTGCTGTTGTATTCCTTGGTCGACATGTTCAACATCTGGATGTTAGTACACCAGTGGTTTCTTTCTTTTTCAGGACATTCCCGATTGTTGTATTGGCTATTCCCAATGCTTGTGCACTGGTTCTGATCAATATTCTCTCTTTTCTCAGCTTCAGAATGGCTTTTCTCCCATAGACAGCTCTCTGTTCTTCATGTTGCTTTATCCTTTTTAACAGCAAATGCAGTCTTCACAGGTGAAAGCCAGGGCTCAAACCAAGAATAGACATTCAGAGTTATTAATTGCTTAAACAATCAATCTAACAGGGCAAACCTGGCCAACAAGAAACACCTGTCAGTCGCATGTTCCAATATTTATGATCACTTGAAAAATGAATGGGTTCAAACAACAGTTGCCATGTTCTAAGTTGCTTAAAACACCTAGATGTAAATATCAGAAAATGAAGGTGGAATTACTGATATATCATCTCATATTCATATTTTGATCTAAAATGCAAATGTCTGTAGTGTATAACGAAAACAGAAAAATTGGCCTTGCTGTTCCAATACTTTTGGAGGGAACTGTGTGTGGATGTTTTGTTATGCTCTTTTGTTGGACAAGGTTAACTCTTCAAGAATTCTTTAAACTCAATTTATTACACAACAGGAACTTTCTATGTAAAATGTAAAGTGCTAAAATGTAAGCTTGGACTTTTTCTTCTGCAGAGGAAAATGTTTGAGCAAGATCGTGCAACCTGGTTAAAGCATCAATTTTTGAACATGACGTTCACAGAGCAGATGAGGACACACAATGTCATATCAGAGTGTAAGTCACTGCCTGCTTTAGTACAATAATAATATGCTTTTCAAGATTTTGACATTGTCCAAATGTAGGGATTATTGTTTTAAATTTTTTACAGATACTGGTCAAGAACAGAAACACATATCGGCTCCCAAAACACCACTCTAGCACTGTGAGTAAAAGGCTAGTGAAAGCATCCAGTGCTATGTACCGACTGCAGAGAAGACCTTGACTGAAAGCGAGAACATCAGAACAAAGCTAGGAGGTTTTTTTTTTTAAATACATATGTGATTATGATGTGGTATCTCACAGATTCATGTGCCATTGGCACAGGTGGCTTACAATTGGTATACAGAGTTATCCTTTGCTATGGTTTTGGTATATCCTATGGTATGGTTTTTGATGCAGAATCATAGAAGTCTTAAGCTGCATTAAGAAACACCTTGTTTACTTACTGTTTAAAATGCACCATTGTTTTTCATCCTTATCCACAAAGGGGGCCGGTGTGGGTGCAGGGTTTCATTCCAATCAAGCAGGAGCCACACCAGATTCCACCTGTTTAATCAGTTAATCAGTTGATCCTGGGTTTCAGTAGCCTCAGGTGTGGCTTCTGCTTCTGCTTTGGCACCCCTGTTCTACATGATAGAAGAAATACCATTACCATTTAAGTACTTTGGTCATGTTGTACAACATGTGCATTTAATGCTTAAGTACCAACAGTTGCATATCTTTGATATCTTGTTCAGTGCATAATGTTTACATGTTATTAACAAGTTTGAAATCTCTTTAATGGCAAAGACCTGCCATAAGAAACAGTAACATAGACACAATATATCACAATGTATCACTTAATGACACTCATCTTCCTGTTGTAAGGTTAGCATAGGTATTACTTGTGATATAAGTTTCCGAATTCATATAATTCATTTGTTTATTAAGATTTAAACTGATTATTTTTAGTGTTTTAAGGTGTATTTTAGTGTCTGTAATTATCCCCTTTATTAGTTGTAATTTCACTGACATTAAGTTCCTTGAAATGTCTATAGCCCACTTGCTGTGGTGAAAGTTTAATAAATAATCATGTGGATATACTGAAAAATAAATTTGGTTTTATATTTTCAACGTGTGCATTCATTTATGATGTTTTGAATTCCACAACTCACAAAGAGTATTCAGCAAATCAGCAAGGCAGCACAGTAGTTGTAAACCTTATTCAGATATAGAGTAAGTAAATCGTGTGCCTATGAAGCAAATTAAAGGACGGATCATGAAGCTTTAAAAGAATTTCAGTACACCTCTCAAATTAAATTCCTTGACAGATCTCTCTATGTACCAGACATATTGAATATCTTTTAAAGGTTTTGTTTACACTGGAATTCTCACTAATCGGTAGCTGTATATAAAAGTTGTTGTATTTAAGAATTAATGATGTTTTGCCTTTATGCCAACAGTGTGATTTTGCCTTTAATATCTGTGCACAATTAATTAGGAAGAACAATCTTACACGTAGTGGGAATGCAGTCGTATCTATAAGTATCAGGAAATGGTCCTGACTGGCAGGCATGCAGGTAGACCAGTGGAATATTACAGCTAGCATTATGGTAACTTTTAGCACACAAGACCCAGAAATAGGCAAATCTCACTAAACCCTTGTTTAAATATTCACTAGATGTACAGAACACCTGTTTGATCTCTCTGTCAACTTTTTCACAAACACTAGAAATACACTGTATGGCCAAAGGTATGTGGACCATCACACCCATATGTGGTTTTTCCCCAAACTCTTACCACAAAGTTAGAAGCACACATGTGCTGTAGCATTACAATTTCCCTTCACTGGAACTAAGAGGCCCAAACCTGCTCCAGCATGATGATGGAAGAACTCGAGTGTCCTGCACAGAGCCCTGACTTCAACCACCACTGAACACCTTTGGGATGAACTGGAACACTGACTGAACCCCTGAACCCCAGACCTCCTCACCAACATCAGCGCCTGATCTCACTAATGCTCTTGTAGCTGAATGAACACAAATCCCCACAGCCACGCTCCAACATCTAGTGAAATTCTAGCTAGAAGAGTGGAGGTTGTTATATTATAATATATTGTAGTGAGGCCGTTCTTAGCAGTGGCAAAGTAGGCAGCAAAAACAAGCACAAAACTCTGAAGTCTCTTGAGGTTGCTTTAATTGTCCATTCAGGCATGCACCAAGCAATGGAACAGAAGTCGTCCAACATGATTCCAAACAAAATTTAAAAAAAAATAAATAAATAAAAAATACAAACATAACAAAACCAAAAGAAAACTTACACGAAGAATTTGCACTTCACATACTGACAAAGAAAACATTGGCTACTAGTCCAACTAAGACTCAGTTTTGTCCCCTCTCTCCTCTTGACCAAACAGTTAGGCTTTTATAAGTGAGGCTCCTCTCCTCAAATTCAAACGGTCCAATGATGACACTATTTCAGTTACAGTCTAATTAGCCTAAACTTCACTTGAGTATTTAAATGATCTTCAACACCATCATACAAACATTGACATTAGCATCTTCTTTAACAAACTCTATTTTTCATCATGAAAACCAATGAGCATTTTAAAAGACATGCATCCCGGATAACATTCAAATAACATTCTCCACACTCTCAGTGAGTAAGCTCCTCCCCTCCCATGGATGGAATAAATATGGCTTCCTGTTTGTGGGCCAGCCCCCTAGGAAGCTCCAGAGAAAAAGGTAAGACAAAGAGAATCATCATTATCAAACATGCATTATTTATCTCATTTCCATTTACCTTTTCTTATTTACAGAGACCAAGACACCAAACTAACAAACATCAGTCACACTGGAATGTGCACCTTCCATGTGACTGCAAAAGGTGAAAAGAAAACAAGGAATAAAGTTATCTTGAACAAGACATTGTGGTATGGTTCTTTAACTTACATGTTACATACACTCACTATGTCACTATATATATAATTATAGCAAAGTGGGCACTAAATCTTCCCCCCGTGTGGTCTTGAGGCTGAGGATCCCACGCTCTCACCGCCGCGGCCCGGGTTTCATTCCTGGGCAGGGAACCAACCCAGCCACTGGGAGTGTACTCTCAGTGCTGGTCCCAAGCCCGGATAAAATGGGAGGGTTGTGTCAGGAAGGGCATCTGGCATAAAACCTGTGCCAAATCAAACATGTGGACCAGTGATCTGCTGTGGCGACCCCTAAAGGCTGAAAGAACAACAACTGACATACTTACAAGTGGAACATTTTCAGTCAACCATTCTTATTCATACATAGACTGAACTGACTTTAAATATACTTACCTTGAATATACTTATACTTGAATCAGGGTCCTTTAGACAGGCTGATTTTTCTTTTTGTTAAACTGGCTCCTTATTTATCTAATATGGTCATTGCAGAGAACAAGACAAGTAGTGCCACCATACAAGATTTTTAATTGAGTGCCAGAGGACATACAAAGTGCACAGAGTAGAGGTGTAAGAGCCAGTGTAAGTGCAGTTTTTTTTTTTTTTTTGAGTAGGGAGAAGTTCAAGAGGTCCTCACTGCAGCCTGTAGCACAATGACGTATTGGATTAGATCCACTACGTTCTGGATGTTGTAACACGCATGCACCGATGCTGGAGACAGTATGTCGGTAAGTAATTCATCTATGGTCAGGGTTAGGGTTAAAACGTCCAGTATGTAGTGGATCTAATCCAATACGTCATCACACTACAGGCCGCAGTGAGGACACACTTGAAAAGTTAGGTGTTAGTTAAGTGTTCACAGGAGAGGTGGATCTTTAGCCTTTTCTGAAGATAGTGACAGATTCTGCTGTCTGGACTGAGGCTGGAGGTTCATTCCACCGCTGAGGGACAGTCAGTTTGAAGGATCTGGAAAGGGACCTCATGCCTCGATGAGTATGGGCACTACCAGGCGTTGGTCGTTAACTGATCACAGGTTATTAATATAAATGATATAAGTAATTATATAAGTTGAGGAGGGGTGCAAGATCTCAAAGAACTGGGAAATGTGGCTCATGAGGGAAAAGTTTGAATACCTCCGGGGTTGAGTTTATCGTTGCTATATTTTTTTGCAAACCACAAGAAGTTGCTGTTTTCGATCCTCTGAGGCTTCAGGGCATTTCCCAGCACAATCAGAGAAAATGCTTCGTTCAGAACAACACAGAACCTCCTTCTTCCCAGATTAGAGGATTTACTGTACGTTCAAGTTCTCCTGGGAAGTTCGCATTTACGGGTGGTGAAGACGTAATTACGACATCAGCTGCGTTCAAGTCACTTTAGTCGGCGCAAGATGGCGGTGTATCTTCTCTTAATTAACTACAAAAAATACAGCAAATGAAGAACTAGAAAATGAAGAACAAAAAATTGATTCATTTTTTTGCCTTTTTTTAAAAAAATGTTTTTAATCAATTTATGAAGCCAGTATAAACTTTATCATTATATATTATATCGTAATTGTGTTATAGTATTTTGTGCAGGCAACTAGCTTGTTTGATTGTAAATAAAAAAGCCTGATAAAGACAGCTCACTGCCATAAAATATCCATTCAGTTTCAACTAATTTACCATCAACTACAGACTTCGCATCCTTTGATATCAACATGTTTTCTTACTGACACAAAACCTCAACTCGGAAACCTGGAGCTCAGAGAAAATCCCGAGTTTCCCCACTCGTAATTACGACTTTGTGGTGGCGTTCCATGTGCATTGAACTCGTAAACACGTTTTTTTCCGGCGTGACTTGAACGCAGCGTCACTCAGTCGTCGGAAGTCGGAAATAAAACCAATTAATGTGTTGAAGCTGTAATTAGGAGCGAGTCGCGTTCACAAGCTCTGTCGTCGGAAAGAACATGAAACTTGGACGACGCCAGGTTAATTCATACACACGTATTTTTATTTTATTTTATTTTGACACCATAACGCATATTACTCAGCTAGCTTGCTGATGATAATGAAATTTTGGTCAAATACAAGTTATTTTCACGGTGTAAAAATGTACAGCATGCATAAGACTGGCTGCTGATATAGTACTTGCATGAATACGACCAAAACATAAAGCGCTAACAATTAGCATCATTTAGAAAATAAACAAAACATGTCACTCAGTACAGAAACTGTTGAAAGTTTAGGACTCCGAGTTTCCCAATTGTTAGTAATTACGACTTGATGGGTTATTCCTGTGCAACTTCCTAGTGGGAAACCTGCATTAACGGTAATTCCGGTAGCACTTGAATGCAGCATTGTTTGTTTAGTGCTTCATTTATTAAATGTAATAATTCACTGTTTACATGAAAGAGCAGTTTGAATGTTAATTCGCAGAAGGTGAATTAACATTTCATTTCTGAAAACATCACCCGGTATTTAGCGATTTCAAATCTGAACAGAAACACAAAAGACTGCTTAAGAGCCTTAAATCACGCTGTTATTATTTCTGGTGCTTCTTATTTTTCACTCTTAGCGCCGCCATGTAGAAGTGACGTCACGGAACCGCAACTCGGTAAACACAGAAAACTCCGACTTTCCGCAGTAGGAATTACGACTTGCAGAGCTGTTGAAGTTTTAGTTGTTTTAGCTGTTTCTTTTGAGAAACACCCCAGCGGGAAAGAACCAGTTCCCAGTTGGTCATGAATCCGGCACTGATAATGGGTTCTTTGGACAATTGCCCTATCGAAGATGGCGCCGCCGTTGACGTGTTTAGCTAGCTTAGCGTCGAAAGGTTCTTGTCAAAATAAATGCCTCGGTTCTAAAAAGATTTAAAAAAAAAATGTTTCTTGATTTTATATTTGCTTACTTTCTTAATGTAATAAATTTCACTCACAAAACTATTCTCATTTTTATTTTTAGTGGTGGATTAATTAGGACTGTAGATTTCTATATAAATAGTTAACGCTAATCCTGCATCTTTAAAATGTACGCAATCTAGCATTATGGTATGTACCTGACAATATAGAAAAAACAGTATATACAGATTTAAAAATGAATCCATAAACGAATGTATAATTTTTTAAAAATTTAATATTAAAGATATGAAGAGAAAACGGACTTTGGATGACTTTTATTCTGTAGATCTCCGGCTTCACACGGAGAAGATTTGGGCCGCGTCTCAAACGGAGCTGGATAAGTGCACTGTGTGTAGAGTCGCGTGCAGAAGGCTAGAAACCGTTGTCCTGTGCACTATGTAGGGCGCGTCTGAAGGGAGTAGGCTGCCATTTGGGTTCAGCCATGAAGTGAGACTGGCAGTGACTCCAGATAACGTTTATTGACTCCTGCCCGTTTCCCCTGAGTTTAACTGAACACTTAACGCGACGCTGGTGAACTGTTTGTGTTTATTTGCGTTTGCGTTTGCGTTTCTGAGAGAGTTTACACCACGGTGAGTGAACCAGAGCTAAGTTAGCTGTCTGTAGCACAGCCTGTGAAAGATGTGCGCTAGTCAGGCTTTCCTAATGAGCGTTATGTTTAACGAGAGGTTATGTATAACAGGTGCTGCACCTTTAGCTTTTACCTGGCCATGAGCTTACACTGCATTCAGGTGTAGATAAGCCTTCAGGTGGGCCTCAAAACAGTCAGCTGGCACACCTGTGCACATGTGAATCAGAAATCAGTAGTGCAGGTTCATGGTGCCTTATGAGGTTTATGACCTTTATGATGATGCTTATGCATGGTGCTTTATGACCTTTATGATGATGCTTATGCATGGTGCTTTATGACCTTTATGATGATGCTTATGCATGGTGCTTTATGACCTTTATGATCTTTATGATGTTGATTATGCATGGTGCTTTATGACCTTTATGATCTTTATGATGCTGCTTATGCATGGTGCTTTATGATCTTTATGATGCTGCTTATGCACAGTGCTTTATGATCTTTATGATGCTGCTTATGCATGGTGCTTTATGACCTTTATGATCTTTATGATGCTGCTTATGCATGGTGCTTTATGACCTTTATGATCTTTATGATGCTGCTTATGCATGGTGCTTTATGATCTTTATGATGCTGCTTATGCATGGTGCTTTATGACCTTTATGATCTTTATGATGCTGCTTATGCATGGTGCTTTATGACCTTTATGATGCTGCTTATGCATGGTGCTTTATGA
>CM040985.1:22979496-23045141 GCA_022985145.1 Pangasius djambal | reverse complement strand
CTGCTTATGCATGGTGCTTTATGATCTTTATGATGCTGCTTATGCATGGTGCTTTATGATCTTTATGATGATGCTTATGCATGGTGCTTTATGACCTTTATGATGATGCTTATGCATGGTGCTTTATGACCTTTATGATGCTGCTTATGCATGGTGCTTTATGATCTTTATGATGCTGCTTATGCATGGTGCTTTATGATCTTTATGATGTTGCTTACGCATGGTGCTTTATGATCTTTATCAGCTTTCTGTTCCTCCTTAGTCAGAGTCCACCCTGTGTATTTTGGAGCCATGGGCATTTTGCGTGTGTTTTCACTCACCTTGGCGAGAATCACCACCTTCAGACTTCATCAGCTTGCTCTGCTCCTTGCGGCAGCCCTGGCTGTGATGGCTTTCTACTATTTAGGTTCAGAAAAGCAGAACTTCTCCAGCACCACCAAGCGAATCAAGGAGACGGAGGCCAGTCACAACTCCAACCGCAACGACGCTGACTTCTCAGCGGACACCAGATCTGCACATCACGAGGAGACCCGAGCAGGAGAACGACAGGCCTACCATGCTCTCATGATGTTCACTAAGATTAACACGAGCCGAACGATGCAGAGCAAGTTTGAGGTGTCCATGCGCTCCATGGCAAAATATGGCCGTTTCCAAGAGGATGAAATTCTGGTTCTTCATTATGTTTCTGATGGAGGCAGTAAGGAGCTGGCCATGAGGATGCTTCCTGAGCTGCTGCGTGATGCGACCTTTCAGTATGAGGTAAGAACATGTAACCCACAGGATCTCAAGGATGTCCAGTTCTGGAGTGTCAGATCAGTTTGGTGATTATTGGTGTTGAGATACTCAAGACCAGTCTTGGTCTTGAGACCACACATCAATGGTCTGATAAACCACCAATAAATTTCAACTGACCACGTATCAAAGTACTTCATCTTCTCATGTTCAAAATGATACAGAACAAGTACTTATAATGTACAGCATTATCACAGGAAGTTGTATGAGCTTGCGTCCCATGTATGTCCTGTGTACTTATTTGTACAAAATGCTGGTACCAAAGTAGATTTCAGTTCATTCAAGAGAAATTTAATGTTAGATTAGAACGCTACTACAACCATCAGATTAACACAGCTGAGCATATGGACTCAGCTGCGTGTGCTGTTGGTCTCGTCTTGCCCGACTGTCCTACTCGGCCTCGACTTGGACTCCATCACCTATGGTCTTGGTCTTGACTCGGTCTCGGCTGAAGTGGTCTTGAACCCAACACTAGTGATGTCCCTGCTCCGAAGCAGCTACCTGGTTAATTACTGTAGATGTTCTGGAGCAGTGAAATTGCCGAACGTTGTGCACTCTGGCCCTCCAGTACTAGAAGTGATGTCCTCTGCTGTTCTGAACCATTCAGAATTTTTAAAACTGAAATTAGAAACTATAGTAAATGCTGTTAAATGTAGATCAGGCTTGTTTAGTCAAACAGCTGAGTGTGATAGGTACAGTTAATCTTCCTGGCTTAATACTCACTGATGAAAAAGGGCAGAGTGATGATCGGATCAATGATCTGAAAACATTATCAAAGTATAATCATTTAAAAAAAAAAAAAAAAGTACAGCTAGTTGCCGAGTTGTAAACACCTTTATAAGAGCAGTGATGATAACCGTGACGATCAGGAAAGAGCACGTGTAAGAACATGCAGCGGCCCAAAAATATCTGGACAGTTGAAGGTGCAGTAGTTGGTTTTTGGTTTGGTTTTGTTCTTTGTTATTCTTTACTTGTACAAATAACCATGGAAGATACACTCACTGGTCACTTTATTAGGAACACATGTACACCTGCACATTCATACAGTTATCCAATCAGCCAATCAAGTGGCAGCAGCACTCTGCATGCTTCAGTTAATGTTCACATCAAACAGAATGAAAAAAAAAAGTGTGATCTTTGACTGTACCATGGTCGTTGGTGCCAGATGGGGTGGTTCGAGTATTTCAGAACCTGCTGATCCCCTGTGAATTTCACACACAGCAGTCTCTAGAGTTTACACAGAATGGTGCGAAAAACAAAAAACATCCTGTGTGCAGCGGGTCTGCAGGCTGAAACACCTTTTTGATGAGAGAGATCAGAGCAGAATGACCAGACTGGTCTAAGCTAACAGAAGCCTATGCTAACTGAAATAATCACTCTTTACAACCATGGCGAGCAGAAAATCATCTCAGAACACACAACACATCAAACTTTGGCAACTACATCTCCTGTGGCATCAGCCCTCTTCAGGTCAGCCCACAGATTTTCAGTTGGATTTAGGTCTGGGCTCTGGCTAGGCCATTCAGAAACATTGAACATTGTCGTGCTGAAAGGTGAAACTCCTTTACATCTTCAGCTTACTAGAAGACACCTGAAGGCTTTGCACTAAAATCACCTGGTATTTGTAGCTGTTCATGATTCCCTCCACCTTGATAAAAGCCCCAGTCCCAGCTGAAGAAAAGCAGCCCTAAAGCATGATGCTGCCACCACCGTGCTTCACCGTGGGTGTGGTGTTCTTTTGGTGATGTCCTTTTTTTGTGCCAAACATACGTTTTGAAATGATTATACCTTTTGGAATTGTTCTCATCGGACCATAACACAGATTGCCACATGGTTTGGGGTGATTTAGTTGAGTTAGTATTTTTTATTTTTTGTGAGAGAGGGCTTCCGTCTAGCCGCCCTACCCCATATATGAAGAATACGAGAGATTGTCGTCACAAGTAGAGACTAATCAGTACTTGTCAGATATTCCTGCAGCTCCTTTAATTGCTGTAGGTCTCTTGTCAGCCTCCCTGGTAGGGATTTGTCTTGTACTTTTGTAAATTTTGGAGGGACATCCCGTTCTTGGTGATGTCACTGTGGTGCTCCATTTCCTCCACTTGTGGATGATGGCCTTCACAGTGTTCCATGGTATATATAATGTTTTGGAAATTTTTTTGTACCGCTCTCCTGATCGATACCTTTCTACAGTGAGAATCTTTGGGCTTTGTCAGCTCTTTGTAGACCATGGCTTCAGCAATCAGATAAAAACCAAGAAGATGTGAAGAAAATCCTACAGAAACAGCTGGTCTTTATATGGGGTTAATCAGAATAATTTCATTGATGACGGCTGTATGATAATTACTTTTGAACATGAGATTGAATGTGATTGGTTCATTCTGAACACAACCACATCCCCAGTTTTAAAAGGGTGTGCACATTTATGCAACCAAGTTACTTTAACTTTCTATTTTTCCTATTTTTCCCTAAAATGTTTCTGATTGTTTTTCGCTTAATCTTTATACGCTGTAATTTAACATTGAGGGTGGGAAGAGTTCTGCATTGATTTATCTTAGTTTCCTTCTTTTACCTCACAAAAACCTGCCATTTTAACGAAGGTATGTAGACTTCTTATATCCACTGTATCTCAGGAACTTTCTCTTGTTGAATATTTTGAAGTGTTGAATAAAAAATGGTTCGGTGTTCATGCAGGATGTCTCCAAGCATGTACTGTGATATTTTTATGCTTCTATCACTTGCTGGTGGAGGCATTATGTTTTCGGGTTGTCCGTGTGTCCGTCTGAGATTCTCGTTAGCGCGATATCTCAAGAACGATAATTATGAACGTAACCAGCAGATGAAGTGATTTCATTTTGGAATTGATCCAAACAGGGTCAAGGTCACAGCAAGGTCAAATGTCTGAAATAGTTTTTCTTCAGTAGCTTCCTTCCTGTTTGAAGTATATTTTAAGGGTAGTTCTGCCACTCAAACTAGTAACAGGAAGGACAAGACCTTTGGCAGAGGTGTCCTGAATGGCCTTCGACACCATTGGCATAGGGTTCTACTTGTTTAACACAGATAAGAATTACAATTTAAATTGTACAAATTATCCCCCATCCACCCCACACCCCATCCAATGGTGGGCTTGTCAAATCACACTCTGAAAGAATTATAATAATACCGTTTTTTTATGTACAATTAAAATAATAAGACAAAGAAGAAGAAGCAATGACAAAATGTTGAATAATAATAATAATAATAATAATAATAATAATAATGCCTAGTAGGGGAGAAAATAGGATGTGGGACCATTTCAGCCAGAGTAGATAAATGCATTTACTCCACTCTTGCAGTGTCTTAGCACTAGTTCCATGTAGCCATGTGAGCATATGGCAGAATCGTTATCGTCGTGTTGAAATGTGAAGAATTTTGTAATGTTAGTTAGGAGAAAAAAACACCTGTCATTAAAGTGCTGCTGTTATTTGTCCTGGATGAAACATCAGTAGTAAGCTGCCTCCAAAATAAGGTGATCGCTGGGTGGTCCCAAATTCTCACAGAGGAATTTCTTCTGAACTGTGGGCTGATTTGCAGTGGTTTGCAAAAGGGAAGGCACTAGGTTCATCCTTTTCTTGTTTCTTTATTAATGTTGTTTTTTTTTAATTTTTTTTTTATATATCTTTGGTGCCTACCCTCAGATGACAAAGAACAGCACTTTTTGGATGTTAGATGTAACAGTGTTACTCACTTGATGGGTATCTGATACAAACTGCACCACGGTTCGGTGGAAGTGAGCTCCAGATCACCATTTTGAAAAGGACCTGGAATCGATTCTCTCACGAGACCAAAAACAGCCTTCACACTTTACAAAATGTAGCGAATTCTCAGTGCAGATATCCTAGAGTCCAGGAACAAGCACAAGTGTGAAAACAATGTTAATTTATGTAGTGGGTGGACTGATGGTTTTGCAGCCCCTTAGACTTTATAGGAACAGAGATGTTTAGCTACGTAAAAAAGTACCACCAGGTAGTTTGTATTGAGAGTTAATATTCTGAAAGGATTCTAAGCTATTGGCATCATAGATAGCTCTAATTATCTTGACACGTTTTTGGCTCAGTGTGAGCAATTAAAAGGCACATTACCAGATGTAAAATTCTCATTATAAAAGAGAGGAGAGTGATGGGGCCATTTTATTGATAACAGACTCTTTGTTTGTCTTTCTAGTGCCCTTTAAGTGAGAATCAGATGTGATACTATGGGGTCAGAAACATAGTTTGCATTGTCTACCCGTCCTGTAAACCAGGGCCCGTATTCACAAAGCTTCCTAAGCCTAAAAGTTGTTCCTAGTGACGAAATTCTAAGAAAATTCCCCTTAAATTTAGGACTAAATCTTAGTAAAGATAAAAAATGATTCACGAAACATCTTAGCCCTAAAAACAGCTCCTAAGCTAAAAATTGTTAAGAGTAGAGAGGAGGACTTTTAAGAGGCTTAAGAGTTTCTATAGCAGAGGACAAAATGGCAGAAAGAAGAAATATTCTCCAAACACCGCTCTTCTGTCCAATTTGGTTTTCTTGTTCTTTTACTTCCTTCCATCTCTCTTGGACTGTTGGCTACATACCATTCAAAAGTGCAACTTAAATAGACTGTCCTGCAGTCATGTAAACTGGTAAAAGGTCCTGCAGTCATGTAAACTGGTAAAAGGTGAGCCATTTTGCTCCCATCAATCTGAAATGGATTAGTAATAAAATCAATATGGTAAATAAATGTAAGAACTTAAATATAGTAACTACTGCGTGGAAACTGGTTGCTTCAAAAGTAGACACATTTTTAACATTTGGCTGTTTTAATGAATTTTAAGATATTTAGCTTATAACAGAAACTTTGCATAAAGTAGCCTGTATTCATGATTTATACAATTTCTTAATACAAACATTTGATGATTTCACTGTCCATTCTATTATCATATATTCTATTTTCACAAAGAGCGCATTTTAAGGCCTTTACAGATAGTTTTTATCAACCAATCACAGTCCTTGAATTGCTGCATCATCCCTAGCAACGGGGTCGACCACACCTCCTCACTAAGATAAAGGTTTTTGTACTTTCCTTACTCAGAGTTGCTCTGAGAAGTTTCCTAAATCACTTTTAGTCTAGGACTCGCAGCTAGGGCTTTTTAGGCTAAGATAGGAGCTCTCTGAGAGAATTCTAAGAAGCTTTGTGAATACGGGCCCAGGCGTTTAAAACCATACAATGGCTGTAAAGTATAATTTTGAGTTTGTGCGCTTTATGCGTAGGTGTTTTCCATTCCAAATATGACATGAAAATATGATCTACTGTAGTTTGCCCTGGTATCCAGCTGGAAGAGGTAGAGGGATCATGGAGTTATAGAAATTAAACGGAGGATGGTTTAAAAGGAGGATGTTTGTTTTCACTACTGCTATTTGACCTAGGAGAGTGTGACCAGTTTGTGACATCTAAGCTAATTTTAGAAACAATATTGTTGAACTTTTTTTTTGTTGACAGTGTTATGTGAGGAAAGGTAAATGTCATTCCTAAGTAGGGGTGTAAAGATGCATCATGACACGATGCATCACGATGCTAAAATGTGACGATGTGCAGTGTGGGAATGTGTGACTCACCCTGTGGAAATCAGCATTTTATTAATTATGTATCTAATGCAGTTGCACTGTTTGAACATCAGAACACCAGAGGTCCCAATCTGTTGAAATTTATAGAGAGCTCACTTTTCACATGATCACAGTCTTTCGTGAAGAGCCTGTTCCATTAATCATTGGCCCTTCTGACATGACCGATAGCTCTGGATCACAACAAGTGACACTCATAGATTATATGACTACGGAAGTATGTCATAACCATCAAAGAAGGCTCTTCAGTAGCTTTCAAATGAGACCAGCCCTGCACCGCTGTGATCTACAGTGCCTGAGAAAGAGGGCGCGAAAGCCAGGCATTTTATCCGACTTCGGAGCTCTATTGGCTTCTAAGTGACTCCTCAGACATTGCTACAGAGCTCGTTATGTTTCAATCGATCATTTTCCCTGGGTCAGTGACTTTGTTTATTCAGTCAATTTTTTGGGAGAAGTTATACATTTATTTATTTATTTATTTTTAAGATATGATGAACCTGTAGTACATTTTGTTTAAAATGTTAAGCCTCTGTTCGTAGCAATTTTTGATTGATTTTTTTTTTTTTGTTCAGGCAATAAGATGCATTGTTTTGCATTGTTTATGATTCAGAAATTAAAAAGGTATTTAAAAGAAGGGAATGATGTGGAGTGCATCAGAATGCCCTGGAAGACTGACACTCTTCATCTGTTTAAAAAGTGAAAAGCAGATCTGAAGACGAAGAAGAAGAAAGTATTAGTTATTAATTTGCCAAACATCCAAAGTAACCTTTTGCACCTTTTGTCCTAGCAGCAGTTAAAGGAGCCGGTTCCAACAAATCACCACAAAAAAGTGTAGAATAGTTGTAGGGAGAAGTAAAAACTAAATATAAACTATCTGAGCGTCTCATGCAAGGCTGTTATAGAAACTGCTAGTATTTATGCATGCTTCAAAACACGCGAAACACTATATGGCTGAAGCAGGGGTAACCCATAAAAAATGCAAGTCAAAGGGTGCGTGTAGCAGAGTACTGTCTAACCACTAGCAACACGGTCAGTTTGCCAAAGTAGGTAACTGGGGTGTGTGTGTGTGTGTGTGTGTGTGTGTGTGTGTATATATTTATATATATTAATTATACACACACTTAGAAAGGGTGCTAGGGTGCTTTGTGTGTCTTGGAGATTATGTTAATGTGAATAGCAGTGTGAAATGAAATGAAATGAAAAATGTAATATTATAATGTCATATTGCCTTCATCTCTTATATACGATTGCACCAGGACGATCTCAGAGAGATTTTGTGTTCCAGCTCAACATAGAATATATGTACTGCACTGAACATTTTTAACTGAGGGTTAAAAGAGATTAGACCACATCTCTTGTGCCCAGTGTTAACGGAGGTTTTCACTTCTGGTTCACCAGGTGGCAGTGGCACCATTGTATTGAGGTCACACATGGCAAGTCCATGTGATCTTCATTGCCCTGTGCCAGGACAAAAAGGTCACACAACAGACATTTCCTCCGCATTGCTGCACGAACAAACACTGTATATCTCTCATCCCCCAAATCTCCCCTAGGAGAACACAGATTTACTGATGTCCCAAACTCAAGATACTATATCATAGTCTTCAGTTGAAACATCTTAACTGGGCAACAAGGGTATTATGTAAAGGGATAATTTTGGTAAAGGCTGAAACTATGCATGTTTTATTGGAGCTTAGAGAATTATGCATTAAATTGAAGAGGATGAATGGACACAGAGGAGAAATACCTCTCTCATTATAGACATGTTATGGGGAGACTGTCTCTTTAAAAAGAGATAGGCTGTGCACATGAGGAGTCACATGGTCTGTCAAATTGTTACCAATAACCTTATACAACCTTGTACAATAACAGCTTATTAAACAGATGTGACTGGAATCAGGCACTATGTTCTGTAGTAAAAGTATTAATAACTATTAACAGATTGGAAATCTATACTGCTCAAAAAAATTAAATCACACATTGGAACTCGATGAACGAAATATTCAAGTTAAATATTCAAGTTGAATCCATAAAAATCTTTATTTATATACATTGTGTAATTTGTTGAGAACAAAATGACGTCACAGTGGTCAGTGGAAGCCAAAGTCGTCAGTACATTGAGGGCTGGATTCAAAATCACACAGAAAATGAAAGTGAAAAATTGAAATTACAGGCTGATCCAACTGGTGTGAATTTCATCATGGGAACTCATAATGTAAGTCAATAGTGTGTATGCACTCCCGACAACATCTGCGCATGCTCCTGATTGGATGGCGGATGGGGGAGCCCCTCCCAGACCTGGATCAGGGCATCAGTGAGCTCCTGGGCAGTCTGTGCTGCTACTTGGCGGCTTCGGATGATCCGATACATAAGTCCCAGAGGTTCTCAATTGGATTCAGGTCTGGGGAATGTAAGGGCCAGTCAATGGCATCAGTGCCTTCGTCATCCAGAAACTGCCTACACGCTCTGGCCACATGAGGCCGGGCATTGTCATGCACCAGGAGGGACCCAGGGCCCACTGCACCAGCGTTAGGTCTGACAATGGCTCTGAGGATTTCATCCTGGTACCTAACAGCAGTAAGGGTACCGTTGGCTAGCACATGGAGGTCTGTGCGACCCTCCAAGGAGATTCCTCCCCAGACCATCACTGACCCACCGCCACACTGGTCATGCTGGATGATGTTGCAGGCAGCATAACGTTCCCCATGGCATCTTCAGACTCTTTCACATATGCTCAGTGTGAACCTGCTCTCATCCGTGAAGAGAATGGGGCGCCAAGGGCGGACCTACCAATTCTGGTGTTTTCGGGCAAATGCCAATCGATCTGCACGGTGCTGTGCTGTGAGCACAGGTCCCCCTAGAGGACATTGGGCCCTCACGCCACCCTCATGGAGTCTGTTTCTGACAGTTTGGTCAAAAACATGCACGCCAGTAGCCTGTTGGAGGTCCTCCTCACGCAAAGGAGCAGATACCGGTCCTGCTGCTGGGTTGTTGCCCTTCTATGGCCCTGTCCAGCTCTCTTCTGTTATCTCCCGTTATCTCCTCCACGGTCCGTGACACACCAAACCTCCTTGCGAACGCACGTATGGATGTGCCATCCTGGAGGAGCTGGACTACCTGTGCAACCTGATTGGATTGCAGGTACTGCCTCATGCTACAAGTAGTGACAAGAACCCTAACAAAACACAAAACTAGAGACAAATCAGTCAGGATGGACAAGGTGAGAGCAATTGTCTGTGGCCACCACTTGCAAAACCATTCCCTTTTTGGGGGTTATCTTGCTGTTGCCTCTCCAGTGCACCTGTTGTCACTTTTATTTGCACTAAAGCAGGTGAAACTGATCACTTATCACTGTGATCACTTATGCTTCCTAACTGGACAGATTGATATCCCTGAAGTTTAATTGACTTGGTGTCATACTGTAATGATTAAGTGTTCCCCCTTTTTTTTTTTTTTTTTGAGCAGTGTAGATTAAGCTCAAAACTATACACTGTTGGGGAATGTTCAGAAAACATGAACATTTTTCAGTTTACACAAACGTTATGAGTTCTTGCTTCGTTTTACATGCAACCACCATTACACTGCAGTGCAGCTTGATGTGTGATGCACTATATGGCCAAAAGTATGTAAGTATGTGGACAACTGACCATGAAAATCCCATCCCAAGGCATGGCATTAATATGGAGTTGGTCCTCACTTTTGCTGCTATAACAGCCTCCACTCTTCAGGGAAGACTAGATTTTGGAGCGTGGCTGTGGGGATTTGTGTTCATTCAGCTACAAGAGCATTAGTGAGGTCAGGCACTGATGTTGGTGAGGAGGTCTGGGGTGCAGTCGGTGTTCCAGTTCATCCCAAAGGTGTTCAGTGGTAGTTGAGGTCAGGGCTCTGACATCAGTGCCTGACCTCATTAATGTTCTTGTGCCTTCAGAATAATATGTTTGACAAGCGCATATGGGTGTCATGGTTAGGTGTCCAGGTACTTTTGGCAATATAACACAGTTTTAAATGTGTTTTATAAATAAAATTTGCTTACTTATGGATTTACTTACCAATGGGCACATGGGGGCATCATTGCTCTGTTTGAACCACTAGAAGTTCCTCTTTCAATGCCTGAATCCTTATACAGTGTGTCCCTACAATACACAATTAGGCTCTATGTTTTGAAGTGTGTGTGTGTGTGTGTGTGTGTGTGTTTTGTTTCTCAGTAACAGGCCTGAAAGACTTATCCCTTATTTGGCTTCAGCTACACGCACTTCTCTCAGTCACTTATTTTTGGTTGCATTTTGTGATCTAATTATTATTTTAGTGCTAAGGGTTGTTTTCAGGAGAAGAGCTGAACATGTTGCTAGGTTTTCTGTAAACACACTAGATCTTTCTCAGTAAAAGTCATATTGCTTCCAGCACAGCTTCTCTTGCCCAGCAACATCCATGCTAGGAACTGATCCTCTAACTTGGCTCATGGGGTATTTAGTTGGCGTTTAGCCACGAGTCCAGATTACCCTACCCTTAATCCGGTTCTTCTCAACTCCACATCCTCATAGACACACCTCAAAGTAACAAGCACTATGAATAAAACTAAACATTTAAAAGTAATGTACCTAGACACCTGTTATGTTGGATCATCCTTCCTTCCATCCTTTTTCTTTTTTTTATTCGTTGTCCATTCTTTGCTTGTTTTTTTTCCATTATATTTACTTATTTAGCATATTTTACAGTTTTCAGTAGTTCCATTTTTAGACTGTCCAAACATGTCAGTTTTGTGATTGTCAAAAAAAAATTGACTGTGCACAGAAGTGGAGCTTTCTTTATGTTAACAGCTCGATTAAAACGAGCTAAAAAATTTGAAATTAATTATGACTAGATTATTGAAACAACATGCAAATGTTCTGTGTCTATAAGGATTATGGACATAGATTTTATAGTTTTCTTGGCTAATATATAGTCAGCTTAGTGTTATTGGCAACTGTGGTAAACTATGGTAAACATGGGTAAAACTTTTCAAACTAAAAATATGAAATAAATATTAAAAAAAACAATTTAAGACAAAATTTATTGGCTTCCCTGCATTTCATGTGCAACCTCTCTTTGTCATCATAAGAGTATTGAGTATTTCCCTATAATGCTTGGTAAGAATACAGAACAAGGAATTCCTTAATACAGAATCTCTCCAGATCCTCCACAGCACTAGGTTCTCTCTTTAGTTCACGTCACAGACCTAGGGACTGCGGTGGTCATGTCAAAAGCCACGACCCAGTTGTAACTTGCAGTTGTAGTCTCATCTGACCATAGAACCAGTCAAAGTTCCTGTTGTGTCTAGAGAACCCCAGGCACTTAAGGGGTTAGATGAAAGAAAGTTTTTATTTTGTTTGTTTTTTCTGGCAAACTAATTTTTCCTTCTATTATCCTGGGAGATTTTTTGCCCCCCTGACTACATTATATGGCCAAAAATGTGTGTACATCTGACAATACAAAATGTCCATATGTCCTTGTTGAGCATCCTATTTCAAAGGTATGGCATTGATATGATATTGTTCCCTCTTTCCTGCTATAACAGCCTACACTCTTCTGGGAAGGCTTTCCACTAGATTTTGGAATGTTGCTGTGGTGATTTGTGCTCATTCAGCCACAACAGCAGGTCTGTGCTCTTGTGCTGTGTGCAGGCCACTTAAGTCGTTCCACTCCAACCTTTGGCAAACCATTTCTTCATTGACTTCATTTTTGCACAGGGGCATTGTCATGTTGGAGCATGATTTAGGCCTCTTAGTTCCAGTGAAGGGAAATCGTAATGCTACAGTGTACAGAGACATCCTTATCCTATTGTGTGCTTCCAACCTTGTGGCAACAGTTTGCGAAAGAGCCACATATGGGTGTGCTGATCCAGGTGTCCACAGACTTTTGACCGTATAGTGCAGCTTGTGAGTCAAGTCATCAAATCTCCATTCTGCTTTTGGTTCACATTGAAGTTGATCCCAAAAAGACACTTTCAGTGCCTGGAATTAGTGAATAACTATGAGATCCCTAAACACTGGCGTCAATTTACTCACCACAAGTGCACACACAAAAAGCAAAATCAATTTAGCATCAGAGCGGTTCAGTTAGCGAGGCAGCTACTGAATATTTTTGTCGTTATTTTGATTTTGGGAAATCAAACAAATCAGATTTTGAAATGCCGGTAAGAGTTATAAAAACGTGTGGAACCAGTAAAAATTTACCGAATACAATCACCGTACGTTAGTTTGGATGTCTCCATTTGGTTGATATAAATAATTGATAATATTCTCATGCTGTGACAGATCAGTTATATTATATTCCAGTTAGTGACCTGTTATTTAATTAAGTCTAATTAAGAGTTCTGAAGTAGCATTAGTTGATCTAAATTTTGGAAAGAAATATTTTTAAATAGATTTTATTTGTATTTATTATATTTAAAAAAAATCAACTAATTGATTAATCTAAAAATCGATATTATAATCAATATTTTAATCAGTTACCAACGTAATTAGTTTCTGAACAGACAACAGCATCTCATGCCTAGCTTATTCCGTTATCTCAGAACTGTCAAGGTTTTTCCCAAATATAAATATTAAAATTGTAAGTGCTATAACTTTCCTACAAAGAAGTGACAGGTATATAATCAATAGACAATACAGAAGTAACAGTTGAGCAGTAAATGCATTCATTGTGCATAGACTAGTTTTCCTGCAAATGTAAACATTTTTACAGTAGTTTAAATGTAACATAATATATATTACAAGTTTTATAAGTATTTAAGGAAGTGGTGGTAAATTAATACCCATGTAGTCTAACAGCATCTAGGCTGCTACAACTACAGTATTATAACAGCTATTGTTGTGATTTTTAAGGGAAGTAACAGTAGCCCAGACCAGCTGTTCAGGAAGCTGCAGTTATACCATTCACTCAGCTGACTCAGGATCAGCCTTTGGAACCTCATCTTTCATCAACACTATAAGAAACTGAAGTCAAAAACATTCCCCCAGCAGATGGGTTGTGTTTCCAGGAAGAGCGCTGAAGGAAGTCAGGAATAACACAGACTTCCCTTGTGTAGGCGTCAGCCAGGAGGCTGAAACACAACTGTGCGAGCAGTTAGAGAGAGAGGATAATGTTGAAAAATTAGAGCGAAGGTGCAAAGAGGTATTTTGAGTTTTTTGTGGAGATCATTTGAAAATCAGCCTTTACATTTATGCCATTATGGTTTTACAATCGAGCATGCTGTTTTAATGTTTGACTCATTCTGGAGCATGTGTGGCTATTCAGTGAATAAGCCACACATACATGTACAACTGCATGGCCCCACTTCCCACTTGCTACAAGCATTCCTAGTTTATTAGTTGTGGTTGTAAAGCCTGATAGAACCATGGATTGACATTTCAAGCAAATTTGCCATTCGGTTTTTTTAAAGCATTATTTGAGGAACAGACAAATATTACAACTGCCACCCACTCATTCACACAAAATTATATGAATGCCATGAAACATTAGAACTTTATCCACTGCAGTATGTGTGGATGTGCAGTGTGCTAGGCAGTATAAAGCACACTGAGTGACAATTTGCACATACGCCCAGGGGAGTGGTGTTTGCACCCAGAAGTTATAACCCAGATTTTGGAAAAGTTTGGCAAGGTACAGATGGTTCAGGTTGCCAGACTCCAACAGCCTGTGGAGATAGGATGCACTGGCCCATGACTAGCCTCACCATCTAATTCATGCTGTTACTCCTCTATCACTGATACTGCTAAATTCAGCAGCAATGCCGCAGATTACTGCTCGTGGGCTTGGGAAGACCTTGGCCTCCGCTATTGCTTCTACTGTTTTTGGTGGTCAGAACCCTGATGGTATCATTCCCAAGCAGATCTGCTGTCCCAAGTGGATAAAGAGCTATGGCACCCTCAGCCATTCTAGCAATACTTCTAAACGCAAGAGCTCCTAGTACATGGGTCTTCCATGCCCTTAGGTATAGGCCACCTCTCCACCATGATTGCTCAATAGCCTAGATTAGGGCCTCCTCCTTGTGTTGGAGTCACTTAAGGCACCTCCTTACTCACAGAATACTGAACTGTAATGGGCATCTCACTTTGACAAAAAGAGTTGGATAACTGCCTACTATGGCAAAAAGATTGCCTTGCATGCATTGGTGGCCAGATGAGTTTGGGATAATCTTGTAATAGAATCTAGGATTTCTGTCCAACATCATATTAGAAAATTTTGTTTATCAGTTGACTGACCTTGAAGTTCCATTAGCCAGAATGTATTCAGGTGAATGTCTGCCCCCTGGTGATTCAGCCAGGGTTCCTAGAACCACAGTTACACTATATGGCCAAAAGTTTGTGGACAATTGACCATCACACCCATATGTGCTTATTGAACATCCCATTCCAGCTGTAGTTCCCCTTTGCTGTTATAATAACCTCCACTCTCCTGGGAAGGCTTTCCACTAGAGTTTGGAGCGAGGCTGTGGGGATTTGTGTTCATTCAGCTACAAGAGCATTAGTGAGGTCAGGCGCTGATGTTGCTGAGGAGATCTGGGGTTCAGTCGGTGTTCCAGTTCATCCCAAAGGTGTTCAGTGGGGTTGAGGTCAGGGCTCTGTGCAGGACACTCGAGTTCTTCCACTCCAACCTTCACACACCACGTCTTCATGGAGCTCGCTTTGTGCACAGGGGCATCGTCATGCTGGAACAGGTTTGGGCCTCTTAGCTCCAGTGAAGGGAAACTGTAATCCTACAGAATACAAAGATGTTCTATAAAATTTTGTGCTTCCAACTTTGTGGCAACAGTTTGGGGAAGAACCACATATAGGTGTGATGTCAGGGATCCACATACTTTTGGTCATATCGTGTATATATACATAAATAGAATTATACTTACAAATCTAAGCATTCATAAAAATGAATATCGTTTAAGCTGAAAGTGTTGCGGAAATTTACAGTGAAAACTTTTGAATGTTATTCATTCTTTATGAAAACGTTGAACAAACACGTCTAAACTGAGAAAAAACAGCTATTTTGTGAGAACTGGATCTGGCTATAACCTGTCTTTCTTTTTTATGGTAACACAGCCTGAAGTGGTAAACAGGAGAACAAAACACTATTAAACATCCTCTAACTGTGTGTTAAATGTCTGCTACCCATAAATTGATTAAATTACAAGATTATTAAGAGACCTTACTGTTGAAAGAATTTTGTGTATATCTAGTTATAGGAGAGGAATATAATATGAAAGGATCCATAATACATTGCTTTCTTTCCATATACATGTAAATTCCATGTTGATAAGATTCTGATTTTGTGTTTCAGGTGGTGTTTCATGATGTTAATAGTCTGACAGAGAAGCTCTTCCCTATTGTTGAGGCCATGCAGAAGCATTTCAGTGCAGGCTCTGGGGCCTATTACAGTGATGCCATCTTCTTTCTTTCTGTGGCTATGCATCGCATTATGCCTCCAGGTGAGCTAGGCTGCTTTGCTGAAAGGTCATATTACATTCACACCAAGTCCCTGTAGGAACAGTATTGTAAGAAAATAAGGTGATATTATGATAACTGGCATGATTAAAATAACCTGACCTGAGATTTTAAAAACATTGTAGGACATTGTAGTACATTATCAAAACATTTCTAAACACCTTTTTGCATTGTCGGTACGTTTATTGTGTGTGGATTAATGGCAATGGTGTTCTTGATCTGGCCAACTGTTGTGAAGAGGTTTTTCTTCACCAGGGAAAGAATTCTTCTATCATCCACCACAGCTGTTTTCCATGGTCTTCTGGGCCATTTGTTGTTCCTGAGCTCAGGCATTTAATGCATTGGGAATTGTTCTAATGTACTTTTATGAAGTACAGCAAGACAGGCTTATCTGTGACATGTTTAAGCACTCTCTTTTCTCTTTCTTTGCATCAAGGACCCAGTTGGACCTGGAAGTCATTTCACTATTTTCTCTTCTTTTTCTTTTTCTGCAATGTTTTGTTTCTTGGCTTTTGTCACCATAATTCATATTTCATTGTGTTGGAATTCACCACTACTCCTGATGAGTTGACAGCAGCTCAGGGACTAGTTTGTTATATTAGTCACCTATTTGACCAGTCTATGCCAAACCTAGTTTGTTTGTAGTTGCATAGAGTTGAAGTTTTCCTTGACCCATTTTTAGCCACTCTTACTTGTTGTATGAGCATTTATATTTTTACCGAAGAGACTGTTCATAACTTCCGAGATTACAGCTGGAGAGGAGTGTATGTGTGCGCAAGCACAGAAAAAGCTGTATGTTCACCCCACGATGTGAGGTTGCATCTGGACATGTGCTTTTTGGAGCACACAAACACTGAGTTTTAGCTTTACACGTTCAAGAAATAGGTCAATACACATCTTTCTTTTCCTGTTGTTTATTTTCGTGGATCCTTCCCATATCTTTTAATGAATGTATTTGAATTTCTATTGAATTGTTTATATTTCGGCAAAACCATAACCACCCCATGCTCTGAAATGTTCAGAAAGTTTATGAGGTGATTGGAAAATGTAGAATTTGGTTAGAAATACTGGTAAATCAGATAAGAATACTGCCCTGCAATTCTTTTAGCTGCTTTGTCACTTATGGAGTGCTGAGGGTGCCAATATGAAATGTAGCATGCATTCAAAAGTAATTTAATCAATTATTTACTGCACTTATTAACCAAGTAACCTGCAGTCTGGATGGTTACAGGTCTGTCAGTCAGATCACTGATACAGATCTGTCAAGATCTGTTTATCTTTCATTCTTTTGTTTCTTGTTTATTACAACATTGCAATTAAAATCAGAGCAACTCCCATATTTGAAAAGGATAAGCTTCTGTTATCTTATGTAGAGATATTCAGGTCAGCCACTCCAATATCCCCACACCTAAATCCTTTAGCCAGATTGTGGCAATGAAAACACAAGGATGCTCTGTAGGACTAGTACTTCAATCACTCTGTGTCCTTGTTCCCAGATTGCAGGTCGTTTTTAATATCAGCTTGAGTATTTACATCAATATTGGGTAGACCATATCAGAATAACAATATTATTATCAGAATAATAATTTTCAAGCACTTGGACAATTTACTTTTAAAGAAAGTTGTTATATTTTCCACTTGGTTGCAAATCATTTGTAGTTAATGGCTACCTGAATTCTGAAGTCTGTAAACATCACTGGAAATTGGGTATCTTCCTTGGTATGCTGTGGCAGACATGTAATGCAATATTTTTCAGTCCTGTTTGTTTTGGGAACGTGTCATTGAATCTAGTGATGCTGGAATGTTCCATAGTTTCCATGTGTTTTTAGGGCAAACCCAGCAAAACAGGAAGTAGGTTAATTTGTTCTAAATGTGAACAAATATTGTGATAACACATGGTTTTGTACTCCAATATATTTCTTGTCTATGTGAATACACTATATGGCAAAAGTATGTGGACACCTGACCATCACACCCATATGTGCCCATTCCAAAACCAAGTGCATTAACATGGAGTTGGTCCTCCTTTCCTGTTATATTAACGTCCACTCTTCTTGGAAGGCTTTTGATAGATTTTGAAGTGTGGCTGCTTGGATGCTCATTCAGCTACAAGAGCATTAGTGAGGTTGGGCACTGATGTCAAATGAGAAGGTCTGGGGTGCAGTCAGCATTCCAGTTCATCCCAAAGGTGTTGGGGTCAGGGCTCTGTGCAGGACACTTTAGTTCTTTCACTCCAACCTTGGAAAACCATCTCTTCGTGGAGCTCGATTTGTGCACAGGGGCATTGTCATGCTGGAACAGGTTTGGGCCTCTTAGTTCCAGTGAAGGGAAATTGTAATGCTACAGCATACACAGACATTCTATACAATTGTGTGTTTCCAACTTTGTAACAATAGTTTGGAGAAGAGCCGCATATGAGTGTCATGGACAGGTGTCCACAAACTTTTGGCAATATATTGTATATCAAAAGGATTTAAATAACTCTAGTCAGAACTCCTGTTCCACATAAAGAAGGCCTCACCAAATATTTGAGGTGTCATCTACTCCTCTCTTCACACCTGAGCTCAGGTGTCGAGGCCCATTCCAAGCCAGAACAAAGTGAAAGAACAAAGACGTCAGTCTAGAAGTTGAACATGACTGGACGATCCATGGGTATTACAAAAATCAGCCTAAAAATATTGCAGTTTATTCCATTTATTCATTTCATTTATTAGCATTGCTATTCCAACTAATTTAATGTACACTTTACCAGACTTTTTCATTAGGCACTAGAGTTGCAATAGGAATCAAAAGTTTGATTTGATGTGAATATTATATTATACTGTTGAATCTAAATCTTTTTGTGCTTTCAATATTTCATTTAAATAGGCCAACACTACTCTGAAATTGTATATTGGCTATAGGCAAATCAAATTGCATGTGGTAATTTGCCCATGGGTGAGACACACACTGTGACTCCAGTGGCAGGAACGCGGATACAGATGTAGTGCAAAAATTAATGCTAACAATCAGAAGTTTTAACATTTTTTTTTTAATGACAATGTTTGTGTGTTTTTTTCTCACCCATTTTATGTATTTTGGGCATATATTGCTTTGTCATCCAGAATCGCAGTACTACACTTCATGTTGGTATTGAATTAAAAATTTTGGTATTGTGACTGCAGCTAAAATTAGTTTTGGTATTGTGACTGCAGCTAAAATTAGTATGCAAAATAGTATGAGATTGTCTGTGTGTTTGTGCGCGCCATTCAGCCATAATATTAAAACAATTGACAGGCGCATAACATTGATTATCTAATTACAATGGCATCTGTCAATGGCTGAGATATATTAGGCAGCAAGTGAAAAGGCAGTTCTCGAAGTTGATTTGTTGGAAGCAGGTAAATTGGACAAGTGCAAGGATCTGAGCGACTCTGACAAAGGGTAAATTGTGATGGCTAGATGACTGGCTTTAGCCTACCAAAAGGGGTGTTCCCAGTATGCAGTGGTTTGTACCTACCAAAAGTGGTCCAAGGAAGGACATCCGGTGAACCGGCAACAGGGTCATGGGTGCCCAAGGATCACTGATGTGTGTGGGGAGCGAAGGCTAGCACGTCTGATCCAATCGCATAGAATATCTACTGTAGCACAAATTGCTGAAAAAGTTACTGCTGGCTATGATAGAAAGGTGTCAGAACACACACTGCATCGCAGCTTGCTGCGTATGGGGCTGTGTAGCTGCAGACCGGTCAGAGTGCTCCTGCTGACCCCTGTCCACCACCGAAAGTACCTACAATGGGCACGTGACCATCAGGACTGGACCATGGAGAAGTGGAAGAAGGTGGCCTGGTCTGATGACTCACGTTTTCTTTTACATCATGTGGACGGCCGGGTGTGTTTGTCGCTTACCTGGGGAAGAGCTGGCACCAGGATGCACTATGGGAAGAAGGTAAGCCAGCGGAGGCAATGTGATGCTCAGGGCAGTGTTCTGCTGGGAAACCCTGGGTCCTGGCTTTCATGTGGACGTACCACCTACCTAAACATTGTTGCAGACCAAGTACACCCCTTCATGGCAGTAGTATTCCCTAATGACAGTGGCCTTTTTCAGCAGGATAATGCGCCATGCCACACTGCAAAAATTTGCAGGAATGGTTGGAGGAACATGACAAAGAGTTCAAGGTGTTGACTTGGCCTCTAAATTTCCCAGATCTCAATCCATCTGTGGGACGTGCTGGAAAAACAAGTCCGATCCATGGATGCCCCACCCCGTTTCTTAAAGGACTTAAAGGATCTGCTGCAACGGTCTTGGTGCCAGATTCCACAGCACACCTTCAGGTCTTGTGCAGTCCATGCCTCGATGAGTCAGAGCTGTTTTGGTGGCACAAGGGGGAACTACACAGTATTAGGCAGGTGGTTTTAATGTTATGGCTGATCGGTATAGTCCCCTCCCAAAGTATTGGAACAGCAAGGACATGGCACCTTTTGTTTGAGCTCACTCATTTGTTCAAGTGATCAAAATTATTGGAACATTTGACTGACAGGTGTTTTTGTTGTTGGCCAGGTGTGCCCTGTTTGATTGTTTAAACAATTAATAGCTCTGAATGTCTTTTCTTGGTTTAAGTCCTGGGTTTCACCTGTGAAGACTACATTTGTTGTTAAAAATGAGAGCTGTCTATGGGAGAAAAACAAGCCATTTTGAAGCTGAGAAAAGAGAGAAAATCGATCAAAGCCATTGCACAAGCATGGAATCTGGAATGTCCTGAAAAAGAAAGAAACCACTGGTGTACCAAAAAGCATACATCGAACAGGTTAGCCAAGGAAAACAACAGCAGTTGATGACAAACATTGTGAAAGCCGTAAAGGAAAACACAGAAACAACAGTCAGTGGCATCACCAGCAAGGCAAGGCTTCTTCTGTAATGGGTTGATCTTGATCTATTGATGATGTAACTCATGATGGTAGCAGCAGAATGAATTCAGAAGTCTACAGAAACATTCTGTCTGTCAGTTTACAGAGAAATGCATCCAATCTAATTGGAAGGAACTTTATCATGCAGCAAAACAATGGCCCAAAACACACTGCCAGCACAACAAAGGACTTCATCACAGGAAAAGTGGAAGGTTTTAGACTGGCCAAGTCAATCAACAGACCTTAACTCAACTGAGCAGCATTTCACCTCCTGAAGAGGAGATCGAAGGGATAAACCCCCCCGAAACAAACAACAACTGAAAGAAGCTGTGGTACAAGCCTGGAAATGCATCACAAAAGAAGAATGCAAGAGTTTGATGATGTCAGTTGGTCACCGACTTGATAGTTATTGCAAGCAAGAAATATGCAACCAAATATTAATGGTTATTTACTGTAAGACTGTTCCAATACTTACTTCCAATACAATACTTACTCCAATACTTCCAAGACTGTTCCAATACTTTTGCTCACCTAAAAATTTGCTGATCTGCCACCAAAGGTGCCATGTTGTAAGTTGCTCTACACACCTAGATATAAAGATCAGGAAGTGAAAGCTGAAATTCTCACTATGATCTCATATTCATCTTCTGATCTCAAACCCAAATGTCTTCAGTGTATAGGAAAAATAAAAGAATTGGCCTTGCCGTTCCAATAGAATAGAATATGCCTTTATTGTCATTGTCACAGGTACAACGAAATTTAAAAAAAAAAAACAATACTTTTGGAGGGGAGTGTGTGTGTGTGTGTGTGTGTGTGTGTGTCTCTCTCTCTCTCTCTCTCTCTCTATGTGTATAAAATTAATGTCTACTTGTGTGTACTGAATTGGCATCCCTTTTTTTTCCCTAGTGTGTTTGTCTATATTACATAAGACTTTACAGCATGTGCAAATCCCGTGCAAAAACTTCTCATGTTATTTATAGTAGATAGTATTTCCTCATTTCATCTGTTCATCTGTCCTTTGTTAAGCTCACCATTATGTATTTTGTGTGTGTGTGCGTGTGAATCCATGAAATAGCTTCTTAACTGTGATTTAATTCTACATGTTGACGTACTTCCTTCTGAAACAGGAAATCAGTGACGTCATGTTTAACTACTTGACCGGCTTAGACACCAGCCAATAGCATTCAAGGTACGCCAAACCTAAACAAACCTGACCGTAGATTAGCAAGATTGATAAATAGAGAAAACGTTGGAGAAATTACTGAGATCCTTTTACTTACTCATTCTGATGGCGAAGCCCCAACAGTGTATAAAAGATAGAATCAAATTCTCATATATTATAGAAAAGTGAATAGTACATACCGTTGGCCATAGTGTTTATGGTTCTAAAGAGCATTTAATTGGACGATCACAAATTTCTGAGTAGTTATGAATCATCTTTTTTTTTTTCCTGAAAGTGATGAACTATATAATTTAAATGAGAATATCTCCAAACCTCCCCCCCATATATACTGTCATATTGGTGTCCAAAACACTGAGGGGCAGACACTAAAGGCTCTGAAACTATTTTGATTTCACACTTTCACAGTGTATCAGAATGTTGAATTTGACACACCTAACATGTTGGCAGTGTCTCTGATTAATGTCTGTTGATTACCACATCTTGAGTCAACATTACGTCTTTCAGTAGCAACAACATGGATGACCAAAAATTGCTGTCCTTTCTTTTTATGGTTCACCCAGGATGCAGGTACACTCAAATCTCAGCATTTGATGTATTTTAAATGTAATGTGCTGACATGCAGAGCCACAACGTTAAGAATCTTTGCAATTCATTTTGTTACTCTCTAAACTGTAGTTGACTTTTCATGATAAAGGTCTAAAATTTACTCAGGAATGAACCCATTTTCCTCCCTGTTTTCATGTATGTATAGAGGGCAGTCAGTCTGTTCTCATTATTCTTCCTGTCTGTACTTGTTACTGCTATCGAACCCTCTCTGAATGACTAGTCAATAATGGCTAATAATGAAGCTCCGTGTTTGGGCTGTAGGGGAGGGTGACACTGTATGTCTAATTCTCTGACATTTTCCTGAGCTTTCTGGTAGTGTCCTAGATACAAGTCCATACATATGCTAGACGAGAGGTCACACGATCCTATTTGTCAACTTAAAGTTTAAGCAAAAACACGCAAGAAGACACATACTGGTTAGTGTGAAGTTCAAATTTATGCCATTTTAACATTTGTTTGCTTGTCTACTGCAAGTTTGAGGGGCTTTGTCCATAACTCACCATGAACGTTGTCAGCCGAATTCCACGTGACTGACAGGTCACATGAAAAGGGATCTTAAGGGTAAAAAGAAAATATTGTGGTAATGTAAGGGGATAATGCCTTGCTCTAGTTTTCAACTTTTCAAGAAGGCTAATGCAAAGACTGCAACAGAAGGAACATTACAATGAACATGTGCCAGTGACAGACTATTGTACTCATGCTTTGTGTGTGTGTATTTGTGACCTACATAGTTTGTGCTCCCAGATTTCATATAAGAAATCATACTGAAGGCTGAAGTTCACCAAGTTGGGTGTTCTGGGATTTTAGTTTATGCCAGTGGGTTTGTTTCACTACATCTGTGATATTAAAGTGTGTGAAGGGTTTTGGAGCCATGTGACATATATAATAACCATACATGGTATAAATCCTTTTCTGTGTGTTGTTATAAAACTTCTTCATGACTTCAGTCAAGCTTCCTTATAGACATGTGGTAAAGTGCAGTAATATATATTCTCAAGAATTACATAGAGCATGGACATAATATCACTGAGGTGTTCTTTTTTTTTTATGCAAATTTTTGGAATTAATCAAAATAACTACAAGTGGAAAAAAGCATTTCCAAAACAAATATCTCATTTTCCTTAAGATATTTGTAAAGGAATGGGCCAGGAATGGCCATATTACCATATTACATTGTTTAATCAGTTGTGCCACTGGAATTAAAGATGAAGGTAAACAGAAGTTCCAGCACTTTTTTTTTTTTTTTTTTCTCAAAAATATAATTATAAATTGATCAGGTAACATAATGTCAGCTAAAGCTAATGTGACAGCCATAGCTTCAAGCTAACCTTAGCTGTTGTAAGCTACATTATCATAAACATGTCTTGTAGACAAACCACGTCAGCAGTACACAGTTGCAAATCCAACACCAAATCAAATCACAAAAACTAATCTTATGATCTAAAGACACATTAATAAACAGTAAACAGTTTTGCAGTTGCCTAGATGGAAAAGTGATTGAAATAAACCAAAATCTTAAAATCTTTTCATTGGAGTCAATCTAGAAACTGGCTTCCAGAAATCGGGTGATTCCTCGTGATCAGGTTCTTTATTTTAGATCAGTGAAGCGTTTCGGCTTCCTAGATCTCTGGTGTCAAGTGTTTCTGATATGGCTACACGTTATCATTCTTTTGAACATAAACTACATGTATGTGGACACCTGACCATCACAACCTATATGCGGGCCTTGCACAAAGTTGGAAGCATACAATTGTATAGAAAGTCTTTGTACACTGTAGTATTACAGTTTCCCTTCACTGGAACTGAGAGGCTCAAACCTGTTCCAGCATGACGATGACCCTGTGCACAAAGTAATCTCCATGAAGACATGGTGTGTGAAGGTTGGAGTAGAAGAACTCGAGTGTCCTGCACAGAGCCCTGACCTCAACCCCACTGAACACCGACTGAACCCCAGACCTCCTCACCAACATCAGCGCCTGACCTCACTAATGCTCTTATAGCTGAATGAACACAAATCCCCACAGCCACGCTCCAACATCTAGTGGAAAGACTTCCTAGAAGAGTGGAGCTTATTATAACAGCAAAGGGGGAATAAATCTGGAATGGGATGTTCAACTACCATATATGGTCAGGTGGCCACACACTTTTGGCCATATAGTGTCATAAATCCATTCTAATAAATGTAGACAGACTGTACAGAAGACCCAGCTATTGTGTATACATGGATATTGTTTGCATGTCATGCTAGGCTGTTGTGCATATAGTGTCTTAATTGGATCAGTGCGGCTCTTGTACTTTTTATTGTGACAGTGTAAGTATGCAGTAAATGTAACCAGCAAGCAACCACTTAAAATTGCACTTATTCATCTCATAGCCTTTTATTCTGTAACTTCTATGAGTTATTAAATAACTACAGTGAAACTTATAGGAACGCTTGTAGTTACAGAGTGAAGAAAGTAGGTCGAGAGCTGCTGACAGAACCTGAGAGATTAAGGGGTTAAGCACATAATTAGGTTGACCGACATTTGTCCCATTTCGTAACACTCTGAATCAGTGTTTGCTGTTTTTTCTGTTGGGGAAATGAGGTGGCGGCTAGAGTATAATCATAATCCACTAAATCCATCTGGACTCCCACCTGCCACATGCTGTATTTATTATCATAGCCACGGTTGTCTTCTTCAGTCAGTCAGCCACCTGTGTGGAGAGTCTTTGACCTATTGATGATGTGACCTGGTCCTGATATTACTGTTATTTAACACAAAATACATCTGTATGTCGTTCTAAGTGAAAAATAAGACGTGAATTGAATTAGATGGAACATTCAGTATGGAGCATTGTGATGGAATATTGTGATTGTGTACCTTAAGAATAATTCAGTACGCTTCAAAATCTAGGTACAAATTGATGTAAAAAAAAAAAAAAAACTTTAAATGTATCAAACAAAATATACTTGAAACTCGGTGAAGTAAGTAAAAATGTCATGATACCACGTGGAGTATTTCTATGTCATGGTTGTTTTGCATCAGCAGAGTGTGGGCATCTTATCCCTCATTTCTGTGAACCCTGGCTGAAGAGGCTGAAGAGAAGAGAGATAAATTAGTTCTGTTTTGCAGATCGTAAACACACCATTAAAGCTGTTCACTGCCCGCCTCAGTAGCTGCACCATGTCCTGACGGCTCAGCTTTACCATAAGCTATGGCAGTACCACTGAGGGAAAAATTTCTGTCTTGATATTTTTAAAGCAGTAAAGGGTATAAATGGCTATTTGCTTATTATATCCTCAAGAAATAACCAATTAGCCTTTAAAAAAACAGTGGTTTATGTTTCAGCATGTATGTTATTTTTTGCATTTATGTTCTTTTTTTTAATGCCATTAGTATGTATAATGTCATAACAATTCCCTTACTGTCCATCACACCTGTTGTGCACAGCTAATGTGCGCTAAAATCTCGGATGAGCCAATCTCTCCTTTTGAGCTTGATAGCATAACGCATGGAGTTATTGTGGGGAGACTGGGCGCACTTGACGTGTTTTTGCATCAGTACGTTTCCGTCTCTTGTTTGGATAGACTTGAGGCTGAGGTCCTGAGTGGCTGGTTCTGACCGCTGCTTCCCTCTCATTGTTCAAGGTGCTTTCTGTGAGCTTAGTTCAGACATGATGTTTGCGTTTTCTCTATAAGCATCATTATCTAGCACCAGCAAGCCTCCACATTGGCTGATTTTAAAGTCCAGCACTGTGGATGAACTGATGCTAGCAATTGGTGTTCTGACAGATAGCACATGCTATGCTGCAATGAACAATTCATGGCATATCAGAAATGCATTGTTCGGTTTGTGGAAAGTCACAAAGCTGGCCTTAATGAAAGATTCAAAAGCCTCATGTGTAATTTTTTTAAGGCCTATAATTGTGTAAGGCTTAGGTGTAATTTTCCCATAGTATTAACATGTTATTTTGATCTTTTTCAGTGGACCTGTCATAAAAGGTATTTTATGGCAACAAATTTCATGTCATCACCGCTCCTACTGCTGTCTGACATCCAGCTGAAATGCATGAGCGTGTCACGCTGACCAATTTAACTGTAGAGATCAGGAAAACGGTTGTAATTTTATTTTCTATATTTCCTATCCCACCAAAATTATTTCTGGCTATGCCACTGCCAGCACAACACAGAGCGTACTTCTGAATCCTTTTGCGAGTGTAACTCACATGCAAGTGTAACTCGCATAAAGCATAGCAAATAACCCACGTTCAGGCAAGTCAGGCCATTTACAGTAACTACCCTTCAGAGATTTTAAAAAGCGGGGAAAAAAGGCTACCTCTCGTCAGTTTTAGTTAAGCAGCGTGAGATGTGTTCACGCGTTGTACAGTGGTGGTCGCTATGCAGTGGATCTGCTTTCCATGTTCACATGGGCCAAATGAAACAAGGCTGCGGGCCAGATTAGAGAGAGAGAGAGAGAGAGAGACCTAATCAATGATGTAAATATGTGCCATTGTTATAGATTTACTGAATACAACTAAGATTTAAGGGTTGGGACTTTTAAGCTTTTCTTTAAATGCTCTTTGTTCATGCTGTTCATTATTGCCTGTTTTACTGCTTTTTCTCCCAGAGATGAAGCGTATCGTGCAGTTGGACCTGGATCTCAAGTACAGGACTAACATTCGAGACCTGTTCCAACAGTTCAAGCACTTCCGTCCGGAAGCAGTGATTGGAATCGTCCGAGAGATGCAGCCAGTGTACAGGTATTTTTTACACACACACACACACACACACACACACACACACACAGGCACACACAGACACACACACACACACACACAGGCACACACAGACACACACACACACACACACACAGACACACATACATACATACATACATGTATATACCACCCTCTTGTGTATTACAGTGTCCTTATTCTGGAAAATACAAAACTTCAGTTGCCTTGACCTCTTTCTGCCTGCATAGCAGAAAGAATAGGTGAAGTGCAGACTTCTGGCTAGTGATTGTCACACCCTTACGCCCCTGAAACTGGGGCAGGTTAAAAGCCAAAATGGACCTTCCCCCTCCACGAGCATTGCTCATCGAATGTCAGTGAAGAGAGCTTTTAGCTTATAGTGTCTTTTTCCTGTATAACACAAGCGACAGCAACCGTGACCAGGGCTTAACAAAGGAAGTTCTTCTGGTATGTTTTTTTTTTTTGTGTAGATGTGTGTAGGAGCCTTGAATTTCATAGAACACAAAAAAACATGGCTTTTAACAAATGGAATTAATTTAGGAAACCTTTGATCAGTCATTTAATAAATCTCAGCTGTATGCAGTATGTGCATATCCAGACACTGCACTAGATGGCACTAGAGTCATCTGCAAAGCTGTATTTACGTGTTCATCTCCTGTCTTCCTTTCCCATCCCCCACTTCCCTTGTTTCTTCAGATTTATTTCCTCAGTACTGCTGCCCCAACACATTAGCAGGAAAAGCTGTGCAGTCTTTTCATATCAGGATCTGTCCTGTCTTGTCGATACTGTGAACCGGGCTGTGTGACAGCATGCGCTCCTCAAAAAATGGTTTTGAACCGAGTTGAATAAGAGTTCAGTGTTTCAAGTTCAATAAGTTTGTCTGGGTTTTTTTCCTGACTCGGAGTGATGCAGTAAACCAAAAACAACAACAACAAAAAAAAGAGTTAGAGTTGTTGCAACTATTTTCTTCCTTTGATACGTAATTTGTACTAAAACCATAACGGACAAATTTTATTACAAATGTACAAACATTAAAGTGAACTATTTAAGTACATATTATTTAATATGAAAATCATTACGCTTAAAATTCAGTTCGGAAAAGGGAATATATTTGAAATCCACAGTTGCATGATTGGAAGGGTTTGTTTGTCACATTGTAGACAGGCACACCCCTCAAGCAGGATATTTGTACCATGTGATGTGTGTCTGTATCATCAGACCATATGTTATTATCAATTAGGCGAATTTGCGAGTCTGAGGGCTTTGGTCGATTTGTTGGAACTCTTTATTTTCCCATGAACTTTAGAAATAAATCTGTTTTATAAATCTGCAAAGAGTTTGTGATGTATAAGTTTAGAAACTGATATGTATTTTAGGAAATGATGTCTACAAATAAACCTTTTGCTTAATATAGTCACTAAAAAATGCTTCTAAATTTATAAATTTATATTCGTCTGTATCAAGAGCATCTCATGGAAAATGCTCTCCATTTTCCCTTTTTTAACCAGCAGCTTTCTAAACAGGATGTTAGATGTTTTGGAAGTCTTTCTAGACTTTAGTTTAGTTGTTATGGTTTACATCACCGACACCGTGCCGCACTAGGAGGTTGTTAAGAAAGGAAAACCAAAGGGCGTGTCTGCAGGCTGATGAATTTGGTTTTTGAATGGCTGCTGCAGGTGGTGTAACGTCTCACGCTTTGTATATTCACATATGTATAGTTTAATGTGAAATTCGTGACACAATACTGTGATCATGTTGCTCTGTGTGTCGCGAACACGATCAGCAGGAAAAGAACTTGCTCATGCTGTGCTAATTAACACTCGTCCAGGTATGCATGCTTTACCATAGAGGAGATATTTTCTTACAGATGCCTCGCTCACTGTGAAATACAGCTAGACTGCTATTTTTAGAAAGCATTCAGATCAGTATCCCTTTTAAAAATTGGTGAGGACAAACTAGTGCATATCAAAAAAAGTGTGTGGGACACAGTGTCCCTAGTGTAAGTTACACCTTTCAGTCAAATTATAGATTTTTATTGGACAGAACAATTGTCCTTTTCTATCTCTGAGCACAAAATATGAAAATGGCCGCCAAAGTCTTATTTGGCGACTATGAGATGTGTGTATGCAATGCATGAACGGAGCAAGTTCTTTCTGTGGAAAGAACCATTCCCAAGTGAGCTATTTCTCCACAACAAAGAGTCCATAATTAACCACTGAAATGTTAGCAGTGCGTCAGTGAGAGCCGAGTACGACTGAGTCGATAAGATCTGCCACCTGCACCAACAAGACGGCCCCACTGGGCGACCACAATTAGCGCTTGGACGTAAAGAGCTTTCCTCTTGTCTTTCCATTGGTGTGGCATGTTCATGCCTGTCCGGGTTGGATCATACGGGTGTGTAAGGCCAACCGTATTTGCTTCAATGTTTTTATACACAGAAAGGCTTTTGGTCATAACACCTCTCTCCATTTCGCCAGTTGCTTAACAAGTCATAGAGCTCTTCTGTCTAATCCGCAACCGCATGTTTTGCTTACAAAAATACACTGCAGATTTATCTCCTCCTACATGATCTGCTCTTAGCACGTGCTCTCAGGAGACCGCTAACCCTTTCTCACTCCCAAAAAAAAAAAAAAAAAAAAAAAAAAAAAAAAGAACTGGTACTGGTTTTTTAGAAACCAGCTGAACCATTACATAAACACAAACTGTAAACACTGATTTTGATTTAATATTAGGTTTTAGAATATTAAGTTAGTTATAGTACAAGCACAAAAGTTGTATGTTCTTATCTCAAAAGGAAATGGTAGTCTGCTATCCAGTTAAAAGGACCATAAAATATCACATCAGTATCTGGGGTATTGGTGTGCTGTCATAACACCTCTGTAAATATTTAATGTTCATAAACTAAAATACATACTTGCATTTTCTGTTTTAAAAAAAAAATCTGGTTTAGCTCCTTACGTCAGAGATTCCTTCCAGACCAGGGCATGGTTTTCCATGATCTATAGGTGATCTGACACCAACCTCCCTCTTTTCTGACAAAGCAAACAGGAGAACCAGGAATGCAATCTGATGGGACGCATCAGAATTATTGTTCAGATTTGTCTTCTCTCCACTCCTTCCTCACTTCCTGTCTCTCACTTTGGTGTCAATTGTCTCGTGTTTTACCGCCTGAACTCGGCCTTGCTGTCTTCAGGGCACCATATGGAGTTGGGCAGACATGATGAGGTAAATCTCCTCTGAAGTACTGAGAGTTTACAGCTATTTGATGGAGTTTGTTGAAACTTTTGACATGTAGCAAGGCCCCTAGATCCCTTCAGTGGTTGCAAAAAGATCTGATGAGCCTAGCAACCAGATGCTACTTAGTTATTATCTAACAAATGAATTTGTCAGGAATTTTTTTTTTTTTAGGATTCAGATTAACATTAGCACTTTAAAATGGTGTAACTCTATCCTTATGATCCATATGTTTTGGCGTCTTGTCTGTGGATAATGATCCTAAGCAGTGACCTATCCTGCATTGGCTGTGCATATACTCCATATCCATATACATATCTCATGGAAACTCACAGACTCATCTGTAAGATGAAGAAAGTTTAACTAGCTGAACGTGTCCATTACAGGCAACTCCTCAGTAAGAATGTGTGCTAGCTGTCTAGCATTCTCGATAGATTTTGGGAGAGCTATGTAGATTCGTTAAGGCAATATAAATCAGACATGCTAACTAACAAGCAAGATAAGCCTGTTAAATTCTTATTTAGTAAGCCAACTGTATTGATATGAAAGTTAGTTATTTACCTGAGATGACTGCGAAGATGGCGCTTCTCAGACCAATTATTCCTCCTAACTGCCTGTAATCACAACTGTATTCTGTTGTCTTGAGAAGTTATCCGATTTGATAGTATGTGGTAAAAACAAATGTGGTGTTGAACACTTCCCAATAGCACAAGACAACATTTTCAGAAAACAAATTCTGACTTGCTATTAAAAATCACTGTCGATTCCCGCTACGTTTTTGCACCCAGGAGGCGTGGCTCATGTCAGAGTGACGTGTCTCACTCAGGGGCCTATTGGTCATGTTTTGAGGCTTGAAGTAAATAGTTTTTAAAGAGATTTCTGAATTTCTCCTGACTTGTAGGAGCTGGGCGGGACTATATCGGAGAGGCGATGTCAGGTCTAATCCAAAGCACCAGTAAACATTATCTATCTGTTTGCTATCTGTCAGCTTTGTTCCAACGACAAACTCTGAGCTAATTTCTACCTGTTCACTTTGCCTCTTTGTGCCTGAGTGTGAACGAAACTGGATCTAGTTAAAAAAAAGAAATAAGTGGTGCTATAAATAGCTAGGTGAAAGGTATACCAGGACTCCATGCAATGTTAATGAGTATAAAACAAAAGCACCGTACAAGCTCCACTCTGTTATTCATCCATGCTTTAATCGAACTTTGCAAGTTCTTTACGTTGCCAGGGAGATTGTTTCTGTCAATCAGTATGTGATCGGACCACACTGTTCCGATCAGGCTAGTTTAGTTATAGTTAAAAGTTTGCCAAAGGTTTGTGGACACATGACCACACTCATATGTGCTTTATGAACAGATTTATTACCCCCTTTGCTGTTATAATAAGCTCCACTCTTCTGAGAAGGCTTTCCACTAGAGTTTGGAGCGTGGCTGTGGGGATTTGTGTTCATTCAGCTACAAGAGCATTAGTGAGGTCAGGCGCTGATGTTGGTGAGGAGCTCTGGGGTTCAGTCGGTGTTCCAGTTCATCCCAAAGGTGATCAGTGGGGTTGAGGTCAGGGCTCTGTGCAGGACACTCGAGTTCTTCCACTCCAACCTTCACACACCATGTCTCCATGGAGGATGTGCACAGGGGCATCGTCATGCTTTAACAGGCCCAAACCTCTTAGTTCCAGTGAAGGGAAACTGTAATGCTACAGCGTACAAAGATTTTCTATACAATTGTGTGCTTCCAACTTTGTGGCAACAGTTTGGGGAAGAACCACATATGGTTGTGATGGTCAGGTGTCCACATACTTTTGGCCATAGAGTGCATTTCTTGAATCTACTATTGGAAAATGCTTATTTAATGACCGATCTTCAGTAGAATAAAGGTATTTTGAACATTTGAAACCATGTTGCCAAGGGCTACAAAACACATTTCATCATCTGCTGCTGCAAATCCCTGAGTTATTTTGATAGTAATGTCCAAACGTAGATGTCACTGAGGAATTACAGGTATGAGGTTGTTGTTTATTCATGTCTGTGGAAAGGACTGACAGAATTTTGTTCTTTTTTTGTACTGTTTTGTGTGTATGCATACTAATTCTACATCTGAACAAAGCAGGGGAGATCAGACCAGTGGGCTGTTTTGGACATGGGCCCATTGTGGGATAAATGGCATGCCACTGATGAAACATGCGTGAGAGCAAGGCGAACTTCATGGGGTGCTTTTGACTGTGCTGCACTCAAAAACCCTCATCACGTGAGTTAATATTGTTGAGTGCGTGTCATTGCAAATTCATCTCACAGACTATGCTGTATGTTTCATTTTATTGTTACATAGCAGTGTGTTGTGTGAAGAGGAAAAATTGTAAGTGTGTGGAACGGTTTCTATGTACCACATAAGTAAGTAAAGAACATGGTATGGCCCAGCTTAGGTTTAAATTCAGATATGTACTTGTGATAAGAAGCAAACTCTCTCTCTCACTTTTTCTCACTGAGATGGGAAAAAAATCAACAAAACAGTATGACTCTCATTCTGTTTATCTGTAGACCACTGGAACATCTTCACTGACATTTGAATACAGTTTGAATACAGACATCATTTTTCCCTGGTTGAAGGAAAGGCCACAGCTTGACAGATCAATTTTAATAGGCAAAACTGTTATCACCATTTGACTCTGATGGGGGAAAAAGTCCTCCCAACATGGGATGAAAGGGAATAAATATCTCATTGTGCACTTGATGAGGAAAGTAAAAATCAGTTTAGCTGGGCTTTAATATGATAACTGACTGCATGTGCAACAGGAGCACTTTTGTTGCTATAACGTATTTGTGGCAGCGGGGGCGTGGTCGAGCGTCAGCTGTAGACAGAGAGGAGGCGCGTCATACTGGCAGGTACCGCGTGATGATTCTCACCTGTGTCTTATTACCGCCAGTCTACTTATTTGTGTCTCTTTGTGATTTCACTGACTCCCGTAACCTTTTTTCCCACCGTGCCTGTGAACCTGCTCGGGCTATGCCATGATCCTAGTGGGCACGGAAGGTTCCACTTGTCTAGAGAGAGGGAGTTGGGGAGGCATCTGAGGTGAAGGGGGGAGGAAACTGGGTTCAGGATGGCTTTGTCCAGGGTTGCGGGTGGCACTGGACCCATTCCACTGTTCAGGCTGGTATTGAGCGAAGAATTGCTCCAGTACCAAAAGATCAATGATCTGTCAACCACTGGCGCAGGAGTCCTTCAGCTGCTATGCACAGGTGAAGGGACAGCCGACCTTGGGGAACTGCAGCACCCGGAAGCGTTGGCAGTGCTCCTCAGTTGTCTGGCTGACATGCTGCTGGACCACCCTCTTGACGATGGAATACTCCAGCTGTGTCTGTGGCGGCAGCTGCTAGACGGCAAGCTGAGCTTCCCTCAATAGCAAGGGGAGCCCATTCCTCCTCCGGCCATTCCCACGAAGCTGACGCACACTCGAAGAGCTCCAGGTAGGCCTCCTGATTATTCGTGGAGGCCATCTTGGTGAGCATCACGTGTGGCACGGTGCCAGGGGACACAGCTGGAGATGTGGTGGGCTGCAGCAGTTTCTGGAGTGCCCGCCAGCTCTCGGCCTGCTCCTGCGTGAGGGCTTCGAAGCGCAGCTGTTGCTCGTTGCATAGGTCGAGGAGCGCTTGGCTTTGGGTTTGGTGGAGGATGACGAGGGACTTCGCGATCTTGCAGAGTGGTGAGGCTTCCATGGCGGTGTCTGAGTCTTCCCCAATCCTGGGTTTCGGCACCACTGTAAAACCCTGGTGTGTGTGTGTGTGTGTGTGTGTGTGTGTGTGTGTGGAGGAAGCTTGCGTTTATTCAGTTCATACTTTTCAGCACACTTTCAAAAACAAAACAACACAACAGGAAACGGGTCTGTTCTGGACTCACTCCATCAGGTTCAAGTTCACACTCTGTGGCATATATATGGATATGTGTGTGTGTGTGTGTGTGTGTGTGTGCATGCTTGCATGTATTTCTCACAAGCTCTGCCAGCTGTATCATGCGCTCTCTCTCTCTCTCTGCTTACGGGAGTTACTGAAAGCACAAAGAGACACAAATAAGTATTACCGCCAGTAAGACACAGGTGAGAATCACCACACGTTGCCTGCTGGTATGACCCGCCTCCTCCCCGTCTACAGCGATGCTTGACGACGCCCCCACTGCCACAGTACGTCTTCTAGACCGTTTTTCTGAAATTCACTGTATACTTTTCGAATAAATTGTGCCGCTTCAGAAAGTCTATATAAGCAAATACACATGCTATAGTACAGGGGAACACATGTTCTACACTGATTTTTTTATTGCTTATGATTAGGGCTACAATTTGATGACAAAAAGGTGTTGGAAACGAATTGCATTATTGATTAGTAGGACTGTGTTAGCTTGCTAAAGTACATTACATTTCATTTACATTTTCTCCACGTAATAAACCCCTGATGAAATTATCAACAGATCATCTTCACCCATGTGTGTCTGATGTTTAGAATGTTTTCGTCGAATGTTTAAAAATGTTCAAGATTCTTTTCTTAATCCCTGTGTTTTAGTGTCGTAGCTCATGCCAGACCATGAAACAAAGTGCTTTTTAGAAACATCTAATGCTTCTGGCAGCAGTGAGAGTAATTTGACCTTGTTTGCCTTTAGAAATATTGCTAATGCCATATTTCTTAACAAATCTGGTGAAAATCGTTAGGACCTGCATATTACTCCAGTACTCCCAAGGCGTAACAAGGATTAAAAATTTGATCTGTAGGCGTTGGTTGATCATTTTGTCCAGAATTTGTCAGCCTCCATTGTATAACAAAAGATTTCTAGGTTTTTGGATATTGCAGAATCATGCAGCATTGTCTTAGATCACATATTGGCACGTGTTTTTGTATCTAAATCTTATCACGTTATAAGTTAGTCATGAAAATGTTATGTCTGTGTTTTTATTTATTTATTTATTTTTAAATGTGACAGTCTATGATTTTCCCTCTCCCTGGCTTTACTCCTACACTCATAGACTTTTATAAATATTGGACAATACTTTCATTTCATGTTAGGAAATGTGAAGTCGTAAACAGAAATGGATCATTTCACCATTGAAGCACCATTTAGGAATCATTGCTGTGTTCTCTGCTTGGTGCAACACTTTTTATTATTAGGTGCACAAGCACAGAAGGTGCGTAATCACCCTATTGTTATTCTACCTTTTCTTATCATTCTTCTTCTTCTTCTTCTTCTTCTTCTTCTTCTGGCTAGGGTGTCTAGTAAAATATTGTGAAAACTGTCTGGTAAAAAGTTGTGAAATTTGGCACACTGATTGGGGAGCATTCTGACCAAATTTGGGCCAAGTGCTGCCAACGCCCTAGCAGGTCAAATTTGGGCCTAATTTGGAAGTCCGTTTATGGTCATAACTTTTAAATTGTGTGTCCAAAACAGTTTTTTCGCTACTCCTTCTACAAATTTTGTTCGCTCATCACCAAATTTGGCACACGTCATCTTCAGAGTAAGCCACAAAAGTTATCAAAAGAGTTTTGATTGCTTCAAGGGGTTTGCCCCTAATGGGCCAACAAATCTGACGGTGACGCCACCAAACAGGAAGTGAGGCTGTATCTCAGCAAAGGCTTTGAGCACTGACACAAATCTTGGTAGGCATCTTCAGGACCATGACATGAGGCTGTGCAACAAATCTCGTGACAGCAACATCTGCTGTCAAAAGTTACAATAACATGCTAAAAATGCTCACATCTAACTGCCATTTTTGCTCCTCCAAACTTTGTCCAATCCTCACCAATTTTGGCTCACGTCATTTTGAGACCTGTCTGAACAAAAGAAATCAAATCAAGAAATCAAAGGAATTTTGATATTCAAAACCGTTCTCCTGTAACGTGCTGGCAAATGCAAAAAAAAAAAAAAACAGGATGTGAGGGTGTATCTCAGCATCAACTAATCATCACAAAACTTGATAAATATCTTCAGGACCACGCCCAGAATGTACCCAAGAAGTTTCGTGACTGTGCCACCTTGTGATCAAGAACTGTAACAACTTTCAATTTTTTCCTTTTTTTTTTTTTTTTTCCTTTTTCCTTAACCCGGACAAAGTTATCAAAAGAATGTTGATATTCCAAACAGTTTGCCCGTAATATCCAACAAATCTGGAATCGAACCCGCCAAACAGCAAATTTGGCCATCATCATATTGAGACCTGTCTAAGCTTGCACAAAGTGGGGGGAAAAAGAATATTTACCTTAGAATATTTTTAGGTCAGACCAAAGGTCAAAGTAGCAACGGACAACTCTACAGGTCACAGCAGTAGTGGCAGCTGCAGGAACAATGCCACCCTGCTGCCCATTTGTTCATCTGGACCTTTCCTCCTACAGTCAAAGAATTCCACCACTGTCCCTGGTCAAAACATACACATCATGAGTGAAACTACAGATCACTCTTGAATCCCTCTGCCTAAAGTTATGGCTCTGCTTTCCTGCGATTGCTTAGGCAACAGCTGTACGTATCTGTGAATATGAGGGTCACCAAGTCTGGGTGCTTGACCCCTGAAAATGCAGCTTGCAGCTATTATTATTATTATTATTATTATTATTATTAACATGGAAACCCAATGAGTATTACATAAAACCCTGTTTTACAGAAACTCACTATCATTTAGCAAGTAAAAGACCCATTTACCTAGATTTTAATTGTTATAATGACTTGTTTGTCCTATGACACAGGTTTTTCCAATTTCAATATTAAATGCTTTTCTTTTTTGTATGTACATTCAAATAAATAAGCTGACATACTAAAAATAGACAAGTCAAAAAAAAAAAAAAGATCAACTGACAATGTTAAAACAGGTAGGTAAAGGCCAAAAAGCTTTTTTTTATTTATTTATTTTTTTTTAAAACTTTCAAAGGAGGGAAGTAACAAAGTACACTTACATCATTACTGTTCTTAAGTACTCTCTGTATTTTTTATTCTATACTATATATGTACACTCCTGGGCAAAACAAATGGGCTCAAAATGGCAAAATATTAAGCTTTTAATGTCTTAACAACAAATCATTGGTCAGGAAATTAGCAAGAAGTAAACAAATAGATAAAGGAGCTTAGTAGTGGAAGCTTTTCCCTTTGATTTCTTCAAATGTTCAAGGCTTGTGGCTCTTAATGGGCTGCATCATGTGTGGCAGAACTAATGACTAATCTTTTAAGAAAAAAAAAATCCCAGAAGATATTTTTGTAAAAATTTTGCACACCCGGACATGTGTTAGTTTGAATTTTGCATCAAACATTTTAACCATTATCATGATTTTACTTTTGCATACAAGAAGACTATATAAGTGAATTTCCCTGTTTCTAGCTTTTCCCCCAAACAAACAGTTCACTGCAGCAAAAGTATATGAGCAAATATGGTGGTACAGGAGCTCTCAGGAGTGCATTTGTTTCATTCTTGCTCATTTTCAATATAAACCCATGGGTTTATATTGATCATATATGCTAAGGAAAATTGGGCAATGCTCAACTCTGTTAGTATTGTGCAAACTTGTTACTCCCTGAATAGTTAAGCATCCTGACTAAAGTAAGCCATTTTCAATGAAGGATGCTTTTTACTGTCAAGGTCATGTTAAATCATGTCCATTTTTACAATATATGAAAAAAATGAAAAATATTATTTATATTACATATTATATTTATATTATTTAGGTCCCTGGAGGATTAGTGGTTAGGCGACAGCGCTCTCACTGCTGCGGCCCGTTGAATTCCCAGCCAGGAAACCGACCCCAGCCACTGGGGTTGCATGCAACAGTGTCCTCTCAGTGCCGGTCCCAAGCCCAGATAAAACTGGGGAGGGTTGCATCAGGAAGGGCATCCGGTGTAAAAACCGTGCCAAATCAAATATGCGGACCAACGATCCGCTGTAGCGAGCCCTAATGGGACCCAAAAGAGGAGCAACAATATTATATTTATATTATTATTATATTATGTTGTATTATGTTATTAATAATATATTATTATTATTATTATTATTATATTCAAAGTTGTTAAGCTGGACAAAGTCAAGCAATGCTGAAGAAAAAACTAACTATGGCAAATAGAAGAGTGGAATTACTTGTTTCTTGAACATGGTGATAGAAAGGGTTTTGATGATATAAATTCCTGTTGATGATAATTCGTATTTTTCTGCTTCCATTAGCAAGGCAGATAAAATAAGGCAGCTAAAAATTTTTTTGAAACACTCCAGTATAGCTTTGGCAGTATACTCAGGGTTATTGTTCTGTTGGAAGGAGAACCTCTTAAGTTTCTTGCAAAATGAAACAGGTTTTCAACCCTGACCCAGTCCTCTAGTCACTGTTGAAAAACATCCCCACGTGATGTCATCACCACCATGCTTCACTGTGTGGTTTGTGTTCTCAGGGTGATGAGCAGCACTCAGTTTCCGCAAATGTAGCGCTTTGTGCCAGGGTCAAGAAGTTCAATATTGATGTCATTGAACCGGAAAACCTTTTTTCCACATGTTTGCTGCAACCTCCAACATGCCTTTTGGCAAACTCCAAATGTGATTTCGTGTGTGTGTGTGTGAGTGTTTTCTTGAGTAATGGCTTTCATCTCGTTTTGTAGAAGCGAGTGTCTGGGCTATGGTTGTCCTGTTGAACAGCTTCCCCATCTGGGCTGTGAATCTTTTCAGCATTTTCAGAGTTACCCTTGGCCTTTTGTTTGCTTCTCTGATGAATGCTTTCTTCACCCTTACCACTGACCTTTGGTGGATAGCTTCCTCTAAGAGCAGTTGCCGTTGTTCCATTGTCTTTTCATTTAATGGTCTTTTGTCCTGGACTTGTTTTGATGCCTCATTGATCATCTTTATGCTGTTTGTTTAGGGATGTTCTATTAAAAAATCTTTCAGAAACAGATATTGATATTGAGAACATGTCACACTTTAATTGCACTCAGGTGGACTAATTTTGTTTCACAGGTTTCACACAAATGGGGGAGAATACATATGCAATCACAGCATGGTAGCACAAAAACCACATGCTGCCACGTTAATCAGTGTGGTCTTTAAAGACCTTTTTCCACCTGAAGCAAACAGGCACGCGTGTCACGCTGTGGCTACTCACGAGTGACACGTCATGTAGATAGAATGTGGAACAATATTTCTTGCATTTGGTCAAAAAATTTTGCATTCAGTTGGCCATACTGACCATCAGTTTATTACGAACGTGTGCTACAATAAAGAAATGACGTGTGAAAATGACGAACACGTGGTACAATAACGTAATGACGTGTGAACATTGTGTGAACAGGTGTCTTGTAGATGGTGTGGGGTGCAGTAATTTCTTGCATTTGCTTAGAGAATATAGCATGCACTCGGCTGTTCTGATGATCAGATTATTATGTACAATAAAGTAATGACATATGAACATGTGCTACAATACCGTAATGAACATAATGTGAGCATTATGATAATGATAGCCACGTGTTACATTAGGGGGAAAAAAATGTTATTAATCCAGTGAGATATTCACTCCAGTGCTTGGTCTGAATTTGAACTAATGTGAGGTTAAAACTAGTGACTTGATCAGCTGTAACTGCAAGAGTTCGACGGCAAATTAATGAGTAATTAGTAGGTGTGTAACGAGACACAGAATATGCTGGTGTCTCAATAGGATACATTTTTGCTATAGCGAAAATAAGCATTGTCTGGATATGTGCCTTGGGTTTGTATTTTTAATCTATTAAAACATTCAACATTATTAAATTAAATAATTGAAATTTTATAACACTGTTTGTGTAATCCATTCAGACACCTAAAGCATATAATGTAACAAAACCTGTGCGTTAGAATGGTGTGTCTTAAACATGGGGCTTTTCTTATTCTGCTGTTAATGTTAACGTTGTAACTTATATGGAATCCGAAGTGTTCCCATACACCGCACCTTGGGGAAGCTTCCTGCTCGCTTAACATACACTAGTGTTTTAGTATGTTTTAGTCTTCTGGTGTATTGGTTTGTACAGGAAGTCACATTTTTCAGAGGTGCGAGTTATTTCTCCTTACATAGTAAGCATTATTTAATGACAACTAGCCACCTTTATTATGCAGCCTGGTGAATGTACAATATTGTTTGGTATACAGACATATTGAATCCAGAGCCTTGTATTAAATGGTATGATGCACCATATCTTTACACTCCTAGTAATTAGTAACTAATAACATCATTTTAATGACCTTTTTTTTTTTCTTTTTTTTTCCTATGTTCGCCCATCAGACATCACAGCATCCATTTTATGGGGTAGCTTTGTATTTGCGAATTAGTTAACTAACAGTAGTCCAGTTAGGAGTTAACAATCGGTAAGAAGCGACTTTAAATCCCTCCTATAAATATTCGTGGTCGCATATTAGCCATAATTAAGAAGATAATTAGGTACACTTTTGTGAATTGTTACTGTAATTGATGACGCTGGGATTGAGCACTCTCAAAAAAGGAAAAGAAATTACTGAAATTATTGTTGGGAAATGATTGGGGATTATTACGTCTGAATTCACAGTCTGGTCAGAACTGTATTGCTGTAAATGTGTTTACGTGTATTTAATGTATTAATGTAGTTATGCGTTTAAATTGCTGTTCACAGAAACATCATTGAGAAGTTAGGCGTATGACATGACTGACGTAAATTATTTCTAATATTAGTTCACACACACACACACACACACACTAGTTGCACTGTACATTTTACTCCCACGTTAAAGGTGCCAGTTCAAGGCTCGGTTAAAAGCATCAGTTCATGACACATTGCTTTCTCTTGGTGTGCCTCGGAAGATAGCTTTAATAAGTACACAGAGGGGCAGACATGCTGTTTCTGCAGGGAATCAGATGCCTTGGCTTAGGTGTGGTACACTCTGTTCTGTTCTTGTGGCCTTGGCTGAACACTGGGCAAAAGCAGACGACCTAGCAGCTCAGCACCAGATCTCTTGGTTGAGTAACTGCCATTCTTTTCTGGAGAAGAGCTTCTGAACGGTAGAATTGCAGAATCACAGACGTGACCTGAATGTGTTGATGCCTGCCCAGCAGTACAGCATAGTGCTGCTGCTCAAGCCACTATAGGCATGCTCTGAATTCCAGAGTACCCTGCTTCTTCAGACTCTGTTTGTTCATCATATCACTTACTAGTAGTATCATACCACTTACCTAGTGGTTATGTAAGATTATAAGACAAGATAAGAAAGTAACATTTCTTTTATGGTGTTTTTTTCTTTCCTAGCCAAACACAAAAATCTCTATACTTAGTAATGTTTTATTGTAGTTATTGTCAAGGAACAAACTTGGGTATCGCTGCACATTTTTAATATTACTTTCTGTAAACATCTTGATTTGAACGATCCAAAATTAGTAGCTTTGATGCTTTGTTTATTGGATGTTGTATATTGATTGTTGCACAACTTAAATTTCCCAGATGTAATTATATTTTATTTCTTCGTTATTTATTCTGAAAGCGGTTAACCAATTACTCGTCCAATTACTCATTTGCTATCTGTTTAAAAAAAATGACTTAATTTCCAGTAAATAATGTTTGAGACTAGAAATTGATGGATTTATTATTAAAGTTGTCAGGAAGGTTTCTGTGGTATACACATGGGGCATGTACTCCAGCGTTTGCTCTCAATAGTGTTGACAGCTTTTATCATCACAACACATCAGATGCATGTTTATTAAGTTTACTAATATCTTTTTGTAAAGATGTGTGTAAATTTTTTGCACAAGCGAAACCAAACAAAAATTTCTGCCAAATTTTACAAACATTTAGGATGTTAATAAACGGTAATCACCCATAAATCACTGGGTGTGTGCATGGCACAGCTGATTTTCGTATAGCGATACCCGCAAAACTCCATAAAAGGCAAAGCTCACAAAGAGGTAAGCAAAAGAAAAAGAAGAATTTCTGAGAGGCAGAAGTGGGAGTATTTTAGACTTACATCTACGAGAAAAAAAATATATTATATAGCAGCATAACCAGAGCAGTCAGGTCACCTGAAAAGGCCAAAATATGGAGAGATTCCTGACTTGTAGGGTATCTCTGTTTGAAATGTGCCACTAGCAAGAAGTATACAAGTAGGATACGAGTGTATTCCCGAATTTACAGGATTTTCGTAAATACCAAATTTCTTGTATAAATGCTTGTATGAATTTTTATTTATGAATAACAGTTTGTTTATTTACAAATAAATCTGTTCATATCCAGCTTGATAAATGTGGTTCACTGTCTTAAAAATGTTCAGTTTTGTATACTAACTACAATTACATAGACTACAGACCTATACCAAACCGCAAACGTTTCAGAAATGGAGCCTTCGTCTTTATGTATTCTGCAGTCATATTGGGTGCAACATTGTTAGCGATGAGCATTAATTTATTTCTGTGCTTTCTCGAGATGTGTAAGTATATCGTGTAAATGTTTGTAATGAATGTTGCCTTAGTATAGCCTTGTCTTAATATTGCATATGAATATATGTTGGAATATTTGTGACCAGAAACCACTAACAAGGCGTGTGCAGCCAGCGACAAAAAATAAGCTCCGGTGCGTGACCACAGTAGCTCATATAAAAAGCCACACTGCTAAGCATGAATGTACTGCAAGCTGGAGCAAAGTTTTTGTGTCTGGTGTAAACTGGGCTTAAGTCTAAAACTTGAACAATGAGCCATCACCTGTTAAATGAAGATGTAATGTAGACTAGACTAACTCGAATCTGAATCTGAATGTCTGATGAAATGACCGAAATGCATTTCCTCAATATACAGTGCCTTGAGAAAGGGTCTCGCCCCACCCCAACGATTCTTTGAAACATTAGTGGTTATTCTCTGATTTTGTTATGTGAAAGAGAAACCCTTTGGTGTAGAGATATGTGTAGAACCCTCGGGGGTCAAAATGAAGAACACTTTTGAGTGACAGGTTCTTTGAAAAGTGGACATGTGCCAGCACATGATTTCATGACCTACATTTGTCAACAAGCGTTTTCATTAGTAATTTTGCTTGGCCACCTTTAGAAGGTGCTAAAATTGCTAATAGTTCCTGCTAAATTGGAATCAGAGATAGAAAGATAAAACCTGCACTTTTGTCTTGGTGCTCTTCTTCTGCCAGTTGAATCTACCCCTAGAAACAGCCTGAGCAATTGCTTTGTTGTTTCCTCAGCTCAGACACACTCGTTCTTTTGAGAGATAGATAAAGAGAGAGTTCAGAGAGCAGCTCTGAACTCCCTCTGAAGTTTCCTGTGGAGACTGCTCTCAACATCTGAAAGATTTTGCCTCATTATGAGCGTTCCTCATTATAAGTGGTAGAGAGTTTTGGTGCCAGTGGATGTCATGCTACTGTTGGGAACAGAGGAACCTACAAAGAAGCAACTAAAAATTTTAAAGCTTTTCTGAATGCTAGTGGACTGTTTTTCTGTGGCAGAATGCCACTTCCTGTTTACTTGTCCTAGGTGCTTGACCTCAAGGGCTTCCCTTAAATCCCTTCGCAGTGTTTATTAAGGTATTTCCTGAGGTTGCAACCAACCTGCAAATTCTCATGAAACAATACTGGTGTTGGTGTAATAGGAGTTTACAGTTTTGTGCTGTGTGCATTTGAGGAAATATGAAAATGTATTACTGGTCATGGTTTACTGCTATTCATTTAAGGTTATGCAAAAAGCCATAGATTCTATCATTTACAATATGAGGCCGAAGAGCACCAGTTCATTGACATCATGGTTTAGGGCTAATTCAGTGCATTGAGACATGTGGTGTTGGAGGGAGTACTTCAGTTTAACAGTAAGTGCTATATATCATTATTGGTTCATGTCTCAGTTAATTTATTGCAATTAGAAATACACAACCTTGTGCAGAAAAACTTTGAAATATTGTGCACAATGTTAGACAAAAAAAAAAAAAAGCTCTACAATGACTGGCAGTGGGATGGTATGGAGAACCTGTTAAGATATGGCTTATTTAAATTTGAATGTCTGGGTGGTGTTAATACCCAGAGGTCTGCAAACTTGTAGGTAGGACCAGAGGCCCTCTTTTCATGCTGACACAAGTGTAATTTGCTGGTTAATTCTGCTGTTTTGGTTGGGCACAAGACAATTTTTTTTGTGCTCTGTTTCTGGTTTCATGGTGATAAATGAATGCGCTGCACTGATGTAGGTGAAGTGCAAAAAGGGTGTGACATTTCAAATCTGCTGATGCAGTGGGATTTTCAAACTTATTTTGCTCCAAAAATGTGCAGGAGTGTCTGTCTGCTGAAACAAAGTGAGAACATGAAATAGCACTGACTTCATTGCAGCATTATGCAGTGAGAGTAAATGAGTATTCAGACACCTTTTGTTTTTGTTATTTATTTATTTAATATACTTCCCGTGCATATATCCACTTCAAATATACACACATACAGTAATGTGTTTTTCTTTTACTCTGTATTTATAATTATGAACAAAAAAGTATGTATTCATAAGAATAAAAAAAATAAATTGATGGGGGGAAGTAAAGGTAAAAGTTTCATAAAAAAATAAATCAAATTGCAAATATAAACACTGCAAAAATATTACTGCAAATTGCATCTTGTGTCATCAAAGATGTAGCCATTGTATGGGAACAATTAGCAATCATGATAAAGGTGAAGGAGCATCCTAAAATCCTAAAGGGACAACTTTATTAAACAACACAATCACGACGAATCGTCCCCAGACAGATAAAAGGAAGGTAAGAGAGAAGCCAGCAGTCACTCGAAAAGAGTTGCAGGACGACCCGAAAGCAGCAGGAACAACAATAAGCAATGAGCTGCACTGCAGTCATCTTCGTTCCTACATCTAACGCAAAACAACTCTGCTAAAGTAGAAGCACGGCGATGCACGTCTAAAAGCAGTTAGACAAATCTTTTGGAATAATATACTCTGATCAGATGAAACAAAATTGGAGCTCTTTGGCCATAATTCAGCTCATCGCATGAACACGATACACACAGTGAAGTCCGGAGGTGAGAGCTTCATGATATGGGGCTGCTTCTCTGCAAATTGGGCTACATCATCGAAGGAAACAGAGGGACCCTGTGGAATTAAAAAAAGATTTGCCAAGAGGAACTGGCCCGATTCGAACCACAACAAGCAAACTACTTCTCACCGTAGACATCTCGAAGCTGTAATTGCCAGCAACAACTACTAATGTTGGTAATTTGTGGTGCCTGAATACTTTTTTTTCCCCCCTATCAAATCTTCTTTTTTTTTTTGCCTCCACCATAGTTTTGGTATACAAATTAATAACAAGTTTGTTTATGCTTATGAAGTCATACTTTTCTGCTCATATTTATAAGTACAAAGTCAAAACGCAGTATGCATTGCATTGGAAGTGTGTGCATTAAATCAAAACAGTAGTGTCCGAATACTTATTTACCCTCACTGTATGTCTTGTCCCATTTCTTACAACCCAGTTTTAGTTAACGTTCACTAAATATCAACCCACTTCAGTAGAAATAGGTCAAATCCATTATCCACCTTTTCTCTGACCAATTACCAGGTGGAAGGAGTCAGAAAGGACTATGATGGTGTGGATAGTGTCTCTGATAGTGATAAGAGCCTTACTGCAATATATCCTCTGAGATTTTTAATTTTGTGGCTTTTTCCCCCCCCTCAGACACACCTTCTGGCAGTATCGCAAGGAAAATCCCACGTCCCATGTGGGTGATCCCCCTCCCGATGGCCTGCCCGGCTTCAACAGCGGTGTGATGCTGCTGAATCTGGAGACCATGCGCCGCTCCGCGCTCTACAACCGCCTCCTCGAGCCCGAACGTGTTGCCCATCTCACTGAGAAATATCACTTCCGGGGCCACCTGGGCGATCAGGACTTCTTCACCATGATAGGCATGGAGCATCCAGAGCTCTTCCACCATCTTGACTGTGGCTGGAACCGACAGCTGTGCACCTGGTGGAGGGACCATGGCTATGGCGATGTTTTTCAGATGTACTTTCGCTGCGATGGACCCGTGTACATTTACCATGGAAACTGCAACACTCCTATACCCGATGACTGAGAGCTACAAGAAGTATTTACACAGTTTGAACCATCCGATTAGAATTCTGCTCCATTGCAAGCAAGGTTCTGTGGTGCTTGACCAATTAGTTGAGTATACATGCTCAAGCTTTAAATTGGATAAATAATGTTGAAAAGCACTGAGATAAATGGAAAAAAATGACTCAGAGACTAGGTTATGCTTTGATTCTTTAGCTTGTGTTATCACATATGCAACCAGTACCCCTTTACGTGCTTTGCTTTTTGTTCATAGGACATTCAACTTTGGAATGAATTCCAGCCAAATAGCTGTGTCCCCTGCATTTCAGCATAAATAACGTAATGTTGCTTTTAATCTGAACTATCTGATCTGCCTGCACGGTTTCAAGCTTTAGTTGTTTTCAAATGCCGGGGTAAGGATCAGTCAGTTCTCTTTGTGTGCTGCCCCATGATGCAGGTGGCGGTCTGAGCAGTGGCAAAGCACGCCAACTTCTCCATATAGCCAACTGCAGCCAGAAAGAGTGGAGAGTGCTGGCACTCACAATATCTCTTCATGTTCCTGGCCCTGAGAACCAGGTTTTGCATTTCAGTCCTGACCGTAATATAATCGCACCCCAGCAGTCGCTTTAGAGCAAAGAGCAGAGCAGAAACCCCACCACTGCAATAGCATTTCAGGGAGGGATTAATGAGTGAAGTAGTAAAGCGTGTTGACATGATTTTCATTTTGAAATCCTGATAGTCAGCTCCAGGCTTTCTCCTGTGCTGTGTAAGTTCATGGCTGCTATTGAAAATTAGAAAGAATTAGTTGCATCACAGTAAACAAACAGAGCAGACAAGCCAAAATGTTTTTAACACATGGCAGATTGGTATATGGCTAGTTTCCCAGAAAAAGCCTTTCTTAGTGAGATGCATCAGCATGCCCCATGGGTGGGAATTGGGATTCCAGTTATTCCAGCAGGATTTACTTCCAGTCAGTACAAGGAACAGGCATTGTGTTAGATTTGCTTGGCTGGTGCTTACTAAGCAAGGAAGGTTTTGGCAGACTTCCCTCAGAGTCTAAAGGTATGTAATAATCTACACTGTGTCGTTTCAGAGGGTTTCAGGTAAAGTAATCTGTAGGGGTGTAAAAATGGACCAAATTGCAAATTTGATACTGTCTGATATGGTGGTGTCCTCATTGTGATACCTATTTATGCTGTATCGAAAATGTATTGCCTGAATATCAGGTTTCCAGTTTCAAACATTCAGGATTATAAAAGTACAATAATTGACACTTAATAATGGCACAGTGTTTATGCGAACCATTCAGATTCTTAGCAGCATATAATGGGGAAAAAAAAAGGGTTGCCAGGTGTCAGCAAAATGTCCATCCCAGCTACATTTCAAAAACCACAGGATAAGGCCTGAAACTAGCCCAAAAAGTTTGGAAAACAGAGACACATTTTAACCTACTTAATTGTTCGACTTGCCACCTTGTTTCAAAACTATCCCAAAAAAAAAAAAAAAAAGAAGTGAAACTGTCAACCCTGTTCTGACTCTCAACAGGATATGCCTGAACTCACACAGGTCTCTGTAACTCAAACGTCTTTTTGCATCATGCGTTCTCCTGTATATCGAGTGTCATCTGCAGTTGAACATCCCATTTGCTACGCTGATTTCTTTAACCGGATTGAATCTGCCAGAGAGAGAGAGAGAGAGAGAGAGAGTGTGTGATGTCAGCACAGATGCGATGGCATTAGTGCTAGCTAGTGTGCTGTTACACTAGGATGGTGGTATTAGCTCATAAAAAACAGAGAAGCATGGACTTGATTAAATTTTAATGTTTATTTAATGTTTCATGTAATATTAGGGCTATAATTTGACAACTTGCCTAGTTTATTATATAGTTTGTTGAATGTATTTTTCGATACACAGGTACATATTGAATCGGGAGCCTCATATCAAACGATACGATGCAATGCAATACAGGATTCTGATCATCATCCAGGAAGTCATTAGTATCCATTCCTGTCTGTTGTTATAGCACTGACAGAACAGTTTATTCATTACCTTCTGACCTCAATCAAGGGAGAAGGGGCCACATTTAAAAAGAAAAAAACATTCCTGTCTTTCAGCGTTCCAGTAATCAAAAGGTATTTTCTAGAGACACATTTTATTGTATCATGTTCATAATGACCACTTCTTGATTTCTTGTTTTTTTTTTTTTTTGTCTTGTTTACAGTATGTTCATTGTATTTTTACTGTAAAGTGGATATTAAAATCCTAAGCTGTTAGCACTGTGCTCAACAGTATATTTTATTTTGATAAAATGTGGTTGCAAATGTGAGATATTTGCACCAAGTGGATTTAATTTTGTGGGGGCCTTAAAGAAGGAAACCTAATTTCCTAAAAGCATTTATAAGTACAAAGATCACTTCTGAATGGCAGATTGAGTATTACCGTGTGTGTGTATGTATATGTGTATATATATGTGTGTGTATTTATGTATATATATGTATGTGTGTGTGTGTGTGTATATATATGTATATGTGTATATATATATATATATATATATATATATATATATATATATATATATATATATATATATATATATATATATATATATATGCTTTTTCTACCAGTCCACTTTAGTCCCAGCTTATTATTTACTTTACTTTACAGTTATTTACCTTAGAATATATAGGGCTTGGCAATCGACATCACATCATGTAGCGCTGTGGAATTGGTCGACCAATTGGTTGTTTTCGCTGACTCCATGTTCACATACATTGGGATCCATTCTGAAGTCTTCAAAGGGGGACCACACGTCAGCCATTTGTAGGCTCATACCAAAATGAATTGATGAAAATCATTCAACCACGTCATTCTCAGGGCGAAGTATTCAGAGTTCTCACCGTGAAGACTGAGTTCTCACCATGACGACGTGAAGCCTTCAGAGGGAATAAGACATGTACTCCTCACTTCACCACGGGCCACAGCAATTAACTGTTCCATTTAAACACTGGATGTAAACAGTGTATCATGGTTTCACTGTGACAAGCACTTGCATGACACGCTGAGGGAGAGCTCACATACAAACATATAGAACTTTATATAGAAATTCTGTGTTAGCAATTTACAAATCCCTGGAAGCTCCTGGAATTCACAAATAGAGGATCATGACTTGAGGTTTAATTGCATGGTGGTGAACTGTCTTCCAATGAGGGTAACTGGGCAGCATATTTAATATTACATTTTCCTCTGTGAATCCATAGTAACAAAACTAACAGGAGAATGCAATTAGGAAATTATATTTGACGATATCAGGGTTTCTAAGGAAAAACCATCTGATGTAACCATAGCACCAGGCAAAGGTATATAAACACTTCTTATCATTTCCGTAAGTGCTCTCAATGTTAAAATTCATTTCAGTGTTGTTTAATATTCACTATTATCGACTTCTTGGTAGTTTCCCTCGAAAGGACGCATTTCACTAACATGCAGTAATTGTTCCTAATAGACAATGGAAAGGAAAAGCTGTCACTGAATTATATTGTAATTAAAATCCTTACTCCTGTCAAAAAAAAGATGGGTTATTCAACTTTTCTCCTTAGAGACTTCCTTTTTATATTTGAGCACTTAGACATTCATTTTGAAAAAACATTAATTAAGTAATATCACTGCAGTGATCAGCGAAGTGTAATGTGATTCCCAGCTCTTGGTAATAGCCGTAATTTCATAGGTTTCACTATGACAAGAGGGACGAACAAAAGTAGCACAGGATCAGAGGAAAATGAAAGCTTCTGTGGGATGAAATATGGGGTAAAATCTATCATTTGATGGGATCAATCCCTTGCCTGAGTATCTGGAGAGAGTATTACCTACTGAACGAGTCTCGTGTTTGTTGTACTGATTCACTGTAGCAGAGACCAATGAAAACAAGAGTGCTCCAAACACTTAGTGCTTTTCCTCTTTAAAGATTCAAACAAAAGCAATAGGTTTTCCAAGCAAGTAATATGTAAGCGAGTGTTTGTGAGAGAGAAGGAAATGAAAAATGGGTCAAAGGCGGTGGTATTGCTTCTGCTTTTATGCAGTCTTCCTTTATACAGAAGCTTACTTGTGCTCCACAATTACATGCTTATATTCTTCCCTACACGTCCTTCTTCTGGAATCATAGGAACCATGCTGCAAAGGTCTATTTTCTCCACAAGCTTCTTTTTAGGACCTTTTCATTCTAGCACACTGACCCACATCATTGACCCATTTTTGTCCCACCCTAAGATTACATTAAAGTACTTGATTTGTCAGTATTTTGATGTTTGGCCTATAAATCTGTAAAAGAATATATATTAGTAAGGTACATTATCAGCCAATAAGGACGTGTATTAAAATAAAATATGAAGGGTAAAATAGAGTGGTATGCATTTTTTAAAGGTGGCAGTAAGGATCATTTTTAATGTTAAATCTACAACCACTTTTAGAAAATGCTTACTTTGATACTTTGAGTTTAATAAGTCAAAATAACAGATTAGTAAATTAAGTGTTTTGCATTACAAAAGCATGTTTTTGCATTTTCCATGATCTAAAACCTGGTATGAGCCACTGCAAGCTAGTGACGTTTGTAACTTACAACTATAACTTACACAAAATAGTATAATATATATTTAATAGAAATAAACTGTATTTATAAATGGGATAGACAGGGTGCCCCACCCCCACCCCCACCCCGGGAGAACCCAGGCAGAAGACATAATATCACGCTAACCTTTGAAAACTTAATCATCCTTGTGAAATTCAGATAAGAGTCACTGCTGGATTGTAGCCAGGTTAAAATAAGTGAAGCACTGTTTCAAAGACCCTAACCCTGGTATAAGGAGACTGTAACGCTGCAGGTGGGCAATGGGTACGCAGCTAAAACACTTTAAAGTAAGACGTAAAAAGAACTAAGGAGAGCCAAACCCTTCAGTATCCAATACGGAAAACAGACATCATGAGTACACTTTATGGTTTACGTCCAGCTTTTTTTCTTTTCTTTTTTTTTTTAATGACTTATGAATTTGGCCAAAAGAAATTATGAATAAAAAAACCCAGAAGAAAATATAACGCAAAATAATTTTAGAGGTGTTAGAAGTGACTGTTTTGTTGTAGTTGTTAGTGACGTACTGTAGTTTGCACTCTAAAGATGTACCTTTAATGGGTTAACCTAGTTGTGCACGAGTTTCAACATAGCCCTATTAATCTACCAGCTTGACGTCATCCCTTTTTTGTTACAAGCTAGAAAAGTCCAATCTTCCCCTCTAGCTGTCGTGTCGGTGTGTGTCATCAACCATAGCTAGAAGTGGATTAAGCTCTCGGGGCTTGTGGCTGAGCATTTTAACATTTATGAGGAATGATAAATGCTCATCCATAAAGGAGAATATTTCAACAGGTATTAGTTTCTATTTATTTATTTTTTTCCTCTAAAGGTCAGCTGTGTCAGACTGAGATCACCAGATCACTGTTTATTTACGTCACCGGGAGAGATTGTACTTTTCCATTAGAGAGGAATCTTTTTGGAAAATAACATTTCAGATGAAAAAGCAGAGCTTTCAGTAACATCCCCTGCATTCCTCCTGTTTAGAGATAAGCAGTTCGTACATGTCACATGTGGATATAAAAATTTGGTTGCCAGTGTGGAAGCATTTTCAACCTTTGAAGTAAAAAGTCACTCTTCCCACATATATTTGTTACACAGGAAGATTTGCAGCAGAGTTCCTGTGATGTAATGGCTACACATTTTTATTTAACTTTTGAATTGCTATTGCTGTTTCACCCAGTGGCACGACATTACTGGCCAGAAAGACGAATATGATGGTTATGTAGTTGTTGTTTTTTTTTTTTTATAAAATGTGCTATAAATTATTAAAGCCACACAAGTGATGCAAACAATGTGACGGATGTGAGACTTTTTTTTTTTTTTAAACAAAATTTTTGTTACGATCGTGATGCATTCCTGTATATTACACATGATGTAAAAGTAAATATACCTGCACTAATGAAGATTTGATTGGGCTTAACTGCTGGAATTTTGGGCAAAGCAGTGGGATGTGGGCTAATGTAAATGTATGGTGGGACAGAAATGATCATAAACCGAGACCTCTCAGCCTTAGCAAGCGTTTTACTGCTAGGCATGCTTTTAAATCTACTAACACCTGTTTAAAACATCTATCAAATTACCCTTAAAATAATAAATCAGGATAGAGATTCCAAATGTTCTTTTTTTTTTTTATAGTCGTATTATAGTCATCAGTAAGAAATCTATATAAAATATAAGCTTCATGTAAAAATAACTTTATAGCAAAAACCAGGAAGAGCAATGCACTGAGAAGAACGTTTTATTTGACACCTGGTGAAGGATGACCTGGCATCGCAAGCAGTTCAGCGTCGATGTCCAAAGAAATGGAATATCCCTTGGGGCTTTCTTTAAAATATGCAATAGTGCAAGGCCATATGCACTGATAGAAGAAAAACATTTTCTTTTCTTGGAGATGTCACCAATAGAAACTGAGTACCTAATAATATTCAGACCCCATTACAGTCTCAGTCTAAAATTGATTAAATTGATTTTTTCCCCCTCATCAGTTAAAAAATGCTCCATAATGAAAAAGAATTACATTTTTCTCAGTGATTTCTTAAACTTTTTTGACTGAAATATCAAAATATATATTATTAAAAATAATATTTACATACACTATAAGGCCAAAAGTTTGACCATCTGACCGTCAGACATATGTTTTTTTTGAACATCCCAGATTTAGTCCCATTTTGCTGCTATAATAAGCTCCACTCTTCTGGGAAGGCTTTCCACTAGATGTTGGAGCGTGGCTGTGGGGATTTGTGTTCATTCAGCTACAAGAGCGTTAGTGAGGTCAGGCGCTGATGTTGGTGAGGAGCTCTGGGGTTCAGTCAGTGTTCCAGTTCATCCCAAAGGTGTTCAGTGGGGTTGAGGTCAGGGCTCTGTGCAGGACACTCGAGTTCTTCCACTTCAACCTTGGCAAACCATGTCTTCATGGAGCTCGCTTTGTGCACAGGGATATTGTCATGGTGGAACAGGTAATATTTGTTTCAATTTTACACCTTGGCAGTGATTACATCTTTTGGCTATGATGCTACAAGCTTGGTAAACCTGGATTTGTGGATTTGTTGATTTGTTTCCTATTTCTTCTTGCAGAACCTCTCAAGCTCTGTTGGGTTAGACGGAGAATTTCTCTGTACCACTGTTTTCAGGTCTCTTCAGACATGTTCAACTAAGTTCAAGTCCAGGCTCTGTGCTCTCTGCTACAAATCATATTATAAGGTGAATGTTCATAACAATTATGAGGTCCTGAGCACTCCTGATCAGATTTTCCTGAACTATCTTTTGTGAGCTGTTCATCTCTTCCTCAATCCTCACAAGCCTCCCAGTTCCTGTGAAAATCATCCCCACAGCATGATGCTGCCACTGCTGTGCTTTACTGTAGGATGAACTTGGCCAGGTGTTGAGCAGTGTCTGGTTTCCTCTAGATGTAATATTTGGCATTAAGGCCAAAGAGTTCAATCATACACTAGGTTTTATCATACACTAGAATCTTGTTTCTCCTGGCCTGACAGTGCTTTAAGTGCCTTTTTGGCAAATTCCAAGCAAACTGTCATGTATCTTTTACTGAGATATGACTTCCATCTGGCCTGACTGGTGGAGAGATGGTTGTCCTTCTGGGCTGTGTTCCCATCTCCACACAGGACATCTGAAGTTCTGTCAGAGTGACATTCAATTGCATGGTCCTCTGCATGATTAAAGCCCTTCTCTCTTGTTTTGCAGGTGGTCAGTTCTAAGAATTTGGTCTTGGTGATTCAGCACCTTTTCATGTGTTTTTCTGGATGTTCAAGGCTGCAGAATTTTTTCAAGTATGCGTTTAACACAATCCTGTCTAGAATGTTGGACAGTTCCTTTTACCTTTTTTGGTCTGACAGGCTCTGTCAGCTCTGTGGCTTTATACAGACAGATGTGTTTCTTTCCATACTATAGTTTATAGAAATAATGAAAACAGGATGTGTCTGAACTTGGAGTGTTCCAGTTTTAGTTTAAAGTTTAAATACTTGTATAAAAGTGATATTTTATTCTTTACTCTTTATTAGGAAATATTTTTTGCAGACTGTTGAGCAAGAAAATTAATCCATTCCATGATGTAACATAAAAAATAAGGACAAGTGAAGGTCTGGATACTTTCTGAATTACCTGTATATTGCTCATATTGCACTCTTGTGCACTCTCTGACACACGAACACAAGAATTCAGACTCAGTGACCATGTCATGCAGCCAGCTAACAGCACTCTAACATTTAAGCTAGAGCTCCAGAGCTCTAGGATCAACTTATATTGGTGTCAGTGCTTTTCTGATGGGCCATATTATGTGTTAGCGGGTTAAGGCAGCAGCTTAGGTTTAAAGGTTATGGCAGTATTTACAGCTGGGGCCATAAGTATTTGGACAGTGGCACAGTTTTCATAATTTCTGCGATCATCCACTTTAGTTGTCTTCCGTGGTCTTCAATGCCTTTTGGTGTTGCTGAGCTCGACAGTTCATCCTTTCTTTTTAAACATGTACCATATTGTTGATTTGGCCACTCCTAAGGTTTTTGCTATCTCTCTGATAGGTCTGTTTTGTTTTTTCAGCCTAATGATGGCCTCCTTCACTTGCATCAACACCTCTTTTGACCACATATTGACAGTTCCCGTGAACAGCTGCCAAATGCAAATTCAACACTTGGAATCAACTCCAGACCGTTTATCTACTTAATTTGTCATGAAATAATGAAGAAACAGGCTGCACCTGGCCATGCAACTGCATATCAGTCAATTGTCCGATTACTTTTGAGCCTGTGAAAATGGAGGGACTCTGTAAAAAAAAAAAATGGCTGTAATTACTAAATGGTCCAAAACCCCTTGAATTAAAGCTGAAAGTCTACACTTCAATCACATCTTGATTGCTTCATTTCAAATCCACTGTGGTGGTGTACAGAGGCGAAATTACAAAACTTGTGTCACTGTCCAAATACTTATAGACCCAACTGTACATGGGAAAGTTCAAATTTGGCTTATGCGGGTGCTTAACTTGAATTTCTGGCCTGTTGAGGGTTAGAAAAAAAGCATCCGGTCTTTTTCCAGTCTTCAACTGTCCAGGTCGGGTGTGTCTGTGATAGTCTCAGATTCTTGTTCTTGGCTGACAGGAGTGGAACCTTACGTGGTCGTCTGCTGTTGTACCATCCACCTCTAGGTTTGATGTGTTGTGTGTTCTGAGATGCTTTTCTGCTCGCCATGGTTGTAAAGAGTGCTTATTTGAGTTAATACAGGCTTCTTGTCAGCTCAGACCTGTCTGGTCGTTTTCCTCTGATCTCTCTCATCAGCAAGGCTTTTCAGCCTGCAGACCCTCCACTCACAGGATGTTTTTTGTTTTTCGCACCATTCTGTGTAAACTCTGCTGTGTGTGAAAATCCCTGGAGTTCAGCCATTTCTGAAATACTCAAACCAGCCCATCTGGCACCCATAACCGTACCAGTCACAGACATTACACTTTTTCTTCCTCTTGCTGTTTGATGTGAACATTAACTGATCTGTATCTTGACCTGCATCTGCATGATTTTTTGCATTGCGCTCCTGCTACATGATTAGCTGATTAGATAACTGCATGAATGTGGACTTGTACAGGTGTTCCTTATAAAGTGAATGGTGAGTGTAGATATTCTCTTTAAATGAAGACATTCATGTCAGAATAAGTAACCGGTATGCAGGGCATCATTATGACTAATATTAGATTCCCTGCTGGTTTTCTTTCTGGATTCAACAAGTTGGAAATATTCCTTGGTCTATGTCGACATCACATAATACATGTTGCATCACATAATACTGCAGATTTGCTGGCTGCACATTCACGCTTCAAATCTCCTGTTCTACGACATCCCAAAGGTGCTCTATTCAGGTCTGTCGACTGGGGAGGCCACTGAAGTACACTGAACTCACTGTCATGTTCATGGAACTAGTTTGAGATGACTCGTGCTTTGTAATTTGTTGTGTTTCCGAGATGCTTTTCTGCTCACCGTGGTTCCTGTCAGCTCAAACCAGTATGGCCATTCTCCTCTGTTCCCTCTCATCAACAAGGCATTTCTGCCCACGGGATTGCTGCTCACTGGATGTTTTTGATTTTCACAGTATTCTATCTAAACTCTAGAGACTGCTGTGCATGAAAATCCCAGGACATCAGCTGAAATACTCTAACCAGCCCTTCTGACACCAAGAACCATGCCACGGTTAAAATCACTAAGAGTACATTTCTTGCATTCTGATGTTTGATGTGAACATTAACTGACCTGTATCTTGACCTGTATCTGCATGATTTTATGCATTGTGCTTCTGTAACATGATTGGCTGATTGGATAATAATTAGTATAAGTTGTATTCTGTGTAAAACTATTCTATTTAACGTAGCAGTAAAGCACTACATACACTATAATAAAACACTATACACTACATATACTATACTAAAACACTATAATATTACAGTTAACCTTTGCCTGCTAATAAAAAGGAAAAACAAAAAAATGACTCTTCCAGTTCATAAAGTGTATATATAAATAAAATAAAACTGATGTTATTCGCTTTTTCGTCAAAACTGTTTGAGACCACATACGATGCGATTTACTTTAAAATCTCAGTAAATAGGGACAGATGCCTAGATGAAAATTGGTTGGTGGGGAAGTGCTGCCTCTTCAGTTGTATATGTATGGCAGAAAGCCATTCTGCAATAAGAGTAAAAGAATTCCTAACTTTTGCCCTCTCCTCCATCTTTTTTTTTTTGTTCTCTCTGTCCCTCACTCCCTCAGTGCTTGTTAACTGTAAGTTGCACTGTCATCCTCCAGATCTGTGTTTTGCTGTTTTGTTTATGGAAGCGATGACCTACATAAGTTCTCACTTTATTCTTTTCATAGCTCACTCCTTTCCTTGTGCACTTGCATTGCTTGCACTTACAGTAAGCCCTCTGTCTGTGATGAGATCAGAAAAGAAAACTGCCATTTTTGTGGTTGCTCTGTTTCGTGCCATGTTTCTTCATTATCGACTTTCTCCCTACAAGATGCTGGCATGGGAAATATTCTTACCTGCTAAGATCAGACCATGATTTACAACAGTGAGGTGCATGTCCTCTGCTTTCACCAAGACTAGGCATAAAAAAAAAGTAACCAGCTATACATAATAAAGATCTGACTACAAAAACACAGAACAGTCACTGAACAATTACAAAACCTGAGCATCTTTTCTCAAAAGCTTAGAACCGATTAGTTGATTAGCTGTTGGTTTTTGTTACCTTACTCATTTCTCTGTCACCTCTCCCGAGTTGTGTCACAGGCTCCTATGTTTGAAAATACAATAGCTTTAGCTTTATAGCTTTATTATGTTGTGTGAATGTGCTGCACAAAAGACAGTTTAAGGCTGCTGCTCATGCTCTTTCTTTGTTGCTCAGTCACTCTGTGATTGGATCCTCGGGAAAGCATGCGTTTGCTGCAGATAACAATAGTCTCACGTGCCAGTAGGTTGATGATGGTTATTGTTTGGATTTGTTTGGTTATTGGGCAAAGCTTAAAGGGTGACAAGGTGCACATAATTTAACAAACCATCAGGAGATAGCAAGATTGTATCCATGTACCGTTCTAACCTTGTGTACAAAGGCACTGAGTAAAATCTCTTTTGAAACGTTTTTATTGTAGATATTGTATGCTGCTAATACAACAATGCAGAATTCATAATTCATGAAATGATATATGAAAATAATTTAGCTGACAGTTCAGATTTGCAGAGTAAAGGAATAAATCTGCACAGTGATGTTCACTTGTACTTACGGTGCATTACAGGTTTTTTTTTTTTTTTTAAGCAGAGCAGTGGAATTTTAGACTCAGTGCAGTTGTAATGGTAGCAGCATGACCTTGATCAGTGAAGGGTGAAAGACCATGGAGCTTAATGGGATGATATGGCAGCTGTGGTTGCCTGCTATTTCATGGCTAAATTATTTAGTTCTTGGTTTCTAAGCCTGGGAAATGCAATCCACCAGGCTTCCTTTTATCAGGTTAGCTCAGTTACAACCCTGAACACAAGTAAACCTGCTTTTAATGGTACTCTAGCACGACCGTCCCCATGCTAACTCAGAAAGCCACAACAGCTTTCATCTCAAAAAAATATTTTCAAAGAAAAAGGAGGGGTGTTGAAAATAAATAGAAAGACTCTCCAGGTCCAGGGAAAAAAAGGTTTAGATCCAGTTTAAATAAGGCAGAGAAGCATGGAATCCTGGATTAAAGCAAGCTTTGCTAAAGATCCGATTTCACCCACTTAGCTGTGATAAAATGTGGATGAGCAAAAGAGGGCTCTGTGTTCAGAGCACAGACATGTACAGTCAGATCCGTACATATTTGGACATTGACAAAGTTATCATTTTAGCTGTCTACCACAGTATATTGGAGAAAGTAAATATTAATTAAAAATGAAAACTCAAAGTTTGCAGACTTTCACCGTTAATTTCAGGGTATATACATACAGATTGGGGGAATGGTGTAGGAATTAGAGCACTTTTTATATGTGGACCAAGAGTAATTGGACAATGTAACATTATTGTAAAAATTAAATTGTCATTTTTAATGCTTGGTTGCAGATCCCTTGCAGTCAATGACAGTCTGAAGTCTGGAACCCATAGACATCACCAGACGCTGGGTTGCTTCTCTGGTAATACGCTGCCAGGCCTTTACTGTATCTGTCTTCTGTTCTTGCTTGTTCTTGGGGCATTTTGTCTTCAGTTTTGCCTTCAGCAAGTGGAATGCATGCTCAGTTGGATTCACATCAGGTGATTGGCTTGGCCATTGCAGAACATTCCACTTCTTTGCCGTAAAAAGTCTTGGGTTGGTTGCCTTCGCAGTACGTTTCAGGTCATTGTCCATCTGCAGTGTGAAGCACCATCCATTGAGTTTCTAAGCATTTGGCTGAATCTGAACAGATAATGTAGCCCTGTATACTACAGAGTTCATCCTGCTGCTTTTATCAGAAGTCACATCATCAATAAATACAAGGGAGCCAGTTCCATTGATCATGACTAGTTCCTTCCCTTCTCCATGCTCCTCTCTTCCCATCATCAAGTTGATCTTTTTCGTATCTGTCTGTAGGATGCTGTTCCAGAACTATACATATGTTTTTTTTTTTTTTTTGAGGTTTTGGCAAACTAATCTGGTCTTCCTGTTTTTGAGGCTTACCACTGGTTTACATCTTGTCTTAAACCCTCTGTATTTACTCTGCTGAAGGCTTCTTTTGATTGTTGACTTTGACACAGATACCTCCTGGAGGGTGTTCTTGATCTGGCCATCTGTTGTGAAGGGGTTTTTCTTCAGCAGGGAAAGAATTCTTCTGCCATCCACCACAGTTGTTTTCTGTGGTCTTCTGGGCCATTTGGTGTTCCTGAACTCACCCTCACATTAAAGCTGAAAGTCTGCACTTTGAGCTCATATTCATTATTTAACCTCAACTCCAATATACACAAAATATACAAGGTACTAAATGAAGTTTTGAAATCTTGACCATCCTAAGTGTTGGAATTTTATAAAATCCATATCAGTACAGGCATTGTGGAGTAGGATATTTTCATGATTTTCTGAACATGTGAAAGAACTAACTGATATTTTTAGCACATGTGGAAATAAACAAACAGAATAGGCTCGAAACCACCATCTGTATTCAGATTAGGTTCTCCCAAGAAGCAGGTTGTCACTCACTCAGTCCTGCACATCTTGTCTAACACAGGCCTTAGTCATAGTGTGAGTTTGAGTGAAGGCAGTGTCTGAATTTGTTCCCTATCCACCACATCGTGCAGTAATTTGGGTGAAGCCATTTTGTAGTGCTGTGTGTAGTGGATAATATTCTCTTGTCTGTAGTGGATAATATTCTCTGGGTAGTTTACTATATCATTTTCTATAGCAAAAATCCATTCGGACAAAGAAGACAAGATTTGAAGTAAATGATTAGGCTATTAAGCTTAACACAAAATGATGCATAGAACACAAGCCAAAGAATGCAAAGACACAGAATCTGCAATAAATTTGGAAATGTTATTGGTGTATGGTGAATTTGTAAAAAACAAAAGATGAGCTGTCAGGTCCTGACTGGAGCTCGATAAGTGGATGAAAAAAATAATAACCATAAATCCACATTAAGTGTGCAGACAAAAAAACTTAAAAATGAAAGTAAAACCAGTGAACATTTATTTTCCGTAATGAGTCAGATTAAAAACAAAATCTGAAATAAAATGGGCCAAAAAAGACTTAACATCCTGTTCCTGCTGACTATTGAGTTGGAGCTTGTTAAAGGGCTGGACTTTGAGGATTTGGCAAATGAGTTTGAAAGGTGAAAAGGAAGAATGAAGCCAGTAGCCTAAGACTGCCTTCTGCATAGCACTGAGGTTACGCAAATACTCATAATGTGTAATGTAATAATGGATGCATATTATTTTGTATGTTTTGGGTTGTGGGGCAGCGCAGTCAGGACAACCTGCTTAGGTTCCTGCCTAGGGACCCAGGATTTATCTGTCCCTGGAACCAAGCAAAATTAAGAGAACACAAATCTATGTGGCACCATGAATGTTCTGTAGAGCACCTATATATAGTTTTTTAAAGAATCTTTAAAAGGTTCTAACTGACAATGACTGGATTATGTGGGTGGATGTCATAATAATAGGGAAGCCAAAATGCAAAGCTCCAAGTGCAAGTAAAATTATATGACTAAAATTTAGCATTGTACATGTTAATTAATAAAGCTGTACTTGCCAGTTTGAGTTAGCCGATGTGCCATCTTAAGTTGTACTTCAGGTACTTCAGGTATCTCACAGCGTGCACACTGCCCACACGAACAAGTCCAGTGTCCATAACCAATATGGCCGGGCGAGAGGCAGAATGATTTTTTTCAGTGCATGCTCTTGCTCCAGGGTCTCTCCTGTTCAGACTTTGGCTCCAATTTTTGCAAGATGAATTTTGATTCCCATTTCGACAAGAAAAAAGACTTGCACAATGGAAATAAATGGCACCATGTTGTCCACTCATATATGCAGTCATTGGTTACGAGACATCGAATCTTATTTTGATGTAAAGAGATGTGTTGCTAAGAGTGTAAAGTTAAAAAAAATTCTGATACATTAGTATTTGCTAAAGTTTACTAATGCTTAAATCTTAAACAATGAGTATAAGACACAGAACAAGGCACAATATTGTCTGTTTACATGTGAATAAGCAGACGGGGAAGGCCTATAGATTTGCTTTTACCTTTTACACTGACAGATATTTTTCTTCACATTATCCACTCTGGGTAATCCTGCTATTCTCTGTGGCTCAAGGCCTAATGCGAAGTCCTATGGATATTTAGCTGCTGTTGTAGTTGCTATGGCTTCTGAATCAATCAGTGCTTGCCTCCTGCTCTGCTGTGGGCATGTAGAACTGGGTCACAAATTTGGCAATCTTCCATAAGGCTGGCCTCATCTCACTCCTACTAACCTATTTTAGCCTGATCAGAGCATATACCACTGTCAAAGTACATACAAATCACCTAACCTATTCCAATAATAAAATCCGCTCAGTTCAAGAAACAATCCCTTTGGGATTTAAAATTATTAAATAATATCTTCTGGTACAAATGTATTTTTCGAAAACTCTCTTCTCTGCACAGTTTGGAATTTTTCCTACTCCCCCAACACCTGACCTAGTTCATGAAGGAGTTAATTAGTGATCCCTTGGATCAGATGTGTTGAGAGTAGAAAACACTTCAATCCATATCCGCAGGACTAAATTTGAGAATCCCTGGTCTACAAAATGCCTCTCAGCATGGTAATGAACAAAGATTGTGTCCGCTATAGTAAGAAAAATCTCCTAACAGTAGTGACAGAAAAAAATCAATTTTTTTTTCCCCAGGCATGCTGTCGCACACGTCTTCTTGCTGAGGGATCTGACTCCACACCAGTAGCTGTCTCAATGAAATGTAGCCCAGCTAGTATCACTTCTAGCTGTCATGAATACAGCAATGATTTCTGGGAAGAGGAAAATCTCACTTTGGAATTGAATTAATGGAAATCCTTTCATCTTGTTCGCAATATTGCTTCTATAGGAGTTACTAGCCATAGAAATATCTGGTTTATATTATGGCATAATGTAGCTAATGTACATTATGAAGCCATGTTTAAGGCTTCCCAAATGAGTATATCATTTGCCATCAGCTGCCTTATCATGCATAATTGATCATTTGAAATATACTCTGGCCTCCTCTAAGATTTACGTACTGTTTGGAATAAAGGATAGAGTTCACCTAATCATCCCTTGGTTAATGTTAATTGGTACAAACAGTCAGTCGTGGTCTGAGAGGCAGGATGGATGAGCTTTGTAATGTGCTCTCCTTAAAACCCTATTTCAGGATACTGATGAGGGAGCAGAATGTCAGACAACATCTTACTTACTAGCACAGATGTAAGAGAGGTGCTGCAACACATGGGTAATGACTGTGATAATTACTTACTTACAGGCACAGCTGGCATGCTATATTTCTCTTTCAATTAAATTAGTCAGGCAATCTAGTATTGCTACCGTAGCAACATTGGCAGTTTATTGCTTTTTGACTTGAATTTATGCTTGACGTCAAGGACAATTTTTGTGTGTGTGTGTGTGTGTGTGTGTGTGTGTGTGTGTGTTCCTGGAAAATTGACACTGACAGGGTTTCAAAATAATGTATGAAAAACAGCAGTGTGCAAAACAAAAACGAGCACAGCAATATCCTTTATAAAATAATAAATGCCAAATACGATCCTCAAAACTGGATTTCCTAACCAGTACCTAGTATTATCTTCCAAACCTGATTTCCTTCAACTCTACAAAAATATGTTTTATATGTAATTTCCTGTAGTGAGAAAATAGACTCAGCTTTGATTTAGGCTGAGTTGGTGTCAGCAAGCAACAAATAGTAAATTAACCACAATTCCAGGAAATTAAGGTTAATATTGTTAAAGGTAGAATAGTAAAAATATCTCTGTATGGTAGGTATAATTATAGCTTGATGTAAGGAGAGTGTCAGGATTAACAGATGGAGTAAACATTGAAGATTGTAAGGAAACACACTCTAGTGGCTCTAGAATGGCCCATGGCATGACTCTATTCATATGTTTTCACGTGGATGAATCAGTGCTATGGCAATTTCCTGTTCCATAATTCATCACAGCTTGATGGCTGTTGAAATTAGATTTTGATGACACTGGCGTGAAGCAGGAGCCTTGGTGTGTTTTGAGTGTTTCCTATCCTTTTTTGTAACAATAGCCAAGTTTGTCCAAGTATGGAATGTCAGTTTGTCACTCTTTTCACAGGCAAAATGCTTCATAAATTACGATTCACCCAAGAAGCAGGCTAATAGTTTGAGCTTTAACTAAGGAAAAAAATAGATTAAATAATCCACAAAACTATATAAGCATTTTGTAACCACTTGTACAATCTAAAGACAAAAAAGTCATTGAGGACTTTGAGGTGAACCTTTTCTAGGTGGCTCATGTGAACGATGTGTTTGTTTTGCAGAGTAAATGCCAAAAGTCTCGGTTGGTTATCAGAAGAGGAAGCCTTGGTCTGAGTTGTCACACCTCTGACATGAGGAATAGTTTTTCCAGAAACTGCAGACAGCACGTGTCCCTGAATCCACCTGACATCTATCAGGAAATGTGTGACCCTCTGCACGTGCTCCTTTAAGCAGTTTTGTTGCTTTTCTATAACCGTGAAACTGCTTCAGCACATGAAGACAAGGAAAAAAGAATGAGTCTTTTAGTGCGACCTTGAACTGGCAAAATAAAGAAATTGGAAAGAAGAGATGGTGGAAAAAGACCAATCCAAGTTACATTAATGTAGCATCCAGGATTTGGTCAGATGAATGTTTTGAATATGTAAATACATTTATTTATTTATTATTTTTTTTTTATAAAGGCATATTTATTAATTAAATATTCTATTTTTTACGTATGTTATAGATTGTTAAATGCTAAAACCTATCATATTCTTTACAAGGTAACATTCTGCTGTAATGTTCTGAAAATTTGACTAAATCTCCCTCTTCACTGGCTTCTGCTTTACCAGTCTGTTAAAAGAAATCGATTGATTGTGGAAAACTAGAGCCTGTAAATCGACTGTCCTCAGTCTATGCCTCTATTTTGGTACATGCCGCGTGTGAGCTGAACATGTGCCAAACTGGCATTTCATTCAGAACAGGGATGAAATGTCAGCAGAAGTCATCATCATTGCTGATGTCATGCATTCAGCAGTAGCTGTGGAAATTCATTCCTGTCTGTTAGAAAATCATAACTGCAGCTGACATGCATGCAGAGTAAATTGGAAAGAGTCCAGTGAGGACATTAAAATCCCAATTGCTTTGTGGCAGGATTATCTTTGAGTTTAGCAACAGAGATAATTATGAATATACATGTTTAATTTAGTGGATGTGACAGTGAATGTAATTTTGTCTCTTCTTACCAACTGTGTGAAACGAATTGGAGAATTATATATGATCAAAATAACATATATTATACACACAAAAACTGAGTTGATAGCCTTCAATCACAGAATTTTGCTGCTTTTATCAGCAGTCACATCATCAATAAATACAAGTGAACCTGTTCCACTGGTAGCAATACCTGCCCACACCATAAGATGAGGTGGAATGCTTTGGATCTTGAGCAGTTCCTTCCCTTATCCATACTCATCTCTTCCCATAATTCTGGTATAATTTGATCTTTGTCTCATCTGTCCATAGGATGTTGTTCCAGGACTGTTCACTGTTTTTGGGAAACTCTAATCTGGTCTTTCTGTTTTTGAGGCTTACCAGTGGTGTACCAATCTTGTGATTAACCCTCTGTATTTACTCTTTACATACTACATGGTGACATAATAAGTTTGTCAATGTACAAATATTTATGGACCTGACAGTCAGTTGTAGCCAGTGCACGTTTCTTTGCTGTTGTGTGTGTATTATATATATGTGTGTGTGTGTGTGTGTGTATATATATAT
>CM040985.1:22933392-22971553 GCA_022985145.1 Pangasius djambal | reverse complement strand
AAAATGTGGATGGTGTTGAGGCCATGTGCAAGGATGGGGTGGGGACAGGATTAGAGCATGTGGATGGTGTTCAGGCCATGCAGGGATGGGGTGGAGACAGGGTTGGAGCATGTGGATGGTGTCCAGGCGACGCAGGGATGGGGTGGGGACAGGGATGGAGCATGTGGATGGTATTGAGGCCATTGAGTGATGGGGTGGGGACAGGGTTGGAGCACACGGGACATTAAGAGCTCATGTATGGTGCTTTGCATCAGTCTTCAGTCATGTGTTTTTCATGATTTATAATTAGCAAAAAAGATGTTCAGCCTTCTTCAATAAACAGAAAGCAGATGGAATATATTAATATCCAGATTCTTATGAGGGGAATGAGGGGATGGGAATGAGGTTTTATGGGCTTCGTTTCTTACAGTTTGATTCCCTGTGTATACTTTCAGGAATGTGAAGCATTCCTTGCATCATCCAGCAAATAGCTTAATATGAAGGCTTTCATGCTTCATTCCAGACAGATGCAGCACAATGGGTCATGCATTCCCTAAATATCTGCAGCGTCTATCTGCAGTCTGGAGAGCGGCCCTGTAATATTTAATAGTGTGTTCTGTAGTGGAAGCGTAATCAAGCTGGACCACAGGGCCACATGCTGATATCTACACTTCACCATTCATTATGTTCTGCTGTTAATGTCTAATGGCTGTATCGAATAGCAGAAATGACCAATAAAGACAATAAGAACAGAGAGGGCTGATTCAGGTTTCACATCATTTGTATTTGCACCTAAAAGCACCACAGATGTCATCAACAGAGAATGCATGGCTGTCATGTTTAAATGGGAATGTATTATATGGTATACTGTAATCAGTAGACATATCACTGGCACTGGTGAGAATAGAAAGTCCGACCTCTACTCTCGTACACTCTTCAAGGGTTCTTTTTTAAGCATTCTTAGCTTAGCTTAACACAGGGTTTTCATTTAAGCCTTTGAGGTTTTCTCTAGAGGCACAAACTGATAGACTCTTAGTGATTTTTGTTTTAAATTTCTTTTTCTCTAAAGGTTCACCTGGGGAGTTTCCCATATACTTCCCACATAGGGAATTAATTCCGCTATGTATATAATAACGTTATTATTATTCATTGCTATTTTTTATTATTATTTTTATTATTCTGTTAGCGTACCTAGTTACATCTGAAATTTAAAATATCTGTACTTTGGTACCAAGTGAGTCAAGCAATAGCAGGCATTTTCTGACAGCTTTACCCAGTGCACTTACTGAGTGTTTAGATGTGTGTTCATGTTGTATTATCCCAGAATATTAAAGAAGTAATACACCCTTTGTTTTCTGAAGGTTATGTTAAAGGGTGTATTATTTAAAGCTTTACTTTAGACCAAGTCTTCTTTTAAAATAACAGATTCCAGTTGCGTTTATATACTAGATTATCCCGATAGCCATGTTGTAAGTGTGAATGGTTGAGACAGCAGCATCCTCACATAATGCTTAAGATTACATAAATGGAAAGTGGTTCAGGGTGTATCATCAGTTAACTTTATTTGTGTCTTTTAGGGATGTGTCAGTATAGAGTACAATTGTCCCTACCACTCTCTCTACGTGAAATAAAATGTCAAAAAATGAAATAAAATAACTTTTTTTTAAGCAAACTATGGTAATAATAAGATTATGATCTGTGAAGTTTGTGCTGATGGATTGTGATGTTGGATTCAAACAATACCACTAGGTCCGTTATATATCATGTGATTGCACTTTAGCTGTGCAACACTTTTGGACTCTCGGGCTTCACTAGCATTTGACCCCCAAATGGATGTCAGAAATCCAAACAAACTTCTTAACCGTCCTTCTTAACCAAACTTCTTAAACCATCTTTAAAAATGTGAACATTTTAAATACAAGCAATGCATGTAATAGTTCTCCTTATAAGCTTATTATAAAATGATTCACACGATTCATGAAATAAATGCTTAAAATGAGCAAAATGATCTGTCAGTGGAACAAAAGCAATCTCAAACTTCAATTGTTTTTTTAAATTTAATTTATAATCTATGCATACTAGTCATGTGGTGCGACCATTCCTTTAACCTTAAATGCAGGTGTTTAATGAGGCGATGCTGACCTAACCAGTGTAAACCTCAACCATCTTTTCTGTAATTAAGTATATGGACCAGACCCCCCCTTCCCAATTTTCTCATTGTTTTACTACTCATTAGTAGTGTGTTGAACCAAGGCCAGTTTTCTCAGACAGTATGCAGATGGGGGGCTGAGAAAAATGGATGTGATTGCACCTTTTCTTGTTTAAAAGCAGGGGGAAAAAAAGACAGCAAAGGACATTTAAACAAATCAGAAAGCATTTCAAGCATCTCCATTCCAAGGAAAAAGGAATGCTGCACAGAGAGAATAATCAAAATCTTTGCACATTTTCTAATGCGATGAATTTGCATAAATATGAGGCTTAATTATACTTGCATATGAAGGGGAAATATGGGGAGGATATGCAGTAACTTGTGATGAGACTTGACAGGGTGGTCTGTAAAAAACATAAACAATAATTAAGTTATTTTTGTACACTCTAATTACCTATTTACAAAGGTGGCATTCTAATGGAAATAATCTTTGCAAAGCCTACATCCATAGATTTGGATGTACATGTAAAAATACATGTAATCATGCACTTATATACACATGTGCATGTTTGTTTATAGTGCATACTCAGAGGCCTGTTTATTAGGTACAGACACGCCAAAGAAACAGGGTTTGTTTTTCATATTTGGGTTTTTTTTTTTTTTTTTTTTTTTTGGTGTTGCTGCTGTTCAGAGAAATGTTGCCATTTGTGTGTTTTGATGCATAGAATTTCATCTTTTGTTCGAAAATTCTACATTAGGTTCATTCTGATGGGGGATAGTCAGTGCTCCACTTAAGAGGAGCTTGTGACTGGACAGTCTTATCAACAATAAGGTTTGTTTAATTGTTGTTTTGTTTCCGGTAAATGTTTTTGAGGTACTCTGAGATGACTTACGTAGTCTGCAACAGAATCTAAAACTGAGTGAAACAAATGTGTGTCCAAAACAAGAATGTCATGATTATAAAGTGCTGAAGAAAGTGTAGGATCACTGAGTTCCACATTGTTCATACGCCATGTGTCAAGATTCAGAACAAGTCCGTCGGATCTTACTCTGACTATTTACACTGGCAGCTCTTCATTTTACAAAGTCGGATTCAACCTGTATCTGGAGTTTACCCTTGCCCTGTGGCCCTGGACTGAGGTGGTGGACTGGATTTTACCTTCTGTTACTGCAAAATGCTTTAAATTTTCTTATTCTATTCTATCAGATATTTCTTTATTTTTTCTTGAAATAAACGCTAAAAATTAGTAAATTATCTGCCAAAAGAGCAAGACTATTTCAAGCTTGAAATTATTTTTTAAAAAATGGCTAGAAATAGGTTTAATAATCTTATATTTGTTTTATTGTATCCTATAATAGGTAATACTATATAAACTTTACTATATTCAAGGTATTTCCACCTGCTAAGTGTTTTTTTTTTTTTCCGTCTTGCTTTTGCACTTACCCAATGACTCATTTGCATTCTGTCTAAATGTAAATTTTAGTTTGCTATCTGCTCTGTCTCATAGTTTTATATATATATATTCAAATTCTAATTTAAATTCAAAAACATCATTTGCTATTACAATTATTATGTAGTTTTATGTGGATGGGCTACAGCAGCAGAAGACCACATTAGCTTCCACTCCTTTCAGCCATGAGCAGGAATCTGAAGACTGGAAAAAGACTAGCTGATGTTTTGTAGGCCATCCATGTCAAGGTTTGGCATGGTGTATATTCTGAGATGCTTTTGTGCTCACCACGGTGGTTAAGAGTAGTTATTTGAGTTACTACAGCCTTCCTGTGAGCCCAAACGAGTCTGGCCATTCTGCTTTGACCTCTCCCATCAACAAACCATTTCTTCCAGAGGAACTCTTTAGCTCAGGATTCTTTTAAGTCCACCCATTTACAGACGATAATTATGTTGTGCAGCCACAGACTGGATCACAGTGGTGACTCTGTGTGCCCTCATCAGTCTGGAACACAGATTTTTTTGGATTTACCCTCAAATGACTTACCTACTGGCTCTGTGAAATAGTGCACTGTATACGTTCCCACATTCTTCACTGATTCTGCCCATGCTACACAGCATTCAGCAATTAAACCACAAGTTTCCCACTGGTTCCCCCAGTTCCCACTGCTGCTCTCGCTTGTTGGCTGTGAGGCCCTGGGAATCTATGGGAATATGACACCCATGGTCAAGATATCTGCACCCACGGATTTGGCCCCTCGGTATGGTGAGGAGACTGATGACTATGTCATAGCAGTCCAGGAAATTATCCTGAAAACTAGAACCTAAGCCAAAGGCCTTGTACGTTCACAGATGGAAACTTTTCCAAAAATCGTATGGTACATCTGGTGTGCTGTCCCATGGCTACCATGCTAGCCTTTTTTGCAGGGACCACTGGACGGTGGCAGGTCCCTGTCTATGCTGGTAGTACTTCTCGCCATAGCGCAGTGGATGGCACCTCACTGGGGGCTCATAGCAGTTTTTCTGAAAGTACTACAGAATGATTATGAAAATAAAACCTTTATTACGTGACTGTCACAATTATGAAGTATCAGAGGAAAGGTCATAACATCTTAAGTGCTTATCTTTGAGCTACGGTCAGCCAATTAACTCTTACTATGACTGCCTGATTAAGCAGCAGCACCTGTGCTCATTCTGAGATATCATAAACAGCACATAACCTACAGAATGAACTAGTTACATAACAGTAATTCACTAGCTAAAATATAAGCTCTGGTTAAAGAGAAAATAGTTGTTCCATTTTAATCTCATAGTGTGCTGTGTGCACTGAATGTTGGGGCTTTTCTAGAGTGCGTCGCGATTACTGATATTTTGCCTGATCTATGTTCTCTGTGTGTTGTTATTGAATCTGTGTATTTTGCTGTCCAGCTTGCCAAAAAACACTAGCTAAAACCCTCAGTGTGTAAAAAGTTCTCTAGCTCAACAACTCCACAATAGGGATAAATAGTTGACTGTCATCTGTCGTTCATTAGCTTCTAGCCAAATTAGAGAGCAAATAAATGCCTTAACTAACTTAATCAGCACGAAACAAAGCTACAACTCCATGATAGTCTCTTTCACTCTTGTTTGCTTTGTTTACACTCTTGTGTGCTCTCTTTCTCTCTATCTATCTATCTTTATCTCTCTCTCCTGATGGGCTGAATCTCCTGCCGAACACCATGTACCCAGACTTCTTTCGTGCCTGAAGTTAGGGCATGATGTTGTTTGATGTATCTGAGCTGGTATATGTGTACAAATTGTAAAAGAATATGTACACTGACAGCGGTTCAGGTAATCATGTTACAATGTATTTTTCTCCCCTGACTCAATCATGATTTTTTTTTTTTATTTTAAAGAAAAAAAAACAATTGTACTGTACCTTTAAAACAATTATTATTATTACTATTTTTTTTGGCCTATTTGAGAGCATTTGGAAAAGCCTCCTTGGTGGCTTCCTCATGAAGCTGGTTGGGACAATGCCAAATGTTTAAAAAGCTTCATCAGGAATATTGTTTTTACAGTATATATATATATATATATATATATATATATATATATATATATATATATATATACAAATTTACAATATAAAATGCTTTTGATTTTCTTGCTTACTATATAATTCCATATGTGTTACTATATAATGTTAATGTCTTCATTTTTATTCTACAATATGAATATTAAATAGTAGAAAACATTAAAATTGAGCATTAAAACCTTTCTATGAGCAGGTGTCTAAGCATTTGGATGGTAGTATATGTATAGTTTTCATTTCTTTTCTTTTCTTTTTTTTTTTTTTTACTGTTGTGACCTATCACCATTTCAAATGAGGAAATTTAGAACCTGAACCTCTATTGACCTTATCCTGCAGACAGCCAGTAGACAGTTGAGTCACATCTGAGGCACACTATAAATTGACCCCCATGGTCCAGAATCTAATTGTGAGCTCCTTATTTAGCCCAGGTAAACATTTGATTAATATGGCTTCTGGATATGCTGTAGCTAAGGGCTGCTAAATATAACCAGATGTAATCATTTTATTACCCTAATGATATGTGTATGTATTCTCATCACTCCCTTGCCTTACTAAAGCCACTATTTCTTTGTAGAGCTTTTTCAAGGCTTCCTGACTCCATTGTCTTGCAACTAAAAACATCTAAGTACTGTATACATAGGACGGTTAAAGCTCTATTTATAGCCATGCTGTCTATTTTACCTTTCCAATCCTTGCTGATCTTCTTTGGCAACCAGTCTTGGGTTTTAGGTTAAGATGAAGCATTGCAAAGGATTAAGTTCTGAAGGGAACCTTTAATAGCAGCAGATGGGGTTTTATAAAGGACCAGAAAATGTGCATTTTTTTTGGCTGCTGTTATGGATTGTGTGACACTATTTATCCAAATCCACATTTAAACTGTACAATATGTGAAACAGATGAGATGGCAGTAATAAAATATTATGCAATTATCATTACTAATTTATTATCATTAAGCATATTGTACAAAAGATTATCATTATTATCATTACCAGATGATTATGACTATTATATTGCGCATAAGACACTTAGGACAAACTTACAAATACAAAGGAGAAACCTAAACACACTGGTGGCTAAAAATAGGTATTGAAGAATTGTTTGAATTGTAGTTTGCAGTTTGTACAGCTTAAAATACTAGTGCAATATTGCAAATCTAGTTCAAGTAAAAGGATAATACCACAAACACAAATTAGTATTTTAAGTTCTTCCCACACACTGTAGAATGACTTCTACAACAAATGAATCAACAGATTAAGTGCTGTAGAATACAAGCATTTCAACGAAAAGTATCACTGTCTAAATGTTGCGTAACCTAAAGCCATGTTGAAAGAGTCCTTTGGCAGGACTGACCTGTTCATCTTGATGAGGTTCTTCAAGCAGCCATTAGTTAACTGGGCTTTGTGCCAGAAGCTTGTTTGTGCAGTGAACTCTGTGTAATGTCCTCAAAAGGATTATCCTGTTGATGTTTAGAAGCACTCAAACACTTTAACCTGAGATTTGAAGTGCAAGTTATCACTGGTTATTCTAAGCTAATTATATCACCGAGCTTTTTAAAGGGTAAAGTGTGAGAAGATCTGGAGTCTGCAGTGTTTTCCCATGAAAGAAGAATATTGCTTTAAGACGAAAATAGTGTTAATGCTGATGATGTTTTGGATAATGCTGAAATTAGGGTGTTAAAATAAAATTCTACAGGAAATACAGTATAGGCGTCTCTATCATTTAAAGTAATAGTTAAAATCTAGTCATTTATTTAGTAGTCAGCATTTTGGATATTGATAAATTCACCTTAGGTTTGGACTGCAAATGACCAGACAGATAGATAGATAGACAGACAGATAGATATGTGTGCAGGTTCTATATGTAATATATATGATAATATATAATGTAATATATATATATATATGAATGGGAATTACACTGTTATAATAGAAAAACTATAGTTGGTATAAAAATATAATATATGCAAGTATTAGTCATACATATATGTACGAGATATGTACATTGTATATACAACAGTAACCAGATTATCCATGGATAATATACAATTATATAAAGATAACCTAGGACATACCATATACTATGAATCTTTCAGCTATAAAGTTTGAGCAATCTCATGATCAAATCTTAGAGTTAGAAATATGCATAAACATTCTCTCCAACTCGCGAACTACTAGGGAAAAAATGACATAATAAAACATTAATGTTTTTAATGTGTACAGTTTTGAAAGGTTATTTAAAAATAATAAAGAAATGAAAACGGTATTAATGAAAAAAGTGTAATGTTCTTCAAATGCCCTTCTGTGACTCGTTGATCATAAAGCTCACCTTGAGCGCCTCAAAAGGCATTTCCTGTTTGTCAGCCATGCTTTCCTTCTGTCACTAAAAATAACATTATAATCATAAATATGCAAACATAAGGCATAAGATCACAGCTGCTTGCTGGAAAGAACTGGTTTGTCTTTGCATCTGCGCTATATCATGAATACCTTCAATGTTCAGTGTCTCAGTCAGCACTGAGGAACTGCCACCATTGTGCCAGTGAATACACAGTAAATTCACCTGTGTGTGTGTGTGTGTGTGTGTGTGTGCTTCCGATAAAGATATACATCTACAGGCATGAGGAATAGGCATTAATTCTGTCAACCTACCACACACTTCATTTAATATTCTGTGTTTTTTGGTAAGTATGTGTCTATGTGTACAATGACCGTGAAAGCTGATGTAATACCTGTGCAATGGATTTGGGTGCATTGTAAGAGCAGCACATCTTCATTGGCTAGAGACTGAAGCACTGCTGGTGCTGTTACTAAGAAGAACTAAACAGGGTTTTTTTTTTTGCTTGTTTTTTGTTTGTTATGTTTGCTTTTTATATATATTTTTTGTTTGTTTGTTATTTTCTGATAAAATTCCAATTAATTCTCTTGGGGCTTTTTTTTTTTGCCAGTATCCAGCGTATTAGTTTTGTGTCTGTTCTTTATTAAATCAAGTGAATTTTGAGCCGAGGAAACAATGCGTCCTACACTTGTGTGTGCCTCCTTATATGACCCATGTAGCAAAACACTCAACAGAAAAGGCGAGTAAAGAAAAGAGCATCCTAAAAATCTGTTCCCTGTCTTAAGCCTATATTTATCATCTTTTGCTTTTTAATGGTTTAGAGTAAATAGACACATTTTACCACACAAATGAGATCAATTATTCAAGACATATTGAGTCTCCAAAACAATATTAAGGTTTTTTTTGACCCTGCATTATTTTATCCATTATGTGTCATCAAAAGCTGAAAAACTTCTTAAGTGAAAAAAAATGTAATATTTCCCATTTCGAACGAGGAATGACTTTATTTACATGTTGCAAAATGCTGACTTACTGTGCTGTTTTCTGAAATCGTGTATGTACAGATTGTATTGATTACAAGATTGAAAACAAATCATAAGGGAGTTGCGATGCGAAGGGGGATTACACGCAAAGAGCGAGCATGTGGCAGAGTGATTCCTTACCCAATAGGCCTCTGTTAGTTCTTGGTGTAGTTCCCATTTTTGACCACTAGCTGCAATAATAACGCTACCAAGCTAAAAGGGGGCCCCAAGATCGCACAGTGTCTACAAATGCAACCACATCAATGGAACACTGGCTTATATCTGTCAAACAGCAACATTTTTGGTCACACCAAAAGAAAAAAAAAAGTACTTTTCATTCAGTATTTCAACAGAATTGAAAATGTATGGGGTTGAGAATGAGGATTGGCTGATTGGGCTGCACTTCTGTCAGCTTAGAACAGGAATCTGAGACTACAATTGGCACAGGTTTACTGAAACTGGAAAGCTGAAGATTGAAAAAAAGACCAGGTGATGGTTTTCCAATTGTCAAACTGTCCAGTTTTAGTAAGTCTGTGCCCACTAGAGCCTCAGATTCCTGCTCTTGGCTGACATGTAATCATAGTCCTGTCATAGTCTGTGGAACTGTTGTAGTACATCTGTCTCTAGGTTCGGCATGTTATTCATTCTGAGATGCTTTTCTGTTTATCATGGTTGTAAAGAATGTAAAAAAAAATTTTTTTAACGGCTAGAAAAATGCTTGGTTCATTTTTAAATAATATATTGTTAAAAATAGGTTTAACCAATATTAACCAACTAATATTAGTAATAAATATTATGTTGTTAAAAACGATCATGTTGTACGTATGAGTGTTATTGATAAGACAGTTGTTGGTGATAGACTGAAATATGAAATAGACTATAGATTTTTTTTTTTTCAGGTTTCTGCCATGCCTAGTTTGTTAAGGCCACTTGAAAGCCTTCCATCTGGTAATTTTAATCCAGTTCCTTTAGTCTTGTAGCAGGAAATTCTTCCCAACAAATTCATTCTGCAGATGATGCTCATTGACTCGTGGATGTCAGTGAAAATGATAGATTATGGTTAACGGAGAAAAATACTTTTTTAATTACAGCACACAGTCAATGATAAATGCATAAACCCACTTCAACCTCGTAGCATATACTTGAGCCGAGAATAGGGAGCCATTCTGGATACAGCCATAGCATCATATATAGAGTGTTCTCTATATATAATATGGTATAAATGTGTCACTATTAAACACTACCAGAAGGCTACAGCATAGCATGGCATCTGCGGTGTCGTAGGGAAATCTTGAATAGTGCAATCTAATTTTAATTACTGACACAGGCACATGCCAGCCCCTCCTCAGATTCCTCACTGATCAGTGATGAATCTGTCATCACGAGAAAGAGAGATTCCCAGCATGTCTGAGAAAAAGCCTGTTCGCGCTCTTTAAGCAGAACAGCTGGAGGAGTGGACGCTAAGGCCTGGTGCTTTACGCTTGATTAATCGTAACTACTTTCTAGGAGAAGGACTTCCTTGGGGGTAATCAGAACGGTTCCTTGCATGGTTACGGTTGTTTGAAATCACTAGCAATTACAGTGTCAATAGAGATGGGACTAAAGGTTAAAACAACCCTGCAAGTTCTGCCTTTTATATGGTCCTTACTCAGAATTGAGGGCAAACATGATGCCCAATGTACTTAAAGAAGAAACAGAGTAATGCAATAGGACAGCATTTCTTACAGGTAAAGCAAGGTGATCAAAGCAAAAAAAAAAAAAAAAAAGGGAAGAAAAAGAAAAATCCCAGGTTCAAATTGTACTGAAGAGCTACTGTCAGTTGGGAGCTCATAAGATTAATGATTATTCTAGTTAGCAAACTTCTGTGCATTTTAAATACCTCTACTGACTGACGGACTGTCCAATGTTTCTAAACTGTAAAATGCACAAGTTTGGAGTTTCTGCCTTTGCTGTCACTGGAGAATAGGACCTTTTATTTTTGAATGAAAGAACTGAAAAATGTGTAATCGTGAAAGCTAATACTAATCTGCTTTTTGTGGATTTGCCATGAAAGATTAGATTTTTTCCAAAACCGAGAAATTATTTAGTTCACGGAAGTGTATTTTTTTAACCTTATTGTATCTTGGTTTAAAATCAGTGGCTACAGCGCTGTTCTGATACAGCTGTATGCAGTTACAGTAATGCAGAGCTAAATGTCACAATCCTCATTAAACCTCACTTGTTGTCTGTCACCTTATTTAACCACAAGAAAAGGTCTGGTTCCTGGAATGAAATGTAATCGATCCTAAAATGCATCTCCAATAGATTTCCTCAGGAACACATCAGTTTGCTGAGTTGTTTTACAGCGGAAACAGAGTGTCAACAATCTTTTACAACTCTCCATGATAACATAACATCAACAAAAATGGTAATTCATTGCTGTCATATTATGTAATTATTAAGCATATTCTATAATTCTTGTAATTTATATAATTCCATAAATTATATATAAAAGTATATAAGTAAAGAATGAGACAATTGAGAAAGTACACTTTTAATGAACAGTATTTCTCTGATTTTCAGCACAATTGTTTTGGAAGAGTTTTTTTAGCTCACAGGATGATAAATTCAGGAATGCATGCCTGTCGCATGTAATATGAGACACAACAATACAGGATCTCATTTGATATTTACGTTAGCAGGGAGTTATTATATCCTGGGATTACTGAGGGTTAAAAAGGAATTCATCTTTCTCCACAGGCTTGCATTCTCTATTAAACCCCAAGATAAGGCATCCTTTCATGGATAAAAATGCAGTATTTGGTCCAGAGAATTCAGTGCATGTGTATAGCTTTGGAAAGGTGATAAACTGTGGCAATGAACAGGATTTAAAATGCAGCCACTATAATTAATGAAAGTGAATGTCATCTTGTCTGTACAGTGAATAGTATGTGAGGAGCCATTATCACATAATAAAGCATGATGTGTCCATGATGTGTCCTCTCATGATGTGAAAGCTGTATTCAGTGGAATAAACGTGTGTGTGTGTGTGTGTGTGTGTGTGTGTGTGTGTGTGTGTGTGTCATCTATGCCAACAAATTGATTTGCTTTCCTCTGTGTGTTATATGGTTTATCTACCACGTTACATTACATTAAATTCCCAAGTCACACACTGTGATGTGAAAGCAGAGGTTGCATAATTCAGTGTCACTGGAAATCACCTTGGATAGAAGACTTGTTCTGTTGATCCTTTTAAAACAGCCCTGAGGGGGCAGTTAAACCTTTCCTTAAACTTGGGGGAAAAAAAACAATCAGGACTGTTTGCTCACATTGGGTAAGCTTTCAGCTGCATGCTACGCGGAAGTGTCCTGTTAGTGACCCCTCGTAGACGTCAGTGTATCGTTTACCTTATGTTATAGAACACATCAGCACTGGCCTTCCTTTATTTTTTATATATATATATACATTTTTAACGTTTATTTTCTTGTGTGCAGTTTCATGAGTTCAGTGTCATTTGGCACTAGTTCAGTAGGCTTGCCAACATCAGCCACACTGACATACAGATGCTGGCAAGAAAGAATTCATTTAGTGCTTTCTAATGAGCTTTTCTCCATGAAATTCCAAGAAATGTGATTTTCCAAATTTCCAGCTTACCAAAATTGAATTGAATTGTGGTTTATCTGTGGTTTATTTTGTCCCACATACAACCATACACAGTATGACGTGCAGCGAAATGCTTATTTCGACTGTCCATTATATAAAAATAGAATTTACATAAACCAGGGATATAAAGGATAGGTGGCAGTAACAGTATGACTATATTTGGAATAAAGTGCAGATGTAATATATAATAAATATATAATATAACATATATAATAAATATTTATAAATATGGGGTAATACGGCTATATTAACAGGAATGTAGGGGTATGGGTATCCGATTCCATGTCCAAGCTCTAGTCTTAGGTGTTTTCCTGGTTGAAGGTCCAAATGGCCTGAGGGAAGAAGCTCCCTGAACACAGATTCTCTCATTCCCATTCCAGGGATTTGTGTTCATTCAGCTACAAGAGCATTAGTGAGGTCAGGCACTGATGTTGGTGAGGAGGTCTGGGGTTCAGTCGGTGTTCCAGTTCATCCCAAAGGTGTTCAGTGGGGTTGAGGTCAGGGCTCTGTGCAGGACACTCGAGTTCTTCCACTCCAACCTTTTGGCCATATAGTGTATATGATTGTATTAGTCTGTTTTATTTTCCATTTTTAAACAATCTACGTTATATTGTATTACATTAGACAGCAAATAAAAAAAAACTGTATATCCTTTTTCAGTCCATGCTGTTTATCCCTTAATTTATTTTGGCTTGTAAACTTCAGGCAGGTGATTTGCATGATCTGAACGGTGCACCCAGAAAATGCACTTAAGCAGCTGCATAACCCAAGTCTGAATATGTGTAAATCTCCCTGTGTAAATATTAACATAACCTTTGGACTAATACTGAATTAAGTTGCCAACTCTGAATATAATAATACCAAACATCCTTTCAACACATTGAGTACTGTTTACCTTTACTCTTCTACAAACGTGTACTTTAACATGACCTCACTATCCAGTATCACCCAGAAGAGGACTGACTGCTTGTTCCTCACAAGGTGCTACTGTCACTTATAGCTTTCTCAGTAGGGATCTAACCCTGTATTCAGATTTCTGAAATACTGTTTTGTGGAAAATATCTATTGTTACAAGCACTTTGTGGAAAGAACTGAATTTAAGTGACTTAAATCCTGCGATCTCGGCTTAAAACACTGTGTTTGTTGTTGTTCTTGTTGTTTTTTAATTTTGGATTTGCAATTTCATGTGATTTGGATGTGCAGGTTTTTTTTTTATTTCTTTGAATTCACAATTCTTTGAAAGTACTATGCTTTAGCTCTATAATTTACATGCTATTGGTTTTGGAATTTTGGTGTGGAGTCCTAATGTTTAGGGCTGTAAACAGAAGGGGGACAGAAAACAGCACTAACACTTATTTTCTGCATCTTCACTACACACTCTCTGCCACTCAGCAACAGAGAAGTGTGAGATTGTAGTGATATTGCACCACACTATCACCAGTGCATAAACAGACCAGCTCTCTTTGGTGTGTTTCATGTGCCTCCCTCTGTGCTTCTGACTGACTTTGTGTAGGAAACTGCACTTCAAGTAGGTGTTTGTTTGTGCGGGTTGGTCAGAGGTGATGGATGGGATGGGCCTCATTGGGTCTATATATTTGAGATTTTAGTCAAAAGTCAAAGTCAAAGGCAATTTGGTGGTAATTTTTTGTGCATTGATGCTGAGCAACCAGGTTATCGGTCATTATCAGATTTTAAGAATTCAAATTCAGATTTCAAGAATCCAGGAAAGTCATCCAAATTTAAGCCCAATAATGGGTTGGTTGTATATATGTTTTCTTCTTCATGTAACATATTTCTTAGCCTATCAGTGTTTCTGAGATGAAAAAAGGCTGACCTAGTAATATTATCTACTTCAGCTGAGAGAGTGGAGTCAATAATAACGCCAAGGCCTTTCACTGCTGCACATGATGTAACTGTAAACCGTTCAGGTGTTATTACATAATCAGAAAACTCCAGCTGCATGTGGCCATAGTAAAAGAACTTCTGTATTGTCAGAATTAAGTAGGAGGAAGTTACTCAGTATCCGGTGTTTAATTCCTCAACCTTCCTCACCTTTATGAAGCTGGTGTCTGTCATCTGGTTTTGCTGAAAGACACTGTTGTGTAGTCAGAATAGCAGTAGAAACTAATGCCATGTTTATGAATAATACCCAAATGTAACCTACATAGGCGATATAGTACATATCAAGATTGTACAGGGTGTCCCAAGTCTCCATACATAGGGGAAATGAACACTTTTTAGCAAAATGTAACTTTATTTACAAAACATCCTCAATATGATTGCCTTTTCTTCGAAAACACACACGGAGTCGTCTCTCCAAATTTTAGCTCCTAGTTGTGATGTGATGTGCTTGCCTTGTTTCCTGTACAAGTCCACTGCAACCTTGCGACAGCTTCATGATTCACCTATGAGAATTATTTCAATACGTTCTTCGTTTTGTCAAAGGCATTCTTAAAGACGATCTGAAAAAAATATATTTAATATAAACTAATTATGAATGATTTTGGAAGACCTTTTGCTAAAAAGTGTTAGTTTCCTATGTATGGAGACATTTGGGACACCCTGTATATGAGGTTTGTTAACAGGATTTTCCAAAAACAACATAATCAATCAGGCAAAAAGACAGGCAGTTGTTGAAACCCAAAGAGTCACGACAAACATCAGCAAATATTATAGATATTAACTGATGTTCCATTGATTTGCATGCCTTTCTAGATGTAGTGCAATCGTGGGGCACCATGCTAACTGCCCCATTTAGCTCCATAGAGTTATTATTGCCCCAAGTGGTCAAAAATGGAAACTACAACAAGACTTAAATGGGAAAATGGGAACTGCTAACAGAAGCTCACTGGGAATTGTATCTTGTATGCTAAGACCATACATGAACACCTTTCTTGTCTTTGCGCTCCATCATTTTTTTTATTATTATTATTTGTAAGTCTCTACATTGGGTGACACATTTCAGGATTTCACTGATTCACATGATCTGACCTCAAACGCAGCACATAAGTATAAATTTTATCCAGCATTTCAGCCCTGTGAGATGTGAGCCCTCATATGCTGTATAGTGGTGCATCTGGAACATGTGCGTAATATGTACTTGAGAAGTATGTGCAAACTGTGCTAGAAAACTCTGTAGGAGCGTTTGTTCTCTCTCATTCATAAAACTTTTTTTCCTATTATTAGTTCCTTAATTAGTGAATTAGTTTAATTTAAAGGTTCTAGTTAAAGCAACTCACTAATGAAAGAATAAAAATAAATTGGACGCACCGATTTCTATTCTACGGCATGCAACGCCTATACCCAAAGAGAGCAAATGTCTCTCACAGTCTCTTGTAGATCTTCTCTAACACGTTTTTCTGTGTATGTGTCGTCCATAATGTATTATGTGTCTAATGCACTTATTTTTTAACAGTAATCTAGTTACCTTTTCTCTCTTCTGTGGCAGTAAACATGATGAAACCTGAGCAATGCTGGCTAGTTATTACTTTGACCACCATACCACAGTCTCTATTAATCCACTAACCATAGACCAGTGCTAATGAGTGTTGCTGGGGTCTGGAGAGTGGGACAGTTATGACTGCTGATTTCCAGACTTTATCTTTGCCTATAGCTTTACACAGCTGTGGATTTGGAGGAGAGGCCTGAAAACAAGCAAGTTACTGTACTGTGCACTTTGTCTCTTATTGGTGTGTTGTCTCTCTACAGTGCTAACAGGCTTCAAATACAGATCAAGAGCCATCCCGATGGCAGAATACTAAACAGGTAATTTTACAGCATGTCAACATGGTCTCATGAATACAATTTTGTCAGCCATCTTGAAATTTTTTTTTTAAACATTCTTAAATGTACATCCTGGATAAGATCCAGACAAATGCTTCTATGTGGATGGAGCTTCACTTTGCAGCATGAAAGTGACCCAAACCATACTACTAAAGCACTGTAAGCTAAATAAAACAAAATGACTGGCTAAGTCAATCAACTAACCTGAACCCTGATGCTCATAGAGCTGCATTTCACTTACCAAAGACAAAAAAATCCCTAAAAACAGATAACGGGTGAATAACAGGTCTCTGAGTGTCAGCTGTTCTTTTCTGCAGAAGTACATGTGACTAGACCTGAGCAGCCCAGGCATGTTATTGCTTTGACCACCAGTCTCCAGTGATTCACTGAAACTGACGCCTAGACCATCATTACTATTTGCAGTGCTGCATAATACCCTTTTAATGACTGCCCAGGAAGGTTTGTGTGAGTGTTTTTTTATGTCTGCCTGTGTAGGTGGGTAAATTGATGTCAGTTAAGTCTCAGTTGATTCATTTTTAAATTTTAATCTCCTATATTTGTTGCAATTGCATGTTTTATAGCTCTTAAAATCTGAAAGAAGCAATGTATTGACAGTCATGTCATTTTCTGGCAGTGATCAAAGCTTCAATCAATAGCTTCTGAAACATTATTACACTCACTATTGAACTGATTTGCTCCAGAAATTTCCTATATAAACTGTATCTCATCCATATTAAATTCTGGACCTCATGATAAGTTTAGCCTAAGGTTCTCCCTGGGTTTAGTTCCAGAAAGCATAGTGAATGAACATATTGCTATATTGCAGTTGCTATCCTGCAGGAGCAATCCCCGCCTGGGGAACGGACAAATCATTCTGTGTGTGTATGTTTGTATGTCAGTTTACTCAGTTCAATCATCCATTCCAAATCTCTTATTTTCATGTATGTTGCATAAGTCTTTAAATGAAATGAAGCACTAATTTCGTAAGCTTTTGTCATATGCTGGCATTATGTGCAAATGAGTGCAAATAATGACACTACATGTAAGTTCCCTGATATGCGTAATCCAAAAGGCATTTGGGTTTGTCCTTAAAGCATGCACGGCTGCTTTAGGCAGCTACCTCTTTGTTTATAGACTAGCTGTCAGCCCTATATCTTCTTTAATCTCATGTTAACCTGTCTAATAAACTTTCAGAGGCTGTGGGACTGTTATGGATTGCGAACGCATTCCATTACTGCAGAACAGCTGCAAGCTTGCAAAAATGAAATACACAGTAGTGGACAACAGCTGAGATGACTATCGCTTCAATGTTGCGTTACAGGTTTGGGGAATTTCATGGTTATGGATGTGACATTTATACTCATATTATCTTGTGTCTCGTTGCCTACACAAGCATAACATCAGTGAGTGTAATTTGCACCAGTCATGAAAGTCAAATGTCCATGTTTATTCAACAGTTATACACTCACTAGCCACTTTTGTTAAGAACACCATACTAATACTAGGTAGGACCCCCCATTGCTTTCAGAACAGCCGCAATTCTTCACGCCATGGAAACATGGAAACCACGGCATGGAAACATGGAAACCACGGCATGGAAACCACATCCTAAAGGTGCTCTATTGGATATACATCTGGTGACTGGGGAGGCCATTGAAGTATACTTATTATAACTCATTATAATGCTCATGGAACCAGTTTGAGACAACTTGTGCTTTGTGGTACATTATCATGCAGGAAGTAGCATTTCCCATACCATTTCATCACCACCAGCAGCCTGAACATCAATTTCATCAACACTGTACCCACTATAGCCTCAGATTCCTGTTCTTGGCTGACAGGAGTAGAATGTATGGTTTTCTGCTATTGTAGCCCAGTTGCATCAAGGTCCAAAGTGTTATACCATAGCCTTCCTGTCAACTTAAACCTCTCTCATCAACAAGGCGTTTCTTTCTATAGAACTGCCATCAGATGTTTTTTGTTTTTCACACCATTCTGTTTAAACTCTAGAGAATGCTTTGTATGAAAATCCCAGGAGGGCAGTAGTTAATGAAAAAACACTTGAATGGCTGTGTGGTTAATTTTGTATGAAACAGCTGAAACAAGAATGAAGATTAAACTGAGAATGAGATGATTACCCATCCACACCAAGCTGTTTTTTTTTTCTTTTTTTTGCCTTAAAAAGAAATGCAATAAAAAAAAAATCACTTTTTAATGTTGAAAATTTGTAAGTATACGAAACATGCTCCTAAACAAAATTACCAATATTCAAGAGGGATATTATAATGAAATACGGTTCTTCTAAATTTGATTCTTATAGCAGCATGGGATTCACGCAGAAAGTGTCTTAAGCATTAAATGTAGGAATTTAATACAGTTTCAGATTTTAATTGTGTTCAGTGAAATCTGTCCAGATGACTGTGTTATTAAAAACATGCACTCTCTTGGCTTTCCAAATCATACCAGTCTTTTCAAGCCCACTAAAACAGTTAAGAGCCACTCTTAGCATAGACACAAAGCCAAAACAGCATTTTCCTGACTTCATCCTTAGGACTAAAAGTCCTGTCTCATTTTTCAAAACATGGTTTAATTGGATAAGCACTATTTATTTAATTTTATTTCAAAATTAACTGAATAAAATACTAACCAACTACCAACTAAATACAACAAAAAAAAAACATCTCAGCTGCAAAATGTGAATCAGACAGTTGAAGTGTCATTACACATATGTTGTTGTTCTTCTTTTGGCTGCTCCTGTTAGGGGTCACCACAGCGGATCATTGGTCTGCATATTTAATTTGGCACAGTTTTTACGCCAGATGCCCTTCTTGACACAACCCTCCCCAATTTTATCTGGGTTCGGGACTGGCACTGGAAGTGCACTGTCATGTGCAACCGCCATGGCTGGGGTCGGTTCACTGGCCAGGAATCAAACCCGGGTCGTGGCGGTGAGAGCCAAACCATTAGGGTTCTATGTGTCATCACACACTAATTATATAACTGATATAATTAATGAAATATTCATAATTAATTAAATACCACACCCATTATATATACTGCCATTATATAAGCTGTGTCCTAGGGCACTCACACATTTGTCATAAGGTGTGCTAGCTAGATGGTTATTTCTACTACTAAAATGCCAGTGTGAAAACTACACATGAAATCTCATTGTATGTTGTTAAGTCAATGGCACTGCACTAAGCCACTGAAGTACACTATTAAAAAAATAAATAAATAAATAAAAATGGAGGACTTAATTTGACTGGCAGTATGTCTAGCGTCAGCTCTTGATAATGTATTCGTTCTAACCCAACCTCTTTTTACAATTACATAGCTCCTTGCCAGACACCTCCTAAGCTGGTGATCACAAAAATAGTAAACATATGTCTCCCACACATGCACCCACATGCACACACACATGCAAGGCACAATTTTTTACCTTATTTTTGTGTTTATGCAGAGGTTATGAAAACAGGATCTGTAGTCCTAGATAGACATGACTAAATAAACTCTTTTGATCAATGGACTATAATGAACTGAATACACTCTTTTAGTATGAAACTGATCATTTGGAATTCAATAAAATATATAACACAGAACCACTGGTTCTGAATACTGAATCTGTGATTCTTGGATTGACTATGTGTACCTGATAGTTGGGGGGGGGAATGACTGTTATTGTGGGAGTAAATACTCTTTTCAGTAAATTCACCAGACAGTCTCCCAGTCTCTTATGTATGAGTAATGTTGATTCATCACACTGTTTCTGCTGAGGTAGTAACATGTAAGATTAGCGCACAGAACCTAACATGTCTAGGCTTGTTCTAGCAGCAGCTTGCCAGAGGCAATCCAACTGCTTACCATATTGCTATTTAGATCACCCAAAGCTTAACAGTGTATACATATATCACCTCATGGCCTTTTGCTGTCACTGCTAAGTGACACACTGTAAAAGATGATAGCCCCAAGTTATGTGAACTTATTTCTTCTCTTTAACTCTAATTGTCATGACAAGTTTTGGAAGTTTTCGAAAATTAAAGTTAAAGTAATCCATTGTCTTGACTTTGAGTCATTTTCTTGACTTGACTTTGAGTTGAAACAAAGGTTATCTTCAAGTTGAGTGCAGTAGTGATGAATAGATCTCATAAAACATTTACCCAAATTTGAATGAATGAGGCCAATGTGATGGATGGATGTGAATTTTGTTTGATTATATACAAAAGTAATCAGTTGAAATTGTATGAATGCTAACTTGCCCCATCCTTTACCTCAACCTTTGTTAACCTAATACAAATTAAAGCAAGCAAGAGTTGTAAGTTGTAAGAATAGGTTCAATTGCTGAAGTCTAACCTTAAACTTTGTAAATTTTCAAACAAACAATCTGCTTTCTCCCTTCTATATCTTCTTTTCTTCATCATGAAACAGTTGGTGTGAAGGTCAAAACTCACATGGGAGCTAAAATCTGAATTTATGGTTACAAATTACCCCAAGGTGACCATGCAGTGCTGAAGTAGTTCTGTTCCTTGTTGTAGTCGAACCTTAATATACTGTATGGCTCACGACAGATACATTCTTTTAATTCATCCATTCTCCATTTGTATCCATCAATCACTAAGTAAATCCTAAGTAAACGTAGTCTGTCTTCTGTATCGTAATACCAGTGCCAAAAACGTAGAAATGCAAATAGTGGTGCACTATTGCAAGGAATTCTTCGAGGGAAATAAACGCATTCATGGATATTCCTTCCTAACTCTTTTTGTTTTAATGTTTCAGAGCAGGACCATTTCCAACTCTTGCTTCCGTCGTGCATGGAGCAAGAGTCACTCTATTCAATCTAGAACAATAACTCAATTTCCACTGCAAGCAATATTGAAGTAACAATGTGTATATGTATTCACATGGATTCTCCAAAGTTTTAATTATCCAAGGTTTCTTGCTTAATTTGCTTCAGTGCAGTTTGGTCGGTTAGGCAAGTGCCTCTGAGTGCCACAACATAAGTCTACAACACCAACAGGTAGTGCCAACCTTATTCCTATGTCATGAGAGAAAAATCTTAAAAAACCTAGATATCTGAAAGCTGGGAGTGTGCAGTCACACGCTGGTGACTAGAGTGTAGGGTGTGTGAAAGGGTGTGGAAACCTGTAACATATTTGACTATTTTTGACATCCGTCACACTGAAGTTCCACGAGTCTAGAGACTTTCCTTATCACCTAGCATTTATCAAACTGCAATACTTAAAGCACTACTTACTGTTATATACAGTTGAGGCCAGAGGTTTACATGCACCTAGGCTAAAAACATTCAACCTCAATATTCACAACTCCACACATTTCACTATATCATACATTTCCTGTGTTAAGTCAATTAGGGTATCTACTTTATTTCCATAAGAGTTCATTTCAAAATAATAGTAAACAGACAGATCTATTTCAGGTTTTATTTACTATATCAGATTTGTTAGGATTTCCTTGCATTACTTTTTAATTGCTTGAACTTGAATCAAACTCCTCGGGTAGACCTCCACAAGCTTCTCACAATACTTTGCCCTTTTACAGCCACAAGTGCGCTCCCAATTAACACCTAATTATGTCAGCCAATGAGAAGCTCCAAAAAGTTATTACATTAATTTCTGCAATCTTCCAGACTGTTTAAAGAGATAGTCAACTTGGTGTACATAGTCTTTTCGCTCACTAGAATTCTGATATAGTGAATCAAAGCTTAAATAAATGTCTCTAATTTTGACCAAAAGAAATGTACAGTAAAATGAAATGTGTTGTGAAAAGTTGAGTTTGAATGTCTTTATCCTAGCTGTATGTAAACCTTTGGCCTGTATAGAAGAACACTGTACATTAAAAAAAAAAATTACAACCATCATTTCACTAGTCTAATACATACATCCGATTCCAGTACAATGCTTTTTTTTTTTTTTTTTTTAGACTTTTTTAAACTTAAGAGTAAAGTTCACCCTTATTATACCATGAACTTAACAAAATAATGCTTAGTTGTCTATATTACCTAAGTAATATGTTACCTAGTCATTTGGATTTCTCCTGCACACCAGCAGAATGATGCTATCAGTTCTCTTAAAGGAGGCCACTCAGATGCTCATTCAATTAGTTGTCATCTCAAGACTCCTGCTCCTCTAAAATGCAGCAGTGCGACTTGTCTTTAATCAAAGACCACCAGTGACACTTTACTGCTGGGTTTCCTTCTAGGTTTCTATATTTATACTTACATTAAGACCATTATGCTTGCTTACAAAGGCAAAAACGAACCATCAATTGCCAAATCCCACATTGTACCTCGAGCCACAAATACGGCTTGGCTTGCTCTGCCACCATTTGTAAGAAGACAAAACCTGAACATTTTCTGCACTGGTGCCCACAGGAATAAACTTCCCCACGCTAAGTCTCTAGCTCCTTTCAAAAACCCATGTCTGTTGTTAATTAATGCACTTTGGGTACCAGCACTGGCTCCTTTTTCTGGTATCTTTAGACTTGGGCCTATCTGTACCAACATAAACACATGTCTTCCAAGTAAACAACCAAACACTTCTGTGTGTCCCTCCGAATTAAAGGCATCTGCCGTAAATATAGATGTACATGTGATACAACAGCATGCTTTCATTTTCTTCTCTTAAGTGGCTTGTTGTCCAAATACCCCAGAATTGTTTTTCACCAGAATAAATTCTTTTTGTTTCCCCTTTGACCTTTCTTTAATCTTGTTCCATGCCTCACATACCTGTGAAAAAAAAGCTGTGACTCTCATTCTCCAGACCCATTGTTTTACAGACATTCCTGCCTGGCTGAGCAACACTGAGATTTTTTTGCTTTCTGATTAGCAGAGCATCAGTTTCCTGTACACAGTGCTACTGCTGGTGTCGGACATAGGCACCACTCTCCTTCAGGTCCTCTCTGGAGCCCCTGACCTCCTGCTCAGTTTCCTGTTTACATGCTGCACTGTGGCTGGGTTATTTTGGGCTGTCTGAGGTATTAATGTGGTGATTTCAAGCCCTAGAAAAAGGACAGCATTAGATATATCTATATAGGAAGCATATTTGCTATAAATATAATAAAACAAACATACACATAAGAATATGTAATGCTTTAAAAAAAAATAAAATTTGAGGCACTATAACTGAAAATTGGATTCACTTATTGTTTGCTCCTCATTGACTAGTCCTAGATGAAATTGCATTCAGAATAAGCTATTTGAAAGAAGATGGCACATGTAGAGTATAAAATATATTGTTAGAGTGCAAAATAAGAATTGTCAGAGGAGTCACTTGTGGCCTGTTTTTTAGGCTCTCACTCTTGTTTATCTTCCTCACTTCCTGTGCTCCTTCTGCCGTTCATGTGCTGCTCACTGCTTTTGCCAGAGATCTCACCCACACTCATTCGCTCAGTCCCTCCTCCCTCTTGTTGGCTGCTGTCACTCCCATTCTTTTTTGCCAAAAAATCAGCAGACTGTGCTCTCGCCTGAAGAGTTTAGATTGGACCAGTTGCTTGCAAAATAAAGAACAACTGCATGGGCGATACTGCAGTTCTGACAGCCTGTCCTGCCTTCGGGTTCATACTACAGTAATCAGGCCAAACTAGGCAGACAGATATACTGGACATTATCTCTATTACAGCTTCCCTCAGCAGTCTCTATAAGTCTGCTGGTCTGGGGAAAACTGTTGGATCTCTACTTTAAGAAACCAATGTTTTTATTTACTTTTTAACTTTGCCTAGGCTATCTTCCTGCAAAGACGTGGGGTACGGAGCCAGTTTAACAAATGAGGTGGTAAAAATGGTCAGCCTGCCTAGAGATGTCTACAACCTTGTTAGCTAATACAATGAATGTCATGCTTTGATCAAGTTTTTGTATAGCTATGTGCAATAGCAAAAGGGACATCTCTGTCTCTCTCTCACATGAGGTAAAATTCGCTCTTGGCATTTTAAACACCAGCCTAATTGTCATTTTTTCACTCGACTGATCACTGTCTGCCCTTACACTGGTGCTGAAATAATTGCTCAAAGGTCATCTGTACAGAGTGTGTATGTACGTTTCTCTGTTTTAATATTCTGTGCATTGTAGACAAGCTGACTGTCCTGTTTGCTGACTAAATTGATTAGGCCTTTTCCATTTCACATCTAAAACTAGAAAGGTTTTAGGCATTTCAGACAGACTGACTGCATTTACTGCTGTGTTTCTTAAACTGGCATAGTGCAGTATAAAAAATCAAAATTTTTTCATATCAACAGTTTTCCAGGCATAGGCTATAATAATAATAATAATAATAATAGTAATGATAATACATTTTATTTATATAGCACCTTTCCACAGCTCAAGGACACTTTACATTCCAAACTAATAGACATAGGAGAAGAACAAACAAAGAGCAATGATATAAATATTCCAACTGTTAGGAAAAGAGCCAAAGTACTGAAGAAATAAGTATGTTTTAAGTTGTCATTTGAAAGTCGAGATAGAGGTAACATTTCGGAGGTTCTGAGAGAGTGAATTCCAAAGTTTTGGAGCCATGACGGGAAATGATCTTGCACCCATGGCGGAGAAGCGGAAACGTGGTACAACGAGTAAGTAAGCCTGAATCAGAGGACCTGAGAGTCCGAGCTGGGTTGTAGGGATGAAGGAGCTCAGATAGGTGAGGTGGGGCAAGGCTATGGAGGGTTATATATCTATATTCTCTAATTTTAGCTTGCATTTACTGAGCCTGTGCAATGTAATGGAGCAATTGCGGCAGAGAAATGAAAATAATGAAGGGTATTTTTCATGAATGACCATTACACAATGACTGCCTTTTGTCGAATGAGCTATACACACTGGGTTCCTACCTTGTCAGAGTCATAATTCCAACCTGTTGTTATTTCATTTTCCTTATGTTATGTTAGCTTGGTTTCACAAACCTGCTTTGCCAAGCCACCTGACCCACAAAAATAAATAATTATATAAACAAACCTGGGTTACAGAAAAAGCTGGGGCACACTGTGCCTTTGTTGCACGCTGGTGTAATTTTTGAAAGAAATGAGAGAAAGTACATGATTCAGGTCACACACACACACACACACACACCCCCCAAGAAGCCAAGTTGTGTTATCTACTTCAGGAAGATAAATCTCTCTATATTGAATCATATACCACTGGAAAACTTCATCCCTGAACACACAGTACTGTGATGTTAGTGTAATGATCTGGGCTGAAAGATATACAGTGCCTGTCTATTAACTATGATTTTAAATAAGTCTGGATCTTCTTGGATACCCAATGTTACTTACGTTCAACAGACAGTATTTCCAAAAATAACTCCTAATTATTCTTAATTAATTTTCTTAATTGCATGTTTCTTATTTTTTGCTTAGTCCGTGAAGAAGGCACATTCACCTGACTTCACACACTCACTCACAACCCAGACGTTTTTTGGGTAATAGCTTTATTAGTTTTTTCATTGTATCTATGAAACAGTGCACATATGCTTGTGACATACATGTGAATAGTATTTTAGAAATAATTCCAGAAAATAAGAATATTTTAATCAGCTGAGCATTGGAGGAGTTATCAAAATTTAAAATTAAAAAATGTTATTGAAATTTATTCTATTTATTACTTTCGAGCACCTTTGGCACCTGATCTCAATAATTACAGAAATATATACATTGTGATGTAACTCATATTGTGTTTAAAAATAAATAGAAAAAATACATAAATAATACCTGGTCTAATCTACAGAATGTTGTGCAGCTGGTTTTAAACCACTGCCTTCAGGCATTTAAGTACTGAACTTGATTGCTCACTTCCCCACACCTACATTCTGTACTCAGTGGTTCACTTCAACCTGTTCTTTACAAATGACTTATATATGAAATATGCACTGACACTGTAGAACAACCTGGTGTGCCAATAAATGCTTGTGAAAATGGTACCAGCTTAATTGTCTTGCATTTCCGTGTATATCTATGCTTCTCACACCCAGATGAGAGACAGGAATTCTAGTGAAGGTCATGATAGTGTGATTAAGGTGAATTCAGACAGTTCAGCCCCAGCCATGCTAGTCGTTCATTATACTATGAACGTGTGGGCTGAAATGAGCAAATGTGGTTCATTTACAGCCGCTGAAAGATTTCTTACATCACACCTAAACTCTGTTATATTATTATTATTATTATTATTATTATTATTATTATTATTATTATTATTATTATATTGTTTCTGTTGTTGTTGATGATACTTTGATGGCTTTCTAACAAATGCAAATCTAAGCAAAGTTTAAGAACATCTTTAAGCAATAAACACTAAACATACACTTTAACGATTCCCAAATTCGATTCACTAACGATTCCCTACTTTGATTCACTAACGATTCCCAAATTCGATTCACTAATGATTCACAAATTCGATTCACTAACGATTCCCTACTTTGATTCACTAACGATTCCCAAATTCGATTCACAACTTTGATTGACTAACGATTAACAACTTCAATTCACTAAAGATTCACAACTTCAATTCACAACTTAGATTCACTAGCGATTCCCAACTCACTTCGCTTCACAACCTTGTTTGTTTAAGATTCTATAGATATAGATTAAATCAATATAGAACTTTGTGATTCTGCAATTATTTGACTCTTCTTTGAGCATTTTGAACTTCATGTGATCATATCATATCTGTAACATTCTGTACTTTTAATAGGCTCAGTGCTCTTACTGCATGGGTTCCCAGAAAGCTGAGACTCATTCCTTAGAAGACTTACAGACAATAGTTAAGACACAAACCGGTTGTATGCTCAGGGCAGTACAACTTGCCATGCAAATGTAACTGCTTCAAGTTTCAGTCCAAAGCTGTTGTCTTTTACTTTGTCATTTTTTTTTTTTTTTGGGAAAGCAGATCTTTCCCCGAAGCCATGTGTAAGATATTTCATTTGAGAAAAATCACTTTCTCTGTCCCTGTCTTGTGCCTTGTATTTGTTTTTGTATTTGTGCAAACAATAACTCCCCTGCCTTTTTTGAGGTTTATTTCAAGGGGTTTTGTGGGTGACTAGTGGCTTCAGGCTTGCCGGAGATCTAAAGCAAAAATAACAGGAAGGAAGTGACGGTGATTTGACTTTAAAACTGTCATTCTCTTTCTTTGTCATCTCACATGGAAACTTTTCTCCACACGTCGGCTGCTGGACAACTTTGGCTCGTTTGCAGTGTGCGTGCAAAGTAAAACATACTGGAAAGCCTGAACTTTTGCAGCTGTATCTGGTAAACAACGAGGCATCACATAACCGTCATATGCACCTAGAGGGAGTCAGAAACAATCTCATAATAATAATAATAAAAAAAAAACATAATACAAAATATCTCTGATAATTCTTACCTTAAGGCATGCTGATCTAAATACTTCTGTGTATTCTGATGTGACCTGAAGTAGGAGTAGTGTCTTTGGCAAACATACATACATACATAAATAAGTAACTTCCTTTTGGGTTTTTATTTTTAAATAATGAAAAAATCCATATGTATGTCCAATTTCATTCCCCAGAAGATTTAACATGAACAAATCCTTCCTTGGGCATGCTTCTGACAGACAGTAATCATTTGGTATGAGATAGTAGATAGCAAATGTGTTCTCTCACTCTCACCTCTCTCTCTCTCTCTTTCTCTCTCTCTCCCTGATCTGTTTACTTGGCTACGTAAAGCTGCGAAGTGGACCATTTGTTAGGATGATGAGCACACAATTATCTGAAAATTTTCAACACGTGCAAGCTTACCTCCGGGATGTTCACCTTGGAGGAGTGTAATTGTTTGCACATGGACTACGTCTGTATACAGGTTCCCTAACATTGCCATTAAAGCTAAATTAAGCACACAATGGTGTTATTGTTGTGTGTTGGCTGCCCACTGCTCCGGGTGTGTGTTCACGGTGTGTGTGTGTGTGCTCACTACTGTGTGTGTGCACTTGGATGGCTTAAATGCAGAGCACAAATTCCGAGTATGGGTCACCGTACTTGGCCACACGTCACTTCACTTCACTTCACTTAACTATAGCCAGCAATCAAGGAGAAGTTTCACCCTCTTTGGCTTGAATGGACGTTGAATGGACGTTATTTATTATTAGCTTAAATTAGTTTTTTTTTTAAATGGCTGTTGTAATTAGTTACATTTAGAGTAGTTATTGCTAATCATGGCATGGTTGTTATAGTAGTTATTAAATCATTATAACTCGGGCATCAAGACCTACTGATGTATTAGTAGGACATACACACGATGTTGTTAAATCGTTTTCATTGCTGTGATGTGCATCAGTTATGGTCATTGTGAGGTGAAAAATGTGTTTAGGTTTCTTGTATTTATTAAAATCCTCTGCACATGGCTTTTTTTTTTTTTTTTTTGCACAGAATACAGACTTTACAGTTTTTAAGGAGAGGGCCAATTTCCTGTGTGGCTCTGCACTCATCCCTGGCTGTGTGCACAAGAGAGATATACTCATTTACACCCTTTGCCATAAAAAAAGAAACAATCCAGAGCTACTAATAACCTCTCCACATGCATAAAAGCCGAGAGGAAGAACAGTCTCTCGGGAGTTGTTTGTCAAGTTTCACAGTTTGAATTCAGCAAGAAAACCATTTCAAACTAAAATTGCAGCCTGCGTGGATGTCAGATATCTCAGCGCAGGCAAAAAAGTCGATATTGTGCATGCAGAGTTAAGAATGTATTGATCTAAATTCTCTCGTCTGTACGTTTCTGCTCAGTCAGTCAAGTGTAACAAGTGTAAAATAACAAAGGTTAAAGTTAGATTTTCTACCGTTTCTTACAACTTTGTTTGTATAAAATTTATTTAGAACTTTTATCTAAATTTTTCATTTAGAACAAAAATCTAACCTTGCTCAAATCATACATTTGACTCATACATGAGCTCAGCTTATTTAATGCTCATGGCTCAGAATCTGAGAACTGACATGCCACTCACTCAGTGTTTCCAAGATAAAGACCTTTATTTACGTGTAATTCCTCCTTAGGAGATGCACAGTGATTGGGTTTAGACATAACAGTGATTTCGGGCATGTAATTTTAGAATGTAAAGTCATAAACAAAGCTTTATTGTTTAATGGGACAGCCCCAGACGACTTCAGTGTAGTTTCTGATTTTAAGAAGAGCAATGAAGGATATTGGACTTTTCCAGTGTGGGGTCCTTACACCTAGTTTCACTCAGTGAGCACTCAAACCAAGTGCCTACATACAAATAACATCAAAAAGAAGGGAGTTCCCCAAAGCCACCCTCACCAAGGTGCATCATCACACAGAAAGGAATCTTAGATATGAATAAAAGCATTATGGAAGTATAACATTTGATATAAATTGATCTAAATTCTCAATGTGCTATATATTTGCCATCCTCATTAAAGTCTTGTTAAGGAATACAGTCACCTGTAGTTTCAGTTTTATGGTCACTGTTGTTATAGCAGTTATGATTAATTAAGGCATGATAAATTTATTCAAAGTGGTCTGCTTTATTGTCCTTGCAAATGATCCTTTTTTTTTGCAGGGTTCAGAATTATGTTCATATTTTTTAAACTGATGATGAAAAAAAAATATGATGATGAAAGACAATGGTGGTGTGGCATTGTCTTTCTCATTGTGTCACAGTTTATTTATTACTTCTCACCTATCTCTCCTTAGGCACTGGTGGTTTTTCTCAGTACTTAAAGTTTCATTATTACCTTTGTGGTGAAAGATGACAAAACCTTGCTAGAGAAAGTGAAACATATACCTACTTCACTAGTTTTATTATTTTGGAAACTTTGATGATCTGATGTTCCTTTAGCAGTTTGAGGTTTCATTTTGGAAGACGTTCACATTTTCCAAGCATATTACCCGCCCATCTTAAATAATAGCTCCTCGAGCAGATCCCCTTCTTTTATACTCAGGACTCGAAACGGATGTCTTTGTTGCATGTAGCGCATCACAGGAAGTGTGAATGGTTGCCGTGAGACAACAAAAACCAAGTCATCAGAGACAAGAGGTGTCCATGAAATCTCCCAATCTGAGCTTGCAGACTGTAGTCTGTCTGGTGACTCTTCCTGCTCTCATGCTATTATTATCCGTGCAAACGGAAAGACCAAAATAACTCTGCTGAAATCTATTACTCTCCAGGGGGGAGGCTTTTGTGTCAAAAATACTGAGAAATGAGATGCCTGCCCAGTGGGTACCCCCAGCGCTAACATGTCATCAGTGTTTGATAATTAGGGACAGTGCTCCTGACTGGGATTCATTCATGGTGGGCACTGCAAGCACAGGACAGGATGTTCAGAGCGAGATGATGTCTGGTTGAGTGTTGTTTGTGCTTCAGGATCACACCCACAGGCAGATGTTTTAGTCTTATTCCTGCCCTCACTCATGAAATGACTGTACTGTTCAACTGTTCCCCACAGAGGTATCAAAGCGAAGAAGGTTACATTTGAGCACTGTCTGTTCAGCTCTTTTCTGAGATTACTGTGTGCTATGTACTTTTTTATGACACTTTCATTTTTTCATGATCATCAAGCCTCTTTTTTTTTTTTTATAATAAACTTCCAATAAAGCAGCTGTGCATGGTGAACTAAAGAGTCATCTGCTAGTAAGGAAAATCAAAGATGGGCTCCTGAGTCATTGTGGCCCAAACCAGGATAAATTGGTGACTGAAGATGAATGAATGGATGTTTTGGGAAAAAACAAATAGAGTTAGGTATCTTACGATATATCCATCCATAAATAAGCTCTGAGGAAGCTGGAGATATCGATTTATGTGTGATGTTGCGCTGCTTTGTGTCCACGTCACATGGCAGGAAAAAAACAGATATAGAATCTCATCAGGGAAGGTCTTATTTCACTCGAGAGCGTTTTTCCAGGCAGAAGGCATATCACATCAAGATGTGGTCCAGGGATCAAAGAGCAGGCAACATGTGTAAGATTTCAGCGCGTAACTACTTGGATGATCTGCAGCATCTGACACAAACATATACTAGGTCTGTATGAGAGAGATCTAGTAAACATGTGACTACATGTCACATGAGACTAATTGCTCATATGCATTATTTAAGTATGCACTGACTTTTTGACATTAAAAGACCTACATCAAAATCTGTTCCAATGGAGCCCTAACCAACAGTGTTAAATTAACGGGGGTTTTTTTTTGTACATTGTTGACTTGTTGACCTGGTGCGATAGTAATATTACAACTGGGAGTTCAGTTCACTCAATAAACTACAAAATATTTTCTTTTTTTTTTTAATACTTATAATTAGTATTAACATGGCTTTAATATAATTGTTTAATTATTATTTCAGAGACATTGTTTGCTAGCTTCTTGCTTCTTGCTGTGTGACACAAACTACCAATTAAAGCCACAAGTCCAGACATTTCGACTTTATCACAAGACATGCGTTTAGGAAAATGAAATAAATATCAGCTGCAGTCTAAGGTAACTGTAGTATAAGGACCTCTTGATGTAACTTTGACATATTGTACAGTGCATGCCTTTCTTTGCTACATTCACCTTTTATAGGTCAGGCTTACGTGTGCATGGGTCTACAGGCGTACTGCTCACTTTCTAAAGACATTCAAACCCAGTCTTGCCATCAGTGTTTGGTTAAAGGTGCATTAGGCAAGAATAGTCAAAAATTAGTTAAGATTAGTGCTGCGTTCGTGGTGCCCTGTAAGTGCTAATTTGCAGGTTATAATAATGTTATTTCCCACCTCGGGATGTTCGAAGTGTGAAGTGGAAAAAAACATGGACGTCTCCATGAAAGTGTGTCTTTTGTTTGCGCTGTCAGAGCACGTAAAGCTCATAAAAGCTAATTTACCCGCACTTTTACAGTTACAGGCCTGAGATGCTATTGGTTCTGTTCTACTATAGTGACCTTCAAACATTCATACAACATTCTGGACTGAAATTGCAGCACAGCAATGCCAATTAGCTTAGCAACAAGCTAGCCGGCTAACGTTAGCGATGGCTCTAACATTGATGATTACTTTCTCAAAATGGCGATCAGTATTATATCAGTGTTGTAGATCAGTGTTATAGATTTAACCAAGTAAGACACGGTACTTGGTTAAATCTATAACACTGATCTACAACACTGATATAATACTGATCGCCATTTTGAGAAAGTAATCATGAGCTGATCTAAAGACAGTACTGCTATAAACTCATTTCAAAAGTAGAAAAGGGCGACTTACCTACTTAGGCAGTGAATTACACATTGCAGCTTCGCCTCGATTGCAGACTTCAACAACATTTGCATGTTTTTTTATTCCTTAAACCCACCCCATTCCCACACATGTACACAAAACTTCATCCCCAGGATCCAGTAGAGTTCAACTACTATTAGCATTAGCAAGGAGTCAAGTCATCACTTTCAAGCGATGGGATAGGCTATTTATTTATTATTTATATACTTTTTATTTAGATATATGTGATAAAAGTACCTAATGTTTGTTCTACTGCATTAGGGAAGATGATATTACCTCACAAGTAGATAAATACCAAACTTAACTAAGCTAAGTTGCTTGATTAGACACCAAACTAAATAAAAACTCCAGAGCATTTGTGGCAATAATTGTTGTTTTCAGCTGTTTTTAGCAGGGTTTTTAGTGATCCTAAACAAATTGTGAACAATAGTGAATAGGAAGGCTATATACTAGTTTATATCACATGACTGTGCTTGCTGTCAAAAACGTAGCTCTTAGATAAGCATCTCCACTAAGCAGGCTTTGTTTTTATTGTGTTTAGTGATATATGACCATTACATTTCTCTCATCCAGTGTCTAATCATGTAACACAAGTACTCTTATTGTTACAGCGGCAGGCATCAGAGTCCCGTGTCTCTACTGTACAGGCAGGCTGATAGTGTTAGCATTTTAGCCTGATCTGTGGTTTTGGCCCATTCGGCCATTAAACTGCTTGAAAACCAAATTATACCACTATAGAATGTTTCAGATTGGGGATGGATAGATTGTTTGACTTCTGCGTTCTGAGATTGCAAGTTAATATATATATATATATATATATATATATATATATATATATATGTGGAAGCTGACCACTATGGCACTACTGCAAACTGGAGCTACACACTCAGCACTTACACGGTACAAGGATGACTCTTGCGATGATCTCTTGCCTAGTTTCAGATGGAAAGTTGCAGGCAGAACATGACCACAACACTTCTTTCATTTATCAGAGAAGTTTAAAACTTACACGCACACGTTTTTGCATGCCATTTTTTTTTTTAAAGTCCTCTGGAGTATGGATTTTAAAGTTCGATTCAGTGCCACCATAGCAAGCTGGCAAAGCTCTGCCTGGAATGTTAATGTTCACATCTGTGTGAGTTTTCCCAGCTGCTTTCTGAGTCTTGTCTCTCTGTGAAGTATCCAAAAAAATAAATAAATAAAAATGGACCAGCTACGGGGACCAGAGACTAAACATTTCACTTGAAAACCAAACTATTTTACGTCATTTACAGTGATGGGTGTGTAGGCCTATTGCTACACACAAATGAATCTCAGCATCTCTGTGTGAATTCAGTTCGGCTAGTCCTGTTTTTATTCAGCTATGCTTGAGCGAGACAGAGAATAAATCACCTGTGATGTGTAATGTGACAAATCTAAACAATCTGCATTCTGCATTGAGAAATCATGGTCACCTCTGTGCCATCCATTGAATAAATACCTCATGCTTACTGGTTAGCATAGGCAGGTGAATATGATTCATAATCAAAAGCCTGTACGGATGGTTTTTTTTTTTATTTTTTATTTTTTTTTATTATTGTTCATTTTTCAAGATACACAAAAACAATGAACATTAACCTCTTTAAAAAATAATACACATTGCGAATATTTACATCTCAATACATTAGATTTTCTTTTCTCTTTTGCACAGCAAAGATAAGAACATTCATTTTTTTTATAAGAACATTTAAAAGGAAACAATGCTGTATACAGTATCATTAACATAACGAAGTAGATACAGAACAGTGCAAAATAAGGAACAGAAAAGGGAATGTCCTGAACATAGCTAGCATTATTTGGATAGCTGAAGTGAGTCCTCATTTTATATATATATATATATATATATATATATATATATATAGGCTGTTTAAAAGAGAAACATTTCCTCTGGGGAAATGACTTTGGGTAAACAATCTTGAATGTAAAACTTTTCATGTGACAGGAGAGGGAGAAGCATTTTTCTTGCCCTGCATTACTCCTTGTCCCAGCTCGGCCTGAGGTTGACTGCGCCTTGGTTCATTCTCCCTACAGCCGGGGCTCCATCCAGTGCCAAATTAAACTTAAGCCACCAACTGAACGTCACAAAAACCATACGAAATACGTCATGTTTTCATCAGTCCTGTTTAGGCGAACAAACATGTCATGTCCTTGCTTGTATGTCACTTCTGTAACACTCGACTGCCTGAACTACAGACAGAGTGGTTGAATCAGGCAGCCACTAATTTCATTCAAGTGAAATCCAGCTTTTGACTGTTGCTGGATGTGACAGGCAAAGTCACAGCACTTCCTTTCCATATCGACCTGCAAGGTTTCAGACCAGGGAAAACCTGCACCATTAAATCAAGGGTTTCATAATGAGTATTTCCATTAATATTTATGATTTTATCAGCATTATTCCTAAGCAAGTGTAAAGAATAAGGTGATTTGCTATTTTATTATATATTTTATTTGCTAGGTTTTAGCATGGCATCATTCCACATTTAGAATTTGGAGGAAACTTCTTTTTTTCCCCCTCTTAAAAAACATGTACATTTTCTCTTTCTGTCAAGCATTGCAAACCATCTAACCCATAAAATTAAAAAAAAACCCTTGGATGTAATGTATGAGAAGAACGCTTGGATGGAAACATGGCTTATTCATGCAGTCCAAAAGTCGGAGTCACAAACCTCTAAGCGCACGAGCGCTCTTTCAAGTGAAACGGATAACAGTGGCACAGAAGACTACAGGTGAACTTCCTCCACAAGCAAACCCGGACGCAGCCCTTCAGCCGACCTCTGGCGTTTTGCGCTCGTCGGCAACGGCGGACACGAGCGCAGGATCCTGACTGTTCTCTATAGACGACTCGCTGCTCGTGCTCTCTCCAGATAGCAGCCTGGTCACCCTGAGGTCCGCTTTTAGAGTCCGCACGTCGTTCCCGATGCCCATCTCGCCCAGATCGTTAATGAGCTGGCACAGCCCGGGTTTCTCGGTGCCTGCGCGCTCCTCGTCCGTGTCCAACACGTCCTCGCATTCAAACTGCGTGGCTTTTTCTTCGGCTTCTTCGCCGAGCAGGTCCTCGGTGATGGAGCCGAGTTTGGGTGCGCTCCTGCTGCGCTCCACCGGGGGCTTGTAGCAGCACTGGCCGTTCAGCAGCTTGCGCAGCGGCACGAGTGGGATGGTCTGCTCGCCAATCAGCTGTTGCTGCTGGTGCCTTGCGTCGTCGCGCCGTTTGAGCCTCTTGAACTCGGCCAGCGCCGTGGCTGAAGTCTGGTACAACAGCAGCGCCATGGCTTTCGCCTTCTCCGGCCGGGACACGAGCACAGCATGGCAGCGCAGCATCACCGCCTTGTGCTTCATCTCGTGCCGGTAGATCCAGGCGAAAATCCGGGGCAGGCGTGGATCCGCTACGCAGTAGGTGATCCGGTGCAGTAAGTAAAGGTGTCCAGGTCTGCGCGCTTGCTCGTCCACGTGCACCATGCGCACGCCGTGTGAGCTCACCGTCAGCCGCATCTTCGTGCCGCTCTTGCCCATTTCGCTCTTGTTCCAGATCTTGCTCACGGCCACGTCCGTGCACCCTTCACCCTTCGACTGGATGGTGGTGGCGTTACCCAAATACAGCACCGTGTACGTGGGGTCCTCGCTCGTGATGTTCACCTTTTTCCTCTTGGATTTGAACATGCTGCCGACCCGGTTCAGCGCGCTCTCCGGACACGCCTTGGCCAGCGTGGTGAGCGCGGAGTAGTTCAGGCTCACCGCGTAGCCCTTGTGCTTGGACTGCTTGTCTTCCTCTATCAGCTCAAACTTGTTCTTCTTCCAAGGCAACATTATAGTCGGGTTGTGCACAGGGCGGTCAAAGCTACACCGAGAAGAACAGTCCTACTGCATCGAAACGCCAACTACAAACACAGTTTAAAAGTCACAAGGCGTTACATGACTAAAGTGTCCTAACACTCACTTCCTTAGCATATCAGGAGAAGTACTTATCAGCTGTCCTCTCCAGCCACATAGCAAAGCTCCGTCTACTAACCGCACCAGCCCAGACGCCTGTAGTTATACACTGGACTGAACCAACTCAGAGTCTCAGAGGGGTAAGTCTGGAGTCTGAGTGTCCTCTCTGGAACGAACCAGAAATGACATTCAGGGGCACCTGTTAGACATTTGACGTGTTTTTACAGGACATCGTGGATTGTCTGTATTTTTAATGTGTTTCATTCCCTTGAAAATATCACATTATTTAAAATAAATACAACTCCCCCCCTCTCTGTGCTGGTTTGCTGCACTGATTTTGCTGGTCAACATGCAGCCTATGTTTAGGATAATGTAATCTGCTAGGATTTATCAAACTGGACTGAGTTTCTTTTTTTTTTTCTTCTTTCTTTTTTTACAGCTTGAGCATTACAAAGAGCTCTGTTAAACTGTAGCGATGTTCAGATGGTTTTTATTTTACAATGCTTTTGGGAAACAAGGTCCATTTTAGTAGACAAATATTTAGTATTTACACTGAAACCTAGAAATGTGATCAAAAGAGAAAAATTCGGTTTTATGTGCTATTATTATTATTATTATTATTATTATTATTATTATTATTATTATTACAACAGCAACAACACCAACAGCAATAATAATAATAATAATAATAATAATAATAATAATAATAATGAAAGAACGAGGGAATGCTGCCATCTACTGGAGTTAGGAGGTAGCACAGAAACTAACACGAAGGCTATTGTCTGTACTGCATGGAGCCCTATTCAGACAGGATTACATCTACACGGGGTCCTGAGGTCATTTCCTGTTTCACAGGCTACTCTGAGATTTTATTTCAGTCCAGATCAGACACGTTTTTCTACGTCCTCCTCTGAGAAAATTACAGCCTGAATTACCTATTGTTTTTTTTCTTCCCCAAACTCAGCTCTCGTCTGATCGTTTAAATCACATGTCCATGATGTTCTATGCAGATGCCGACTCGCATTGAAAAAAAGACGTTCGACTGCTGCTACTTGCCGTATTTTGAATCTCGTAGCTCACGTGCTGTGTTAGTGATCCACTTCCCCTCTTCCCCCAAACTCTTGTCCAAACTGAATCCCAGACTTTCTGATGATGAATTGTGTTTTCGTAGAAAATGCAACCCACTAGAAACCTGCTCCTCCCGGTCCTTTTATTGCTGTCTAGATGTGAGAGTTTTATCACTGAAGAGACGTGTAAAAATGATTACAGACATCCCTCTGATAAACTGATCCACTCTGAATAGGGCTCAGGACTGATTTTTGACTGTGATATTTCTTGACTGCTTGATCCTTCACAAAACAACTTCTCCACCTCCACCACCACCACCACTACTACTACTACTACTACTACTAATAATAATAATAATAATAATTGTTGTAATTATGATTATTATTATTATTATTATTATTATTAGCATTACTGACTCACAGTTCCAGGTCCCTGGTTTGATCCAGGGTTACTATCTGTCCCATGTTCTCCCAACA
>CM040985.1:22911813-22933292 GCA_022985145.1 Pangasius djambal | reverse complement strand
ATATATATATATATATATATATATATATATATATATATATATATATATATATATATATTACCATATATGAAAACTAAGAGAATTAATGGTAATATTGATAATAATGGTAATATTACTTCACTTGAAACAAAGTAAGAAGAAAAAAATGTATAGGGAGAAAATATATAGATATATGTTTATATCATGACCTATCTTCTTTTCTATATTTCAACTTTCCTATTTTCTGCTTTTTTGTAGCTGATTAAATTTCAGAAAAAACTTTTTAAAGTTTTTTTTTCATGATTTATGGTGGTCTCCACATTACTGTCCTTTCCCAACAACCAGGCGCACTATGTGGTCAAAAGTATGTGGACACCTGACCATCACACTCATATGTGGTTCTTCCTCAAACTGTTGCCACAATGTTGGAAGCACACATTTGTATAGAAAGTCTTTGTATGCTGTAGCATTACAGTTTCCCTTCACTGGAACTAAGAGGCCCAAACCTGTTCCAGCATGACGATGCCCCTGTGCACAAAGCAAGCTCCATGAAGACGTGGTGTGTGAAGGTTGGAGTGAAAGAACTCGAGTGTCCTGCACAGAGCCCTGACCTCAACCCCACTGAACACCTTTGGGATGAACTGGAATACCGACTGAACCCCAGACCTCCTCACCAACATCAGTGCCTGATCTCACTAATGGTCTTGTAGCTGAATGAACACAAATCCACACAGCCACGCTCCAAACTCTAGTGGAAAGCATTCACAGAAGAGTGGAGCTCATTATAACAGAAAAGGCGAATAAATCTGGACTGGTCTGATGGTCAGGTGTCCACATACTTTTAACCATATAGTGTATATTAACTCTGTTAGGAACAGCATCAATTGCCACAGCACATACTGCTTTAGTAACTGGAATATTTTACATATTAAAAACAATGTTAATAGCAAAAAAAAAAAAAAAAAAAAAAATCTTTATAGCAAAACTGTTTATGAAAATGTAAAAGATTAATTGGTAATTTTAATGCGTTCTAATTGCACAACCATCCACTTTGAATACAAAATTGGGAGTAATATTCCATATTAAGTAAGGACTAGACTTTATTAACAGAAAATATCCACTCAACACCAGGGGGAAGCAGATAATAATTAATAGACTCCAATAAAACAATGGGGGGAAAACAAAACAAATAAAAAAAGGGGGGGGGGTATATAAAATCACCAAAGTTGGCACAAACATCCCTTTTTATTTATTTATTTATTTATTATTATTATTATTTTTTTGCCTTCTTGTTTTCTAGGGTGGACAATTTTTTAAGTGTTGTTCTTTTAACCCTGCGAAGCCGGAACTGTTTTACTGGAGTAAGGTTCTAGACGACACTTTTAACACTGGCACGTTAGACGCAACCATAAGAGTGTTTATACTTTGTTTTCCCATTTCAATAGTTATATCCTATTAATTATTCTTAAGTGAACAAACCCTATTTCAAAGAAACTTTTAGACCTCATCGCAGAAGACTGACCTCAGCCAAAGCTTTCTTTGGTAGTTCCTACCTGTAGTCTCCCCACCCTCTGCATGTCGACATGGAACAATCCACATCACTTCCTCTGCGTCCTAAATGACTTGTTGTTGCCTTTATAGGCGCACTGCACTGAGCGGGGAAATAGCAGCTTCTGCACCCTGCGTAGTGCACTTTATTCACAATGAGGGAGTATTTGGGACTTTGTCACACGCATGAGGCGCGTTGTGTCGTCTGTTGAGAAAGTGGAGCAGGGATTTACACACGCGTTAGTATGGGGAAGAAGAAGGGCCATGGAGACGGTACAGGTTTAGGAAGAGCTTTAATGAAGGAGAGACTGAATGCAGCCCGAGGACACAGGAGGAACGACACATGGGTACGAAGCTGACGTGATAGAAACAGGACTTTAGTAATTCATCTCCTCTGCCACTGCTAACGAGCTAGCTACAGTTAGCCGAGGCACTCAGAAGTGTGATTATAGTGTGTGTATACTGGTTATGGTTATGTAAGAAATAATACACCACGGGACGTGCAGTTATGGGAAAATAACCCACGACGGGGTGGTGTGATAGGTTTCCACCCTGAAGTGGTTTATCTTCCTATAACACCACGTCCCGAAGTGTTTTATTTCTCTTATTCCACAGCAGTTTGCAAACAATTACAACTTTTAATTTGTCAATGAATCACACATGTTGCTTTTTAACCGTTTATAGTTCTCCCTATTTCATAGACTTCTTCTGTAGACTCCTTCTTTAAACTCCTTCCTTAGACTCCTTCCTTAGACTCCTTCCTTAGACTCCTTCTATAGACCCCTTCCTTAGACTCCTTCCTTAGACTCCTTCCTTAGACTCTTTCTATAGACTCTTTCCTTAGACTCCTTCCTTAGACTCCTTCCTTAGACTCTTTCTATAGACTCTTTCCTTAGACTCTTTCTATAAATATTAAGTAAACTGTCTGTCTCCAGAAATTAACATCCGCCAAACAGGTCACTGTGAGTGAGCTATTACCATAGAAACAAACGCAGTAATATAAGCGTATCATTTGAATCACAGGTGTCACTACTGTAACTGCTGTTATAGAAAATTAATCAACACATGAATCCTGCAATGATAAACTCAATAGCGATGATTAAGCTGCTTCAGATAAAGCACCTGCACACTTGATTTCTATAGACTTTCAGTCCATTGTGTATAAATAGAATACTGTTGTCAATGTGATAGAATAAAATAACGTTTAACTAGTGCTACAGCTCAGCAAACCTCCACCAATCCAACTAATGACCTATGAAGTGTAAGTGGGTTTCGAACCTCTGACACTCAAACTAAAGCGGTCATGTGATTGGACAGAAAATGATACGTAGCTTCAATGGGATTTTGTCTACCTATTCGAAAAATTCCACAGAACCCCAAATGTAACATCACTGTCCAAGACTTCCATCAGTGTCTCCTAACAAAATCTTCAGCACATCAACGATTATACATTTTACCTTGTGAAACAACATGTTTTTAAATCCATTTATTATTAGTCTTAGTTTGTGTGGAGCGTCTGCCGTACCTGTGTATGAGCTGTTACTATAGAAACAGAACTAGGGGTCCAAGCCGTACTGTTATACAGAAATAATGCACACCTTCTGACCAATCAGATTCGAGGATTCAACCACACTGTGGTACAAGTCAGTTTATACAACAGTTAGCTCCAGTTCACTAATTTGATTGGACGATATTTACTATTTAATGATTGGTTGATATTTACTATAACAGCATTGGTACATTTCACTGTGTGTATCACTCCACGTGTCTGCATTCATGACAAAAAAAAATCCAGTTCTAACAATATTTCATTACATTGAAACCGTTACTAGACTTACTACAGGCTGCCAGGCAGATTGTGCGTTACCATTGTGTGGCAACACACAACACTCTGTCTGTGGCTTCTTTGGGAACTCTTTTTTTTGTCAATGGAGCAAAAATAAACAAAATATTTGCCCGTATTGTTTCTGAAATGTCAGTTGGTAGTAGATATAAATTTTTGTTGTTGTTTATAGAGCTGTTATATAAAACAGTGCCTACAGTCAAATCACAGCTGTGTTGATATTCAGAGCGACAGCACTCTTGCTCGTGCGATGTTGCTTAATTATTGTATAAACTTAGTTTGTTATCCTAATGTTATAGTTAACTGTTATAATGTCGTCGTCCCCCCCCCAGCTCCACACCAGTGAACTGAATGATGGGTATGATTGGGGTCGCCTGAATTTGCAGTCTGTAACAGAGCAGAGCTCTTTGGATGATTTTCTGGCCACAGCTGAACTCGCAGGAACAGAATTCACTGCAGGTAGATCCTTTTGCACTTCCTTTATCCAGACGTCTCGGTAAAGCACGGGGTCTTACTAGTGTGAGCTACAATCTTTCAGAGAAACTGAACATCAGATTCGTACCAGCTGAAGCCAGGAGTGGCCTCCTGACAGCCGAGGAATCCACGAGACTGAAGAAACTTCATGAAGACAACAGACAGTTCCTCCGCATCCCACGAAGGTGATTATATGTCTGTAAGCCCTGCTTTGGGAGACGAATGATTGAATTCAGGTAGCTCTGTGTTTTATTATACATACACACAGTTGTACAGTTTGACTGAACAGCTTTTCAAAATTCATCACATGTAGAATGAAGCTGAAGAAAAGCATTAGGTTGAATAAATACACTTATTGTGCAGTCAGCAACAGGACTGCAATATTCTGGTTAAAGAAACCTATCCAACACATCTGACAAGAATTTTGACATGATCTCCTGTACTGAGAAAACCCTTATAATGGGCTCCATTAATAAATGTTTAAAATACATGACTACATAACACCGTTTCATAACTAGAACCTTTACAACTCAGCAATAAAGATCTTAGGATGAAACCGACATTAAAGAATATTTTAAGAATGCTGTTTTTATGTTGGCTGTCCAACTTTCCAACACTATTACAATGCAGGGGGAAAAAAAAGAATTTCTCAAAGCATTTGTGGTAGCCATCAGAGCCACACTATTACAATACGAAGTGCAACACCAGAATGTGTTCATGGCTTCGAGGCTGAGTGGTGGGGAGGCATTATGTTTTCGGGTTGTCCGTGCATCCGTCCGAGATTCTCGTCAACGCGATATTTGAAGAACAATTGGCTGAATGTTTGTAGGATTTATATGGAAATATGAATGTAACCAGCAGATGAACTGATTAAATTTCAGAATTTATCCAAACAGGGTCAAGGTCACAACAAGGTCAAATGTCTGAAATAGTTTTTCTTCAGTAGCTTCTTTCATGTTTGAATTATATTATATTATTATTTTAAAAAAAGCTATCTGTTCTAATATACAAATTAGTAACAAGAAGGACTAGACTTGTTGAAAAATGCAGAAAGTACACACTGTGTACAGTGTGTACCAGTGGCAGTACCGACAACCTGGTAGATTATGGGTGATTTGCTGCACCAGGCCTTCTGTTGAATAGAGCTGTGTGTTGTTCTCACTCCTTTTTGAAAGTCCTTTTTTGGTAATGTGTTTTCTTTGCTTTCAGACCGCACTGGGATGAGAACACAAGCCCCGAGCTCCTCCAGCAAGCCGAAAGAGACAGCTTCCTGACATGGAGACGAGAGCTGGCAAGGTGAGGGAGCTCATTTCTGCTTCAGCTATTTATCACTTCTTTGTTAGACTTGAATGTTTTCTTCTTATTAGTTGCAAATTATTATTATTATTATTATTATTATTATTATTATTATTATTCCAATTATTCACTCCTTTTTCCTGTATAAGTCTGGAGGAGGAACAGAAGCTGATTCTTACCCCTTTTGAGAGGAACTTGGATTTTTGGAGGCAGCTTTGGAGAGTTATCGAGAGAAGGTACTTTAGCTAAAGTGATTTTATTTTATGTTTTATGTGCGTATGTGGATATGTGTATAAATGTCCCCCTGCTACAGTGATGCTTTGAATCAACTTTGTAATCATTCAGCAATATTTCCTCTCTAGTAATGTTGTGGTTCAGATAGTTGATGCCAGAAGCCCTTTGCTGTTCCGCTGTCCAGATTTAGTACGTAAAACTTTTTCCATTTCACTAACACCGATTCTGAATTTTCTATCTCTGTTTACTACAACATGCTATTGCTGTAATCTCCCATCAGGAGAAGTACGTCAAAGAGGTCTCCAGTCACAAGGTGAACATGTTACTGTTGAACAAAGCAGATCTGCTTACCCGAGAGCAGCGTCATGCCTGGGCCAAGCACTTTCAGAAAGAAGGCATCAGAGCAGTGTTCTGGTCTGCGCTGGCCGAGGCACGGCGGCTGGATGCTGAAGAAAAGGTGAGAACTTTGTTCGTTTAGGCAACCTGTGTACAGCGAGGGTAAAATAAGCATTCGTACGCTTTTATTTATTTATTTATTTATTTATTTTGTTTGTTTGTTTGTTATATAGTATACTTCCTGTGCATGTATCCACTTCAGATTTACACGTGTTTTTGACTTTGAACAAGAAATATGTATGCATAAACATAAACAAACATATATTTTTTAAAAAACAAAATGATGGCGATGAAGCATTTGGACACTATGTTGAAAATATATATTTATGTAAAAGTTACACGAAAATTAAGTTCCATAAATGTTCTCGCATTAAGCATCACTATACAAGACATTGAAAGGAAAGATTTCATGCAACAAGTAGCAATCATGGTGAAGGTGAAGGACCTTTCTAAAGTTCCCAGGGAGACTATTATTAAACAACACTCGAATGAAAAATCTACAGAGCCGTAGCAAAGCTCTTAAACATCTCTCTCAGTAGAACTAGTTTGATAATGTGCAGGTGGAAAGTTCATGAAACCACAACTAATCGTCCCCAGACAGGTGAGCCGTGTAAGATTTCCCAACAAGCACTCAGACCAGTGATAAAAGGAAAGTAAGAGAGAAGTCAGCAGTCACTTGAAAAGAGTTGCAGGACGACCTGAAAGCAGCAGGAACAGCAGTTACACAGAGAACAATAAGCAGTGAACTGCACTGCAGTCATCTCCGTTCCTACACCTCACACAAATCTCCACTGCTAAAAAAGAAATGCACAGAGATGCACGTCTAAAAACAGTTTGACAAATCAGACCTATTTTGGAACGACATACTCTGCTCAGACGGAACAAAAATAGCACTCTTTGGCAAGAAGTCAGCTCATCATGTTTGGAGAAAGAAGGGTTGTGCGTACGATCCCATGAACACCACACCTACAGTGAAGTACGGAGGTTTCAACAAGACAACAACCCCAAACATACAGCCAAAATAACTTAAACTGTTGTCCAAAAAAAAGAGGGTGAAGTTGCGTGCACGGCCTTGCCAACCTCCTGAGTTTATTTATGGAGGATTTTGAAATTGCAAGTCCATCAGAGGGACCCACATAATCTTTTGCATTTGAGGACAATTTGCTGAGAGGAATGCGCCAAAATTAAACCACAGTGCTGCAAGAACCTACTTACTTCTTAGCGTAGACATCTCGAAGCTGTAATTGCCGACAGTGGCTTTGCAACAACGTACTAATTTTGGCAATTCGTGGTATCTGATTACTTTTTTTCCCTTCACTGTGTATAAAACATTTCCACAGAACAGATGCTGAAATCTCTCAGTTTAATTGCTTTTAACTTGTGTTTGGCTGTGACTTGCTAAAATCTATTCCAGTTAAGAAGAAATAGACAGGGGTACCTGACTATAAATCCCCACAGCTATGCTTTAAAATGTAGTGGAAAGCCTTCGCAGAAGAGTGGAGCTTATTATAACAGCAAAGGGGGAATAAATCTGGAATGGGATGTTCAACAAGCACGTATGGGTGTGATGGTCAGGTGTCCACATACTTTTGCCCTTATTGTGTATCTAGATAGCTATTCACAGCATGTGTAAAGATCTGGTTGGGAAAACAGCAATGACCTCTTTTTCTGCTTAATGAGCCACCTGCTTCTGTTTAACGAAACTGAATATTTTTTCTTCAGAGTATTTAGTATCTGATTACTCAGCAGAATAAATGATTCATATTTGAATGCAAACCGGTTGAATAAAGCTCTTTATCACGTTACACACGCGATACACAAGAATCATATTATCGTTGCACGTTTGTTATATTGCTCTTTTCTATTTGATTTGTTATTTTTTGTTTATACCATTTATTGCATATTTTCATTATTTTTGCCTAAAACCTTTGATATATAGGCATTAGAGCTTGCTAATACCTCAGTGTAAAATTTCTTACAGAATAAGTTTCAGTAAATTTTCTAAAAGCAGGTGAATTCAAATAAATTGCACTAGTATGCTCATGTAATCGGACTGATATCATTATTCACCTCGTGATTATCTCCTGCCTGGTGTCGAAGGGAGAAGATCTCGATAACCTTGAGCAGCCAAGTGATACAGAACGTAAGGGAGCCACAGAGAAGACGTCAGTGCACCACAGTGGACCCGAGGTCACGCAGGAGAGCAGTCAAGAGGAAGAGGAAGATGATGACGAAGAGGACACAACAGCGAGTTTTGAGGACTGTACTTCAGAGACAGACTGGCACACCTGCTCAGAGGCATCAGGAGACGAAGAGGAGAAAGAGAAGTGTAGAGCATCTTCAGACTGTGCTGCTTTTTATAACTCAAGCCATCTGCTGCGCAAAGATGAGCTGCTAGAAATGTTTAAATGTGCACATTCTGGATCCAAGTGTAAGGAGGGCCAACTCACAGTAGGACTGGTGAGCTTGAGTTTATAGGTGGACACACACACACACACACACACACACACAGCCTTTATTCATTTCATCAACGTTTATCTCTATTTAAGGTGGGTTATCCTAATGTTGGCAAAAGCTCCACCATCAACACCATCTTTAGGAATAAGAAAGTCTCTGTGTCAGCTACACCTGGACACACAAAGCACTTTCAGGTATGTTTTTACTAAATGCACTTGTATAAATGATTGTAACATTTGACACTGAACAGTCGTACACTTCAACACATGCTGCAAGTGAGTTGTCCACAACTGTTGTGCTTTTTTAGTCCTGAAAGACTTTTTCGCTTCTGAATGGAAAAATAGTGATTATCTTTACTGAACTATTTTTTTTGTTTAAAAGTATTATTTAAAAAAAAAACAAAAAAAACAAAACAAAGGCTTTTGCTTTCATTTAATATTGACATCAGTGGATTCTCATAACGGACCCTGGGCATTGCTGAAAGTGATGCAAGGATGCAGATACACTTCATTTTCACCACACATACACGCGTGGCATCGTTCACACACTCGCGTAGGTATCTTCAGTATATCTGGAGGGTTAAAAGTGGCATCCACTACATGGCACATCAGAGCCAAAAAAAATCCTTTTCCTTCTCGTTTTCATGTCACTGTAATGTTTAGCGATTTCATGCACAGCGATGTTAAACGTACTGATGAGCTATCTATTTAAACTGGCACTGCACCATGCTGAGAAGTTGTGTAAATTTCTCAGGATGTACACAAGCGGTGTGTTAAATGACCGCAGGATACTCGCAGCGGCCATCTTGCGTACATGTACACAGTTAATAGCAAGTATTCAATCAGCCTTTACTCTTACGCTACCCTATGTGATTAAGGGACCATCGAGCCCAGACTACACTTTACCCTTCAGTATGAAATCTTTATGTGGCTCCATTCTGATTCACAGGAAAATAAACAAATGAAATATAGCATTAAAGTAGAATGGGATGAGTTAATTCATGTTGTTTTTACATTTAGGTAAAAGTTCTTAACTTATCTTTTGTTGTCATACATCTTGTCATTTGTGCTCATTGACAGAGACTTTGATTACACTGTATTCAAACACTGTTATATGCAGTACACTCCAGAATTATTGGTAACCGTCATGTAAATGAGCATAAATTAAGCAATTTAAAAAAAAAAAAGAATAAAAAAAATGAATTGTTTAAACGTACAGAAGCATTATAGTATTGTTTTATTTACAAGCATGAAAAGCTTCTTAAGTAGTTATTGTTTTTCTAAAGAACACTGATTTATAATTAATCATCACTCTCATAATTATTTTATGATGCCTGCCCTGAAGAGAATAACAGCCCCGAGTCTCTTCCCGTGCAGTCTAATAACGTTGGAAACACTTGCAGATGGATCTAAATTCACTCTTTCATTTGAAACTCGTTTATGGTTTTGACTTTATGCAAATGGACGTCCCTCTCTGATTCACGTTGTCATTAGGGTCGGATACTGAGACTGAGCTGGCCATTGCAAAACGCAAGAGAGAGTCATATTTTTATTTGTTCATGTTACTCATGTTACCTTTCGAATCGGTGTTAAATATTTGTGTTTGTGTGTGTTGTAGACGTTGTTTGTTGAACCGGGTCTTTGCCTGTGTGACTGTCCTGGCCTAGTCATGCCTTCCTTCGTGTCCACCAAAGCTGAGATGATCTGTAGCGGGATTCTCCCCATTGACCAGATGCGAGACCACGTCCCGGCCATCTCTCTCATATCCTCTCTTTGCCCAGTAGTTCTTGCTGACGTTTAGTCTATTGCAATGATTGTTAATAGTCTTTTTGTGCTCTTGTGTATAGTGCTTACGTGAAACCCTTAACCTAAGTACGTTTGTCAGACAATTCCACGAGCCGTGCTGGAGGGAACCTATGGCATCAACATCGTCAGACCGAGAGAGGACGAAGATCCGGATCGCCCTCCCACCTCTGAGGAGCTGCTTTCAGCTTATGGATGTAGGCCACTAACTGTTATACGTTATAAGAGCACACCATAGTATGATGATCAAAGTGAATTATGGCCTGGTGTCAACTTGTAAATGTGCCCATATAGATATGAGGGGCTTCATGACAGCACACGGTCAGCCAGACCAGTCCAGATCAGCCCGCTATGTCCTGAAAGACTATGTTAGCGTAAGTATTTATTCTATTTCCACTTTCACTGTTGGGAATGAAGCAAAATAAAGAAAATAAGTGTACCAATGGCTTTCTTTGATGAATCTTTGCAGGGAAAGCTGCTCTACTGTCACCCTCCTCCCCACATCAACGCTAAAGACTTCCAGCCTCAGCACTTGAAGTTTGTAAACCAAACTATTAAGAGTGGTCCTTCCACATGTATCAGTAAACATCCCAAGGTCAAACAGATTGAAAACACCGTTGATAAAACCTTCTTTCACCAGGTAAGAAATTTTATTTTCCTAAATTAGTAAACATTTTGCTACTTTTGTCCTGCGTTTCACTACACGTGCTATTTGACGTCTCCCAGGAAAATGTCCAGGCACTAACAAAGGGAGTGCAGATGGTGATGGGCTACAAGCCTGGCAGTGGCCTGCAAGCGCAGGGAAAAGCAGGCACAGAACAGCAAGCTGGGAAACCATGGAAAAAGCACGGCAACAGGAACAAGAAGGAGAAAGTGAGAAGACTCAATAAGCACCTGGATGCTTGAACGTTGCCCTGATTATGGAAGATGAACAAAGACACTGAAACAGTTCATATCTGAGGCTGGCTGTCATGATGGGAATATTTGAAAATCAAACAGATGCCTCCAAGACAATAATATATTTCTGCATGATCCAAAATGATTTTGTATTAATTCCACATTTATAATAAATAAAACACCCCTCTTGATGTGTCTCTTGAAATTGCCCTTAGGTGGGAATGTATGTATGTATGTGCGCATGGTGCCCTGCGATAGACTGGTGTCCCATCCAGGGTGATTTTCCAGCCTCACATCCAGTGTTCATGTGATAGGCTTTAGATTGACAGCAACCCTGACCTGAATAAAGTGGTTATTGAAGGAGAGAAGGAGTTACCCATTCCAAGTGTCGTGTTTGGACAGGGCCTTTTCCACATTCTTTTAGATTTTATTTTTCTTTAAAGAGGATATCAAGTTGAAATTCTATATGTATTTCTCAATGCATATAGAAATGAAATAAAATGAAGTGCTTTAGTGTACAGAATTCTATTTTTCTTCTGTTTAGTGTCCCTTGAATAGAACGTGTGTACATTCAAAAGATGTCTGTGTCTCACACTGGCTCCTTAATGCACATGTAATGCATTACATAAGGCACAGGTTCCCAGACTTGGTCCTGGACTACCCCCTGTCCATTTTAGTGTCTTTCCAGCTCGCAGTACACCAGATTCAGCTAAATCAGTGGTTCCCAACCTTTTTCTGTCAGTTGAACCGGTTCAGCTTATTTCAGTATTTGCCTTAAGTACTCCCTGAGATTTCATGCAGGCTAAATTTAAGTGAAGCCCTTGCTTGTTGAAACCTTTCTTATTCATCAGCTTTTGCTGCTATTTAAAGCTACACAACCTTAGCGTGAAACATTTGACTAGTTTTGTAACAAGATTTTAATGTTTTGTTTAAAAAAAAAAAAAAAAAAAAAAAAAAAAACCTGGCTTCAGGTTTTCACTAGAAAGTTGCTCCAAACAGTTCACACACTCTGGGAACACACTCTAGTTATGCAGGGAATACAAGAAGCCATTTAGGTCCATCTAGACACAACCCAAGTTAAAACAAGGCAAAGTACTGTACTACATGACTGCATATCAAAACAGTATGAGAAGAGCCATATGGCTTCTTCTCAGACAGGATGTAGAAGCATGATGTCCTGTGAGAAGAGAGAGAACAGAAGACGAAATGAAAACCACACACAATTATTCATGTCAGTAGTGAAGGCAGAGGCCATGTACATGTCCAAACTCAGACTCTTATTAGCACTAAGCAGGCATGTCAAAGGAGCACACTGCATTAGCATATGGCATAGTGTCTGGAGTTTTAAACAGTGTTTTAATGCATGTAGCCTACATGAACACTTTCATGCATAATGTCCACATTTACATCTATTTTTAGGATAATATAAAATGTAAATCACCTCCATATTACTGGAGATCATTACTGTAATTTAACATAAAGCATTGTTCTGATTTCTGGTGCTCTCTGGATTATTTGACATTTCCCTACAGCATGTCTCTGATATATCTGTGCAATCTTTCTACACAAAATCCTAAATTAAAAAGGATTTTTTTTAAAAATGCTGTAGCTATTTAAAACTGATCTCTGAAATCAGCTGCATGATGGAACAGGCCCAAACCTGCATCTAAAAATTTCCTGATGTCTTTGATGCATTGTATTCCTACACAGAGACAGTCCATTTAATATTTACTTATTTATATATTAATTTATAATATTTTGAAAAAAGTCAAAATGCATGCAATTTTGAGTAATAAAAATCTGGATATGTTTTTTTTTTATTATTGTGCATGAAAGGGTTAATGTTGTAAAATGTTCTTCTCTTGTAAAATGTTGATCAGCATGTACATTCCGACTTGCTCGAGCCTCGCGAGATCAACCGCAGGGAAGTTGGTCTCACCTGAGAGCAGCTACACATCATTACACCTTATGCAGGTAGCAGGTGTCCTTGCAGTGAGCAAGAAGGAGTGTGTGTGGGTGTGTGTGTGTGGAGGTACGGGTGTGTGTGTGTGTGCGTGCGCGCGCGCGCGTGTGCTTGTGTGTGTGTGTGTGTGGGTGTGTGCGCGCGCGCGCGCACTGCTGTCAGTCGTGTAGTCGGTGCTTGACACCGCACACATCCCTAACCCACTTTACAGTGGTGCTGTTGTGGAAGAGAAGATGTTTAAAACAGATTCGTCTATGGCTTTTTCTCACTGGTGGAATGAAGTTATGAGGTATTTTAACTCTGAGGTGAAAACCGCTGGCATTTCAGCTGCTGTCGGCTTCACGTCCGCGTTATTCCTAGTCATTTCCTACTTAATGTAAGTAGTGGCTATCTAATTTCCTGATATTAAGAAGGTGTGTATCCTGGTGTGAAGTTCTGGGGCCTTGCTTTGCAGGCTCACGTGCAGCAGGTCTAAGTTTAGAGATGCTGCAGCCTGTGTGTTGTACTCTCTGATTGGCGACCTGTGTCACCTTGCTGGAGCTTTTCTCTCTAACCAGACAGTTTTTCAGGTGAATGCAAACAAAACAAGCTTATTTAACTTTATTAATCTCCAAACCTGAATTCCTCTTGACTAACTTGAATTTCGCTTCTAGCGTATTATGGCTTCGATAATGTCAACCTTGGATGTTGTGCAGTTCATTTCAGTCATGTTGCCTCTTTGTTGGTGGTACCATTCCACCACTGGTAAGATGGATTTGTTGTGTTTGTGTCATGTTCCTTTACTAATACGTGATGAATGGAAATAGCAGAGTATACACTATATGGCTAAAAGTATGTGGACACCTGAACATTGAACATCCCATTCCAAAACCAGGCATTAATATTGACTTGGTCCCCCCAGACTTTGCTGTTATAATAAGCTCCACTCTTCTGGGAAGGCTTTCCACTAAATTTTGGAGTGTGGCTGTGGTGATTTTTGTTCATTCAGCCACAAAAGCACAAGAGGTTGGGCACGAAGGCCTGGTGCAATGTTGGTGTTCCAGTTCATTCCAAAGGTGTTCAGTGGGGTTGAGGTCAGGGCTCTGTGCAGGACACTTGAGTTCTTCCACTCCAACCTTCACACACCATGTCTTCATGGAGCTCGCTTTGTGCTGGAACATATTTGGGCCTCTTAGTTCCACTGAAAGGAAATCTTAATGCTACAGCATACGAAGACATTCTAGGCAATTGTGTGCTTCCATATTTGTGGTAACAGTTTGGCAGAAGGTCTACATATGGTTGTGATGGTCAGGTGTCCACATACTTTTGGCCATATAGTGTAAGTCAGTTCTGCATTTGTGTTTCCTTCAAGGAAGGAGAGTGAGAATGTTAAGCAGAAGAAGGAGGCAGAACGTTCTTGTGGTTTGTCTGCTGTTTGGAATGGGAGGATGTGTTTACGCTGATATACATGTACGCTACATGCAAGCTGTCGCTTATGGCTCTCCGACCAGCAGGAAGCTGCTGAATGTCATTGTACATGTGAGTGACCTAATCCTCTCTCACCTGCACAACACCACATGTGGTTTCCAATAAAGCATGCCTTGGAGCAATATGTGTTCCGTAAGCGTGTATGAATAAACATTTGAAAGGGATTTGCAAAACACTTACCCTTGTGACACAAGAGTGTATTCAAGAAGTTGTGGTTGTTATTGGTTTCTGAGAATAGGATCAGACTGAACTGCTTGGTTATGCTCTCGGCCTTCTGTCCTTCGCCATTAGCTGGACCTCCAGGATTCCCTTCTTTCTGAAAGCTGTGAGTAACCTCCATCAGCACCTCCAGTCAATTTGGATTTGTTTGTTGAGAAAGTTTTAACAAATTAACTCCACCTTTTGTTCAAATATCTCTTTGTGTTGTAATTTGCATCCTGCAGAACAGAGGAGAGATGAGTAATTCATCGCATGTTTTCTCAAGAGCTTTTAGTGCTTTGGCTGGAGCACTTTATGCCTCTGCTATTCTGCTCTATGACCCGCGACTGGAGTCTGTTGTTAAAGCACTGCCGTGGATTCTCTCAGGAGTGTGCTGTGCAATTCTGGATTTCTCTGTATCCTTTTCCTACAGCACCTATAGGCACATATTGTCCTTCTAACTCCTGGTGTAATTTTAGTTCTTTAACTATCTAAACTTTCAGATTTTGCTCCTCTCATGTTATAGACTGTGCTATAAATGGCAGTCCGTTGGAACGCTGGATTCGGATACAGAGTCCCTTTTGGGCAGATTCCACAGGGTTACATCTGATCTGCATCACACCCCCAAAGACAAAGATGCCAGAAAGCATATTTCATCCTGGAAGAGCAGCTCATCAAAAAAGCCTGAGATAAGACCTTATAGAAACACTAATGTTCAGCCTATTCGAAAGGTATGTATTTTTTTTTCTTTTGTAGGCTGTGATGATGATGATGATGATGAAATCTATGCTTTCCTCTAATGCTGTCTTGTCTAGTTCTGGTATCTTAAAGTACAATGATCATAGGTATATAATTGAACAGGATGGCAATGCTTTTGGAAAACACTATGATGCTTCTTACACTGCCAGTTAAATGTTTTTTTTTTGAACACCCTATATTTTTGCATTTTTGGGAAAAAAAACTAAGACAGTAAGGAATGGGTATAGTTAGTAGGTAGGTGAATTGAGAAATGTTTCTTTTTTTGCTTAGATCTTGTTCACTCTACTTACGTGCTTGAAACACACAAAATACTGTATATTTTTCACACTTACTATTTGATGCTAGCCTGGTCTAGTTTTATCCTTGGTTAAAAAAAAAAAATCTTGTTACGTTTTTTCTAATTTAATTGCCATTCTGTGCATTTCTTTTTTAAAATCTTTGGCACTAAGAATTCTTAAACTGTAAAATCTGAGAAAATCCTGGGATTCAAAACCCTTTGGCTGGCAGTGTATACTGATATACACTTGAACTATTTGATTATGTAGTTCCTTGTTTTCTAGGTGTGTTTGAAGGAAGTTACCATCACTCAGGAGGACTCAGCAGACAGCCAACCTCTGAAGGGATCTGTGAAGGTGGTCAGGGTCGATGAGTGTTATTCTTCAGGCAGTGCTACAGATTCATCTTCCCTCAGTTCTGAGCTAGAGGTTAGCAACCCCTTATTCAATAAACTACACTCTTATCAATGCAGGAAGTAGTGATAATGAAAGTGTTCATATATAGGGCAGGAGGACCATATGCAAGCTAGCAATTAAACATGATTTTAGGTTGTGTGCGACTTGGTTAGTCTCTTATAAGGAAACCTCCTGCTAGTTAACTAGACGTTTTAACAAACAGTATTATCCTCTTTAGGAAGAGTTAATGTTAGCTTTCTGAAGAGCAAGCTTAACATGTTTAGTATCTACAGTAATGTTTTTGCTACCTCCCTGTTTTGGTACCTGCCGTACCACTGAACCACAAAGATGGAAGTGAAATCCACAATGTGTACAATGGACTATATATGATTTCTGAACTAGATTACAATAAAAATATAATCTTTTAGACCATCTGTTATAGGAGCAGGTGAGGCTGAGGCAGATGGATATAAGGGGCAGCTTTTGGAAGGGAATAATGCTGAAATCGTAACAGGCGCATTTGGATGACAGATAGAGCCACAGAGCCAGTCAGTACAACAAAGTTTAAAAAGTAAAAAAAAAAAAAAAAAAAAAAAAAAAACTAAATGGTAATATTTCCTATATTTGTGTGTCATTGTAAGATCTAGATGCATTTTTTTGTTTGTTTTGTTTTTGTTTTTTTGTATTTCTGGGTAAATTAGCAAACTGTATTTTGAAATATGATGAATAGATGAATAACTTAGCTAATGCACCTTTTCTTATGGTATGATAGGTGGGTGCTGTAAAACAAATTCCTCTTTTTAAAAAAAAATCTCTGAAGGTGGTTTACTTTTTTTTGTTTATCAGCTTTTAATTGCTGTGAGCCAGTAGGTGGCAGTAAAGTGTTTTACAGGTGAGCGAAAGGTGTACCCTGTCTGTTCTGCTGTCCAGTGGTTTAATCATGGAAAGGAATTTCCCCATATTGAAAGCTGATTTCACCCTTTCCTGAATGATTCATAACACTTAACTACATTTTAAAAATGTTCTCAAACACTAAACTTCTAGAACCCGTGAGCAGTTCAAGACTTTGCAGTTCTTACTTTCATAACCTTCATAATAATAGTTACTAAATAATATTCTTTAATACTCTGAATGCCTGAATAATATTCTGAATGTCTGAATAATAAGCCTGGAGTTTAAAGGTTAATTAACAAGTGTTTTCAAGTGTTGCCTCAAAGAGGAAGAGTCAGCTTATTTAGGCATTAAAGCCGAAGGCTAGTTATTTTTCCTTTCTGTCCTAGATATCGCATCTTTAGCGTAGACCTAACAAAAATGATTGCATCTCATTATTAGGCAGGTCTGTGATAAAACTGGCCACATTATGACCAATCAAATTCTAATGAAGATAAATGATGACTATGCACCTTCATGGAAGATGATGGCTGTTCATGATTTCTGACACTGTTTGGCACTATAAAGTTACAAATCTACCACATAGGTGAGCCGTTTATTATAATGCTGCCCTGTGGTCAACAAATCTCAGTTGCAACAATGCACCACAGTAATGAAATATTCCTCCTCCATGGTTGGATGCAGGAGGAACCTACTGAACATTTAGTCCAAATCCTACCCAATGAGCTCTGGCGTTGCAAATGGGCTTAGCAAGGCTCTTGTCTCCAGATGTGTGCATTCAGAACTGACCACAGAACTGCTGTCCACTGCATGTGGACACCTACATAAAATTTGTAACAAGAACATAGATTGGAAATCTGCCTGTTGTAAGTGCTGTGCATGGGAAGGTTTATGACTAATATCTATGTATCCATGTATGACTAACACGGGTACAAACAGTAACCTGACAACAGTGCCACCCAAACCAAATGACCAAGAAGTTACATTTTGCAGAATTTTCCATCTAACTATTTATCTGTTAATCTGAATCATAAGTGCAGTTTATTAATTACCAGTTAAAACCAGGTTTTAATTAGTGAATACAAGGTCATTTTATATTCTCACTGTTCAGTTGGTAATGATGATGAAACTCATTCTTCACTGTAACTTTTGTTTTTTAAAAAAAAAAAAAAAAAAAAAGAAGAGCAAAAAATTGCTGCTCTCTAGCTTATTGACTGGGTCCTGCCTGATGCGCATCTGAATTAGAGGACCATGAAGATTCAGGCTGAGGGGATCCAGGCTATGAAGAGAGCACTGGAGTGAATGTAGATGGAAACTCAGACATTAATACACAGATATTGCTTCCTGACTCTCTCTCTCTCTCTCTCTCTCTCTCTCTCTCTCTCTCTCCCTCTCTCCCTCTCTCCTCCACCTCAATTTCAGCAGTTCTCCTCTTTGCCACACTAGAAGCTCTGCCTTTTTACAGACATTGTTGTCTATTCAATTCCTACCTCATTTCTTACGGTGTGTATAGTCATCTGACCATTTTCTTTTTGGGGGTGGTGGAATTTTAAGCATCATACATGTGGCATGCGCTATGAAGTTATTTTACCAGAGAATGTGTTGATTACCTGAGGAATAGCAGTAAACAGTCATTCCATCCACACATCTCCTTTTCTCGCTCTCTCTTAAAAAAATGCAGCTTATCACTTTGCTGAAAAACCACAAAAATTGCTACACTCTTGCTCCGAAAGGTATTGCTCCATCCTGAAGATTTTCCTGTGACTGTTACAAAGCACGGACACCCGCGACTCCATTCATAAATGTTAAGTGTATACTCCCAGAAACTTCACCATATCAACAATTATGCTTTTTACTTTGTTGAACATGTTTTTTTTTTAATCCGTTTATTAGTCTTAGATTTTGTGGAGATGTTTGTGCTTTGTAAAAGTCTATTTATATTTTCCGACATGAAGGTTGTTGCTTGTTAGTCAGTCAGCTTGTCATGTTGCTGACAAACCAGTAAGAATAAACTCCTGTGTCCTGAAGACTCGAATCTCGCAGACGTTCCACTAAACACTAAACAGTTAAAAATGTGTTGTTCATTGATAAATTAAAAAATTGTAATTGTTGACAAATCCCTGTTGTATAAGAAGAATACCACCTCTGAAATTTAAAAACTACTCAAAATACTCCAATTTAGAGAAAACAGCATCATGAAGACCAAGGTGCTATCAGAACAAGTCACAAGGGATAAAGGGCTTTGAAACGTATAGCTCAGAGTTTGGTTAGAATAAAAATATCCCAGACTTTGAACATCCCGTGGAGCACCATTAAATCCATTATTACACAATGGATCATTTTTCACCTCCTACAGTCTCAGAAGCACTTTGCTTATACAATCGATGAAGGAAATCTCCTGAAAGTTCTGTTTCTCTGGAAACTTTGTGTACTACGCTTAACTTTTACTACATCCACTATACAGTAAATACAGTAAATACTGTATAACCTGTACCTTGTGCATGTAATGATGCAGTTCAGTGAAAGCAATGGCTCATAACCCTGCATTTTAGTGCGACAGGAAATCCTTCTTGTGTGCCATGTTTTCTGGCACAGCCAAGCCATTTCTTGGCCCTCACTGTTGCTCTTAAGAATGCCTGATTATTGAGGATGTCAAACAAAAGTGAATTGCTCAAGGTGAAAACAATTGAACTTTGTTTTATTCACTAAACAGGAAAACAGTAAACTATGTGAAACTTCTGAGAAGCACATGGACTATGGAGTAGGTTATAGTCCAGTGTTCGGTGCTCCTGCTGTATCTTTGGCAGCAGAGGTCTCAGTGTCTCCCCCTACAACAATAAACTCGAGGTTGACCTGATTGTCTTTTGTTTTCCTATCAGACACAGCACTTGGGGAGAGAGTTGCACCGTCCACTTTTTGTGCACTGCTCTTTCATAATTCTGCTTGTCTGACATGTTTTATATGTTTTACATTTGTTAGATCACAGAAAGAGTCACTATTAAATATTTATCTTGGTCATTTGTACACAGTGTCTAAGCCACACGGTACTGTGAGAGAAATGGACTTTCCTTTAATACTAGGCGAGTCTGTGTGATTTTTTTTTTTTTTTTTTTTTTTTTTTTTTTTTTTTTTTTTTTTTTTTTTTTTTTTTTTTTTTTTTTTTTTTTTTTTTTTTTTTTTTTTTTTTTTTTTTTTTTTTTTTTTTTTTTTTTTTTACACATTGTATGGACATCAAACCACAAAATAAAGTGTATAGTTTTTGCTAAAGTAGTTCAGAAAGCAATCTCCATGCAACCCTTGATTTGTGAGTGATATAAACTCCCTGTATCATTAACTTATCTGTTGATGTTCTACTTGGTTATGTGAATCCTGGCCCTAAGCCATGCTTCCATGACCACCACACAGCATGAATCTCTCAAAATTCCCCACCATTGTGTCTGGATAACATTTGCACTAAGCACTCAGACAGGCTGGATTTGGAAGCTGTGAGAAATGGCTGTGAGGTGTATAGGGATTTGGCTCTCTTCTCAGCTATTTTGTGAGTGGCAGAGGTGCCAATATCATTTACATTCACATTTACATTTACTTCCTTTGACTGAGGCCTTTATCTAAAGTGGCTTACAACTGAGACAGGATACAACTGAGCAGTTGAGAGGGTTAAGGACCTTGCTCAAGAGCCTAACAGTGGCAGCGTGGCAGTTGCGGGATTTAAACTCACCAACTACCAATCAGTAGCACAGTAGCATTGTGGCTTAACCACTGAGTTACCACTGCACATCAGTGGTTTAGCCTTACCATTTACTATTTTACCACTTTAAAAATTGCCCCTGCCGGAAAAGGCAATTTACCGAAAGGGAAAGTTTGTAGACACCTGACCATCACACTCGTATGTGGTTCTTCCCCAAACTGGTACCACAAAAAAAAATAGAAGTACACAATTGTATAGAATGTCTTTGTGTGCTGTAGCATTACAGTTTCCCTTCACTGGAACTGAGAGGCTCAAACCTGTTCCAGCATGACGATGCCCCTGTGCACAAAGCGAGCTCCATGAAGACATGGTGTGTGAAGGTTGGAGTGGAAGAACTCGAGTGTCCTGCACAGAGCCCTGACCTCAACCCCACTGAACACCTTTGGGATGAACTGGAACACCGACTGAACCCCAGACCTCCTCACCAACATCAGCGCCTGTTCTCACTAATGCTCTTGTAGCTGAATGAACACAAATCCCCACAGCCACGCTCCAACATCTAGTGGAAAGCCTTCCCAGAAGAGTGGAGCTTATGTTTAAAAAGCAGATACAGGCAGGTGTCCACAAACTCTTAGCCATATAGTGTACTTTTGCTTCATGCCGACTTTATATAGATGAACTTTGACTTGTGAACTTGTAAACTTCAGCCTTTATGAGCCTTCAGTTTTGCAACATCTGACATGCATTGGATTGCAGACTGGACATGGATATTAATTTTGTAATAATTGTACAAAGGTAGCTTATACTCTCACTAAATACAACATTTCTGCAGATCACAGGTAAATATCAGTTCAGCCAATACAATTATCAGTTAGGCTGTTAGTACGGAGCCACCCCATCTGCTGATGTGTGTTAG
>CM040985.1:22857859-22908420 GCA_022985145.1 Pangasius djambal | reverse complement strand
GTGGTGGCGTGGTGGTGGCGTGGTGTCGTGGTGGTGTGGTGTTGCGTGGTGGTGTGGTGTCGTCGTTGTGTCAGAGCTTTAGCTTAGTCACTGTAATGAACTTTACTCGAGTGCAGTGTTTCCTCAGCGCTCTCTCAGGACTCATTAAAAGAGGCTTGGAGACATTTTCTATCAGCAGCCTCCTGCGGTGATCGATGAGAGCTCATACACGTTATTAATATTTGTGTTGCTTATTATTACAGCGTATGAAAGCTGCTGTACGTTGATACCCGCCTTGACTTCTCACTGTAATTTCAACCACACGCTGCCAACCCTAAACAGCTGATAGGTTATAAAATTTGTCACGTGCGATACGCAACACCTGCTGGCTCTGAGCTGGCGGATCCAAAGTCCAAAACTTTATTGTGTCAATAATTCAACACGAATTAGCACCTTGGAGCCCAAAACCTGTCCGTGACTATCAGCTGCTGTATATAATTTATCTCTAGCCACAGGACATTTGGTGTATTAGAGTTTCACATACACTACATGGCCAAAAGTTTGTGGACACCTGATCATCACAGACATACGCATTCCAGATTTGCTGTTATAATAAGCTCCACTCTTCTGGGAAGGCTTTCCACTAGAGTTTGGAGCGAGGTTGTGGGGATTAGTGTTCATTCAGCTGCAAGAGCATTAGTGAGGTCAGGCGCTGAAAAATTAATAACACACAAGCCTAGCCCATATGCAAGTGTCACCTGAACGTGTAATTAGGAAGCTGACCATGATGGTAGAGTTTGTTCAACATCCTGATGTTTCTGGTGGCAGTTTGTTTAGACTAAAAGGATTATCAGTACTTTCATCTTATACTGATGTTATACTGACTCATCTTTCCTAGTGTGCAGACCTGCCTTGGTAATCTCATGTCATGTCCTGTTGGACGAGGTATCAGTCTGTGTGTCTGTGTGTAAATGTTTGCATAAACAAAACTGAACTAAAAATTTCTGCCAGATTTGCTAAAGTTCTGGACAGGCCGATTTTCCTTGTACTCGCGTGCGCATGTTACTCAACCGTTCCTGACAAAGCTCATTTGCATTTAGCGACGCCCACAAAGATCCATAAAAGGTAAAGTGCACAGACAGCTGAGGCATGAAATGAACAATCAGGATAAAGTCTGAAATTCAGTAGTACACTGTTTTGACTCACTTCTATGGCAGTAAAAAAAAAAAAAAAAGGTAATAAAAGCGAGCACTAAATCTTTCATCACCTGAGGCGTTGGCTTACAGTTTATGGCTGTGTGCAGACAGACCGGACTGTCCTCTGTTTATACAGCACCATTTCTTTTGTCGTGATTAAATTATTAGTTTTATTTGTCTCTTATGAGCTGGTGTTGGCATGCTTTTTTATTTTTCATACTCCAATAATATAAAACGTCTGGTTTTGTAAAATGTTCTCGATGGTGCTCTTAGTCCCTGACCTAGTGAACTAGCATGAGGAAGTGTTCTTGATAGAAACTCCAAAGCTCTTGTATAAATCGCTCTGGATAAGGGCATCTGCTAAATGTTGTCAATATAATAAAATAACTGATTTAAACTCGACAGTATAATCCAGATATCGAGGTTTGCTTAGAGTTAGTCTTCTTATGTGTAAATTTACACGCACTCAGGAGCATGGGTAGGATATGAATGTATTTTTGTTCGTTTTTTTTTTCTTTTTTTTTTCTCCAAAATTACAGGATTTTTATAAATACCAGCTTGATAAATGAGGCCCGATGTTTGCCCAGCTTGCATATTAATTTCTTTTGCTTTTTTTAAATTCCAAACCACATCCCCACTGCCAAGGTACATATAAGTAGTGATAAATACGACTATAAGAAGGTGAGCTAGAGCGTCATGAAATTTGTAAAGGTCAAATGGACCCAAGTACACAACCGATCAGGTTAAAGTTCAGGTCTGTCTGCCATGAGACTTTATGATGTTCCACGATTTGAAAAGTGATTTGTTCAATTTTAAATCTGTTAAAGTTTGAAATCATCCGTCTGTATTAAACTACCAAATTTCAAGTCCCACTCTCTCGTGCATTAGTTCTGCCAAGCGTATTCAAAATCTTACCGTTACTCTACAATACAAGCAGATTTATACTGTTTCTACTTATTTAAAATAACTTCTGTGACCAAATTCTCCAAAGTTATTCTGTTCAGTTTGATCTTTTTCCATCTTTTTCCACAGTCCCTCGTGACCTCTCATTTAAAATAAATAGTAAAAAGTCAATATTAAGCACACATGCTCCTGTTAATTGTAAAGTCATTGTGACGGGAAGCATTTAAAAAAAAAATAGGCTTTAATGGCCAATCTGTTGACCACAGCTGCTTTAATAGAGTACAGGTTTCCTAATTAACTAAATAATTGACGAAAATAACATCAGAGACACCTTGTTTCTCAAACTGAATATTTAGAGGTATATGATGTCTCAGTATTTTGTATTATTTTATATGTAATCACAAGATCATTGTTTTTTTTTTTTTTTTTTTTTGAGTATCTTGGTTAAATAACATCTCTTATACTAATGAGCATTACTGGTAAAGCAGATTTGGTCTATTCGTTTTGATACTAAGTATGCATTGGAAATTCTTTCATATTTTTTCAATAAGGAATTTTAATATGTAACAAAAACTGTAGATGAAGGTATAGGGAAAAAAAAAAACGTAGGCCTGCGTTTACAGGAATCATGTCTTTATGAAGAATAATTGTAGAAATGAATGTGTGTTTAATCGGCACAAACAGGCCAGTCCAGTGCGGCTCACTGTTTGAACGCGTTTGTGAGCACCTGCAGTTTTCCCACAAAGCTTTTAGGAGCATTCAGGCAGAAGGCGTCTCTGATTCGTCAACAAGCTCAAAACACTGTCCCTATAAATTCCTATAACTTATTAGATTGTTTATGTAAGAATTAGAGCAAGATGCTTAATTGTGATATTGTTGTGATTTGCTGAATAGGATGCAGTATTTTTGTAATTTAGCTTATAAATTTACAATATTAGATGCACATTGGATTAAACTATGATTGATTACATAACATATCAACACACGTCTGTAAAACATTTTTTTCCACGTCTCTTCAGTGATAAAACTCTCGCATCTGGACAGCAATAAAAGGATTGTATTTTCTACGAACCTGGATATTTGCGTCACGTGGTCATACGATCACGCTCCAGTCTCAACATGGCGTCCGAGCGATCGAAGAGGCGCTGGAGTAGAGACCAGATGAGCTTTTAGCACCTAGACCAAGTATATGGCAGAGCGCCTCTTCTAAAGCATCCGGTTTTCATTTTGTGATTCGGGAAGTGTTTAATATCTGAGGGAGGGTCACTGATACGTGCGCTACGAGACTAAATACGGCACGTAGCAGCAGTCAGACAACGTGAGGCGACATCTGCATGGTGTATTCGGACGGAGCTAAAATTAAAAATCAGACGAGCACTGAGTTTGGTGAAAAATGGTCAGTAATTCAGCCTGTAATTTTCTCAGAGGAGGACGGAGGAAAAACACCGACACGGCTGAGCCGGTCTAAAATAAAATCACAGAGTCGCACCTGCAAAACAGGAAATTACCTCAGGACGCTGTGTAGATTTAATCCCAGCAGAATAGGGCTGAAGATGGCAAAATCAAGAAACCTACAGGGCTTTTGCTATACAGTTGTCTAGACAAATTATGTTTCAGCTGGAAAGGAATATTTAAATGCTCCTGGCTGAGGCTTCAAAGAAAATTCAGTACAACACACAGATTGTTGTTAAATGATCGATCGTATTCAGCACTTTCACAGTAAGATCAGATGATCTTCTCAAGGCTTAGAGAAACTAGGCACTAATTCTTTTCTTTTTCTCCAATTCTGACAGCCGAATGCTTCCCATGGTTGCTCTGTAATTTACACCGAACTTTCCGCACTCTTCTCTCAGAGTTTGGGTCACATGAGCGACTTTAAAGGAACCTTCAAGCTTTCCAGAGGAACGTGCTTTGAGGTGATGCCGAGGTTACTTTTCACAGACCGGGTCTAAGACTTTAGAGTATGACAGAAAGTCTGCCAGTGTTGACTCTTGACCGGGATGTGAAATGTCCTGACATGGTGCAAGTCTCTCAAGCCACATCGGGAGTGTTTGCCTCGAACAGCGAAGATGGGATTGCCAAAAAAAAAACAAAAAACGCCGTCTTTCTAGCCATCCGTACAGGGTTTACCTCCAACAGGTCCAAGATAAGCCAGGGATCGTTCTGTGAAGTGCTTTGGATTAAAAATAGCAACAAATGTGAAATGTGGGATTGAAGCGAGAAGCAGAAACTTCAGATTAAATCCCAAAGAGCGACTTTGAACCGTTGAGCTCTTTAAGAAAAATGTCAGAGGATTTTATTAGAGTTGGGTGATATGATGATATATCGGTATTGTGATAAATTATGATATCATGATGTCTTTTTATCAAGTTTTAATATTTTTTTTTTATTAAACGTGCTAGAAGCAGGTGATTTGATGTTAATTTTATATTTGATTTGTAAATTTCATTAACATTTTTACAGATCTTTAGACTTTTTTTTTTTTTTGGCTTTTGCTCTGGAGTCTCTATCAAAAACGCAACCTCATGCTGGTTCACAAGGTCAGGGCCTAAGAGCACCATCAAGAACAGCTTCATTTTATTGGCATTTATAAAGAATATAAAAAAAAAAAATATGTAGAAAGTGAGCCAAAATGAACTCATTATTTAAGACAAATAAACGGAATCATTTAATTATGACAAACGAAATGGCGCCGTGTAAACTGAGGACGAAACGATCTGTCTGTGAATAGCCATAAACCGTAAACCAACACCTCAACTGATGGAAGATTTAGCGCCCACTTTTACTTATTAATATTATATATTGTAAATTTGTATTGGCATAGAAGTGAGTCAAAATAACTTCCAGCTCTTCTGTTCAAGTTTACCCTGATGGTTCATTTCATGCTCCCAGCTGCCTGTGAGCTTTACCTTTTATGGAGTTTTGTGGGCGTCACTAAATGCAAAATTAACATTTTCTGAAACTTTTGTAAATCCAGCTGAAAATTTTAGTTTGGTTTGGCTTACGCAAACATTTACACACAACTTTACTAAAAGATTGATAAATAAAGCTCATCGTTTGTAGCTCATTGTTTATTGATATGGACCAGCCTGCAGACTGACCGTGAACTTGCCTAATTTCCACACATTTCTGGACATTGCAGTTAAATGTCAGTTCAATCTATGCCCAGTTTCTGCTGTTAGCATGCAGCCGACCCGTCCACCAACACACACACTAGGATTTTTGTGGTAAAGTTCTGTTTTTTCTCTCTGCCTCCTAGGATTTTCTTGTTAGCAGTGCTGGCACCTCTGTGTTTATAGCACCTTAATTCGTTTTATTAAGCCATGTACTTTCCTGTTGTGTTTTTTTCCCCCCGTAAATCAGCTTTTTTATAGCTGTGAAGAACAACACCTTTGTAAACAGTCTTTTTGTTCTCAGTATATTGAGCAGAGAAAATCTTGACGTATATTAGGTTTAAAACCAGTGATTGATCGGCAGTGCCTTTTTTTCTTCCCCTCTGTTGGCTTTAGCTCTCATGGTGCTAGTCATCCAAGATCATGTGGCCTGACTCAGTGCTAAATTTTGTTTTTGAACTTCCTGCTTCTTACCAGAGCAGCATTTCTTCATAACAGCTCACTCTCTCTGTAGCTGTGCTTTAGATCCCTTCAGATTCATGCGCCATCATCAAGCCCATCAGATATGAACTGTAACATAAGCTGTTGTGAGTAAGTGAAAGATTTGGTCTGAGAAGGATAGGGGCTAAATACTTTGCAAGAAACCGAACACCCTGTTTAATGCTAGTTTCTTTTTTTTCTTTTTTTTTCTTTTTTACTGGTCTGAAAAAAAGTCATATTTCTGTGGAATTTAATGCTGTTTGGCTTGAACATGTGTGTGTGAATAATTAGAATGTCCTGTAGTAATAAGTCTAGTTGGATGGATATACAGTATAAGGCCAAATGTATGTGGACACCTGACCAACACACCTTTATGTGCTTGTTGAACATCCCATTCCAGATTTAGTCCCTCTATACTGTTATAATGAGCTCCACTCTTCTGGGAAGGCTTTCCACTAGAGTTTGGAGCGAGGCTATGGGGATTTGTGTTCATTCAGCTACAAGAGCATTAGTGAGATCAGGCGCTGATGTTTGGTGAGGAGGTCTGGGGTTCAGTCGGTGTTCCAGTTCATCCCAAAGGTGTTCAGTGGGGTTGAGGTCAGGGCTCTGTGCAGGACACTCGAGTTCTTCCACTACAACCTTCACACACCATGTCTTCATAGAGCTCGCTTTGTGCACAGGGGCATCGTCATGCTGGAACAGGTTTGAGCCGCTTATTTACAGTGAGGAGAAACTGTAATGTTACATACAAAGACTTTCTATACTGTTGTGTGCTTCCAGCTTTGTGATAACAGTTTGGGGAAGAACCACATATGGGTAGGATATAACAGGAGTTTCCAGTCCTATCCACAAACGGCTAGAGTGGCTGCTGGTTTTCTTTCCAGCTGAGCACCAGGTAATCAGTTAAGATCAACTGATTAACCAGGTGAATCCAGGTATGGCTCCGGATGAAAAGCTGCAGCCACACCTACAAGTACTAGTGATGCTTCTTGGCTAAGTGGTGAAATGTCTTTAAGGCTGTAATGCAAGTCCAGTTGCCCAGAACTCCTGCTACAAAATGCATATCGTCAGAGATTAATTCCATGAATATGCGTCACCCAAGCAGTAATGGAAGCACCTGAACTTGATATCAAGGGAATCCAGTGACTATGCTGCGTTCAACTATACGTCATAACTCGTAATTTCCCGTCCTAGGACCAGGAAAAACCAAAGAAAACACACCCTCAAGTCGTTATCAGTTTTGAGTCACTGTAGTCAAAAGTGTTTGTTTTTTGTAAACTGATTCTGAAGCTTGTGGTCAGAAGAGTGCAAAATAAGTGTCAGAGTACTGCGGGTCAGTGGCGGAGTGAAAAGATGACTCTTTGATTTTCTTTGTAACCTGTTAGTGAGTACAATCTCATTTAAAAAGGGTTGTGTTTGTTGTGGTGCACTTCAAAAAGGAGATAAAGAAAAAAAAATGTAATAAACCTGCATCCATTTCTGTCACATGACAGAAAAAAAAAGTATAATCTTTATAAAGTTTAGAAGTTTTTGGCTTGATCAAAGTGACAGTTTTATCAGAACAGTTCCACAGTCTTTTATTGATACTTTTATGTGTCAGTTTTGCAATATCTTTTGACCTCAGGGTTTTCTGACGTTATGCCAATCTATAAATGAGTTCAGAGCTTTAAGTTATTTTACACAATTATGTGGGTCTGAGTCAAATGAAAACCTTAAAATTAGAGAAACAGTCTGTACGCAGTTGTAAATTACGTGAGTCATTAGCAATCACACACAAAAGACCACTAAAGGGGTCACCGGGTGGAAAGATCCTGTATCAGATTGTGTATCAGTGGCTGCACACGAAACTGTAAGAATTGTATTTCTAGAAGAATCTGAACACTCGTTGAATCTGAACGAAATGGAGATTATGTATAAACAATGCTAAATAACGTTAAGATATATATATATATATATATATATATATATATATATATATATATATATATATATATATATATATATATATATATATATATATATTTTTTTTTTAATTACCCTCATACAAAAGATTGAATTCTCCCTGTTACAGGAGTGCATGTAATTGATTAAAATTGCTTGTTAGAATTTTTTCCCCTGCTTGTGAAAATTCAACAAGAAATCATGAGACACAGCATTCAACATACAATAAACATTGATAATAGATTTGTTTAAGTACATGCATGTAAATACACTGCCCATCTTAAAAAAAAAAAGTCTCACACACTAATATTTCATTGGACCGCCTTTAGCTTTGATTACGGCAAGCATTCGCCGTGGCGGCGTTTCGATAAGCTTCTGCAGTGTCGCAACATTTATTCCCATCCAGAGTTGCATTAATTTTTCCCCAAGATCTTGTATTGATCATGGAGAGTCGGACCGCTGTGCAAAGTCTTCAGAGATTCTCAATGGGGTTAAGGTCTGGACTCTGTGGTGGCCAAGCCATGTGTGAAAATGATGTCTCATACTCCCTGAGCCACTCTTTCACAATTTGAGCCCGATGAATCCTGGCATTGTCATCTTGGAATATACCCGTGCCATCAGGGAAGAAAGTATCCATTGATGGAATAACCTGGTCATTCAGTATATTCAGGTAGTCAGCTGACCTCATTCTTTGGGCACATAACATTGCTGAACCTAGACCTGACCAACTGCAGCAACCCCAGATCACAGCACTGCCCCCCACAGGCTTGTACGGAAAGATGACTCTAGCCCTCATTTTTTCTGTCAGTCACGTTCATATGAACTAGGCGTGAAATGACAAACCTTTTTTCCTGGCTCCGTTCGGCTGCTTGTTATCTCAGCAGAAGTCTGTATCTTGCAAGTGAAGTCCATACAGCTGTGTTACTGTTCCTATTCAACATAGTAGAACCCTGAGCAGAACTTGGAGAAAGAGCTAGCTTGTTTCGACAATCTGAAGTGTTAGTCAAGTTCCTAATAAACTGATTATGCTGAAAGGCAAAAAGTAGAGCCGAGTGCCATTTCCTAGCAGAAATGCATGATGATGGAGAAGAACAGACTGGAATGGTAGGTCATGTCCAGCAGTGAGGCCCAGTGTGAAACCCAGCTCCGTGTCACTGCTGCCATAAACAAAAGGCCTTGTTCTAATGTGCTCTGATTAGCAGAGGAAGTGATAAAGAAAGCTCATTGAGCTTAGAGCAGCCCTGCAACAAAACCCTCGCTCCTCCAAAAGCTTCCATGAATTATTACCGCCCGTCATTAGGTCATTGCTTATTATTAACAATGTGGTGCCGCTGTCTGCGGTGAAAGGTGGGGTGTCCTTTTACTGGAGCATGGAGACTACTGCTTTCTGCTTAGATCTGCAGAACACACGTGTAGCCTGGGATCAAACAACCTCTTCAGCCTAGTACATTCTTTCTGCTAGATGTAGTTTCCTGAACTGATTAAGGCGTATTTTAAGGCTCCACTTTTTTTCTTTCTTTTTTTTTTTTTTTTTTTTTTTTAAGTCTGGAAACTGAAAACGAGGCTGTCAAACTGCCGAACGTGCTAGTGTTTAAACACGCAGAGGGAGGTCGTATAGATCTGTAAGCGGTTTTGAAACTGCCTTGCACAAGAGCTCTTGGACTGATGTCTTAACTTCCTAAATTGACCAAAATTTTACTGACACAGTCGCAGAGCCTTAAAAAAGACCCGATTTTGCTCCCGGATTATGTGGTTTCACACAATAAAGTCCTATTATTACCAAAAAGAACCAAAATTCCCCTCAGGATTAGGCATAATCACACACAATCTTAGAGTGTGGCAGTCACAGCATCTTATTTAATCCAAAAGCCTAGTGGTTAGACTTGAATAGAGAGCATTCTCTTTGTGATGAGGAGTTGGCTTGTTGTTGTTGTTGTTGTTGTTGTTTACTTCAAGCCTCATGCCTTCGACACAAATGAATGGGGACAAATTTAGCTTTGGGTCACTGCCTGGCGAAACCCAGACGGCTAATAAGTTGAAGTCATACAATGTAGTGTGAGCCTAGGAGCTAGCACTAGGAAATAGTAAATAAATAAAATATATCTGTCTCTTGAAGGTGCTAGGATGTACTAGGAAGCATAGAGGCTTTTCATAGCACACGTTTGCATCTGGCAAGGGAGTAACACTCATTCATTTTTTTCTGCAAGTTTCCTCGAAAAGTTCGTATTGTATCTCGTATTGTATGCTCTATTCACACTATTGTGATTTTGTTTATCATCACACTGATCTGGACGTTTGTTTTTTGTTTTATGCATAGCCGGTTCCCACCCACCTCCCAGCTACTCGTCGGGGAGGGTGAAGGCTAACATGTGCTTAATTGCTTAATCAGAGACGTGTAGAGTCAGCCAAGTTCATCTTTTCGAGCTGCTGCTCATGCACAGGGCAGTGCAACACCCTCAGTAAGTGCTATCTGCCCCCTTCTTCATACAGTTGAGGTCAAAAGTTTACATCCCCCTTTCAGAATCTGCAAAATGTTAATTATTTTACCAAAATAAGAGGGATCATACAAAATGCATGGTATTGTTTATTTAGTGCTGACCTGAATAAGAGATTTCACATAAAAGATGTTTACATATAGTCCACAAGAGAAAATAATAGCTGAATTTATAAAAATGACCCCGTTCAAAAGTTTACATCCACTTGATTCTTAATACTGTGTTGTTACCTGAAGGATCCACAGCTGTGTTTTTTTGTTTAGTGATAGTTGTTCATGAGTCTCTCGTTTGTCCTGAACAGTTTTTCATTTTTGTGTATTTGAACCCTTTCCAACAATTTTCCAAGAGCCGGGGGGGTGAAAACTTTTTGAATTTGAAGATCAGGGTAAATTTAACTTATTTTGTCTTCTGTAGCCTCTGAAGGGCAGTACTAAATGAAAAAATATGATATTTAGGCAAAATAAGAAAAATGTACACATCTCCATTCTGTTCAATAGTTTTCACCCCCCGGCTCTTAATGCATGGTTTTTCCTTCTGGAGCATCAGTGAGTGTTTGAACCTTCTGTAATAGTTGCATACGAGTCCCTCAGTTGTCCTCAGTGTGAAAAGATGGATCTCAAAGTCATACCGTCATTGTTGGAAAGGGTTCAAATACACAAAAATGCGGGAAAACCAAAGAATTTGTGGGAGCTGAAGGATTTTTCTGAAGAACAGCGGGCAGTTTAACTGTTCAGGACAAACAAGGGACTCATGAACAACTATCACTAAACAAAAAAACACAGCTGTGGATCATTCAGGTAACAACACAGTATTAAGAATCAAGTGGATATAAACTTTTGAACGCGGTCATTTTTATATATTCATCTATTATTTTCTCTTGTGGACTATATGTAAACATCTTTTATGTGAAATATCTTATTCAGATCAGCACTAAATAAACAATACCATGCATTTTGTTTGATCGCTCTTATTTTGGTAAAATAATTAACATTTTGCAGATTCTGAAATGGGGATGTAAACTTTTGACCTCAACTGTATATAGGTTATAGACGAAGAGCTGGGGTCTCTGTGATTGACAGAGGAGTGAGAGTAATACCATTCCTTCGCACCCAGAGAGCACGGGAATTTTTTTGCTCAAGGCCACGGGTGGCTGTGTCATCATCGTGATTCGAGCTTGTGATCGCCTGACATTTGGGCCGACGCTTTTCATTTTTGCGCCTCTTGAGGGCCGCCATCTAGTTTTTCTAAGTATACTTCATTTGCTTAGCGTCTTTCAAAAATATGTCCAGTTAATCACCAGTCGCTGCAGCTTTACCTTTAATTCACTCTTCTCTGCTAAACACACAAGTCTGTAAACCTCTTCACAGGTTACGCAAGAGCCCTGAAAGTGAGAGTGGATGTTTTCTAAAGCTTTAGAGCTTGTGATTTGTGGTTCCTAATTAAAGCATTGTTTTGTCTTGGTGATTTTGCAGGGTCCAGGTCTGCATCGTGAGAGAGAGAGAGAGAGAGAGAGAGAGAGAGAGTGTGAGAGAGCAAGCTGTTCCAGAGGAACGGGCTGCCTTGGGCCCTGGTGCCCCACGTTTTAAGGTAAGACCAACTCTCACTCTTTTATATGTAACCTGTAACATACTACAATAATGATGAACCCTTACCACCTGAGGAACACAGGTTTTCTCATTTATGCTTGTCTAGCACTAGCACTGTTTGAAAGTTGTATATCGCCAGAGAGACATGACTGTTGATCAGTACGTGATCTGACACACCAGCACTGTTCTTTTCAGGATTTTTTTTTTGCAGCTTTCTGATGTAATTCGTAGTTAGGAACATACAATTCTTGAATATTCCATTGGTAAATGCTTATTAAATGGCACGTCATTAGTCACAAAGATTTTTTTCTTCCCATTTTTTTTTAAAAAACGTGTTGCCAGAGACTTTAATAATATGTGAAAAGATTGATCAGACAATTCAGTCTTTCTTTGGATATAACTTATTGGGCTCCTATGGATGCTTGAAAGTCTTACAGATGTCTTCTGCAAGTATCAGATTCTCACCTACTTAGACCTTTATGCCCATCCACCAGTTCTGCTTAAATTGGCTTAATTAGGGCCAAACACATGTTCTGCGAATAAACTGATTGCATGTTCTTCATGAAAAGATTTGGCAACTTTGGCAACCATACAAAGGTATTCTAACAGCTTGAGTATTGTAGTAAAATTGTACGTCTGACACGAACACTTATTAGACACTAACTAGCTAAGCAGTATTTCGTGCTAGTAGCTACGGCTGGAATGACTTGTCAACAAATCAATTATGTCGATTCTGAAAATTCACCAATGTGGATTTGTACAGTCGATGTGTTGTTTACTTAATGTGCTATAATGTAAGACTGCACATGCTTCTATCTCTGTATACGCTGAATGCGCAAGACTGAGTAGTATGCTTGGGATGATTGATGATCGTATCGGGAATCGCCGATAGATTCCGATTTAAATGTTTGTCGGAAAACATGGTGTCTACAGCTCAAAGAGCAGCAAAAATAAATTGTGCAGTTTCTCATAATATGTGTTTCCTTTTGGTCTGTTTTGTATCCTATACGAACCTTAATAACCTGCTGTCTGACTTCAGGTCAGAGCAACAAAACGTCTTTCTCTGATGCACCTTAGCTACCCTTGTCCATGCTAGTGGAAAGCCGTGAATGTCTTTGCTCGCAGAACATGAAAATGTAACGGCGTGTTGTTTATCAGGGCGACTTCACTATACAGGAGTTAAATGAGTATCTCCGCTGTTGTCCACCACAGAGCATGTGCACATATAGTTTATATGTAGAACCCTGGTGTGTGAGGGTGTGGAGGGAGAGACAGGCGGAATCTTAACTGAGCTCCGGGCTCACGTTTATTCGGACTATACTTTTCAGCACACATTCAAAACTCAACAGAAAACAGGTTCAAGTTCATGCTTCTTGGTGTGTCTGTGTGTGTGTGTGTGTGTCTGTGTGTGTGTGTGTGTCTGTGTGTACGTTCGTGCAAGCACACACGCATGTGTGTCTCGCAAGCTCGGCCAAGCAGTCTCACACACTGTCTCTCACTCGCTCGTGGGTTACAGGAGTCACTGAAAGCACAAACAGACACAAATAAGTAGACTGCTGGTAATCAGACGCAGGTGAGAATCATCACACGTTACCTGCCGGTTCGACCCGCCTCCTCTCCGTCCTCAGCTGACGCTCAACCACGCCCCCGCCACCACAATATAATTTTATTTTATTTTTATAATGTACTTAGTGACAGGTAATAACTGGTCATGTTGATTTACAGTTCTGACTTTCTCAAGGTCAAGCGTTCTTGACTGAGTAATTAATAAAAAAAAAAAAAAACTGACTATATGGTAATGCTAGCGACCATAAGTTGCAGCCAACTCTTAACCAGCTTCCTGAGTTTTTTTTTTGTTTGTTTGTTTTTTTTTTTTACGTATATCTGTCCACGCCCCCTTCTTTTACTGTTTCAGCGCAACAGCTGATGCTATTGTCAATCCGCGATAGTTACTGCATTTCGTTGGCTCTGTACTTGTACTCTGCACAAAGACAGTGAAGTTGAATCTAATCTAATCTAGTTAAGGGGACATGTCACACACAATCTCGGAAGAGTACTGAAAATCATTTCTGTTACCAAGAAAAGGCTGTTTGACTCCTTAATATTCCTACCTTTAATGCACTGGAAAGAGAAGATATTAGTAAGTAGTATCTGAGCATCGTAAGTACTATTTGGATGGTATTAGTTTTATATGGGGACCTGGAGTAAATTCAGCATTTGCAGGTGCTTCTCTCTGATTTTATTTCCATCCAGTTTTGGTGGTGGTGGTTTTTTTCTCTCTCTCTCTCTCTCTCTCTCTCTCTCTCTCTCTCTCTCTCCTAGAAAATTGTCATAGCTGTCAGTTTATCTGCTGTCTTTACTGAATTTACCATGGCAGCTCCAGCCAGTATAGAGTCTCAGTTTGTAATAACTTATGGCACATTTATCAAATTGATGTTTTCTTTTATCAGTAAATTCATGGCATAATAATGTGAATATCTTATAATTCCCTCAGGACAGGACTTTAGATTTCCAGCACTCTGTATTACTCAGTTTGAATCATTCAGCATTTATTTCTTCATATTATTTTGTTTAGCATTTCAGTCACAGCTGTTGTGAAACTACTCCAGTAACTCCAGTTCCTTAGACATCAGTGTACTTTACGTTGTGGTTAAGAGACAGACTGTCTTTTAAAATTTAACTATTTTTGTCCATTCACATGAACATGACCTGTTTAGAGATGATTGTAGGTTTTATACCAAAAAAATACTGTAAGTATTTGCAGAGTTGGTTTTATACCCAGTGTAAAACAGTCAGGTGTGTTATTTATGTAAAGGTGCAATAGTCAATAAGTGTAACCGCTGTTACGTAGCTGACAAAAACAAAAGAAAACCCCCCCCAAAAAAACAGTTTGGAGACAGTTTGCCTTCTGGTCTGGAATGTTTTTGTATTTGGATTGACCTCTTGTCAGTCATTCACAGATACGCCCCCAATGCCCCTTCACGTCCTCACTGATCATTATGCACAGAAGGTGCATGTTTATAGAGCTGTAACTCGGCATTCAAGCAGCTTAATGTCCCATTGCACTTAAATGATAGCATGAACAAAGACTGTCACGACAACTGTAGTTGAGCTGCCATAGGTTTTGGGGGCGGAGCTTTGTGTGCATGGGTGGAAGTGGGGGGTGGGCTCAGTGAGTAAAAAAAAAAAATTCTTCATATCTTATTCAGCTCTACCCATTTAACCAATAGAGACCTATTTTTCCACAAATCTTACGTAATGCACCTTTAATAGTAATGTTTGTTGTTGTAGTAGTAGTAGTAGTAGTAGTAGGTAGTGTTGGCACATGCATAAGTGCAGGTCTGGGGTTAAGTATAGGCTCTGCTTTACCACTTTTAAATCCATTATTGGTTGAGAAATCTGCTGTTTAATTATTAAGAAGGAAAACGACTACACTAATAGCAGATTACCTGATGGCACTGGTATAGCGCATGAGGTCAGCGTTGGGTTTGAGAAAATCCTTTAATAATGGCGTAACTGTAGATGAGTGTATTTTCTTCAGTGCGTGTGGAAAGAATTGTGGCCAAGAATTTAAGGACGAATGTGCTTGAAGTACACCACACAGTGCAAACCACTGATTTACCAGAACAGTACTGGAAGACATCACTATTGAAAGTAAGTATAATGTCGTGGGAGTGGACGAGACAGCTTGCATACCGGGGAAATGAAAAATAAACTGCATGAAAACTGCTTATGATTTAAAGGTGCATTGGGTAAGATTAGGTCTCTTTCAGTTAGATTTGACATTTGAAATGGTTTTTAATTAACATTTTTTTTTTAACTCCTTGAAGACCACATATCCCTCCTATGTTTACAAAGCTCCGCCCCCAGGATCTATGGTGGCATGTAGTCCAGTGTGTCTGTGAAATGACTGACAGGAGGCACATCCAAACCCAAACCAGCATTCTGGACCGTAAATCGGTTTTCCAAATGCGTTTTCTCAGCCACTTAACACTTGTGCTGAGGCCATGGCTTAATTTTTTATATTTTATCATGTTCTGTATATCTTCCAGTTTCTTTCTTACAAGTAAGAACTTTTTAAAAATTGCCTATTGTACCTTTAAAGCAGACCACTTCACTGGTGAAACATGGAGGAGTTGTGTATGTACCACAGGAATTCCTCAATAATGCAGCTGAAGATGGTTATTTTGACATCTACAGGACATCCATATCTGTTTAGATTCAGCCAGATGTCTTAAAATTCATTAGACGGTGCTGGGCTGTGAAGCAGGCTGGTGACCTGAAACACAGTGGCCTTGCAGCAGAGTTGATCACAGCAAAAAAAAATAAGTCCGGTCAGTCACCTGATTTAAATCCAATACCCGAAATGACTGTATTGCAGAGCAAACAGAGTATTACCATGGTAGATTCCCAGCATGTCTTTGAGCACAGACTTCACAAAGTTATTAACCGAAGAGGTATTTGAAGGTGCAAGGCTGTGCTTCATCTCTGTTAATCAGTTTTATGTTTCTCTAATGCACTGGAGCACAAGGACAAAACACTAACCACTCTCTACTACTACTCTACTTTGGAAGTGTTTGCACGTCACTGTTTATCGCTAGTTAGCAGACAAGGTCTTTACAAATGTTGAATTTTATTCACTTGCGTTTTTATGTAGTGCTGTGTTAATAAACAGAAGGTAAAAAAAAAAAAAACAACAACAAATGAGCAGTGCATGCTGGTCATCTCCTCTCTTCAATATTCATGTGAACAACAGAACACAAACAAGTTCTTCTGTCCAAGTGCTTTTGGAAATCCGTGCTGTTCCTAGGTAGCAGGCATGATCATGGAACTTCGTACCGAGTGGGGGAAAAAAAAATAGATTTCGAGGGGTTCGCATACGCATAAGGAATGGTGGTGAGAACAAGTAGATAAAAGGCGTGCCTGTACTTTAGTCGAGAGAATTACGAAATAAGGCAGTACAAGGAATGTGATCTGAAAGCTTCTTTCAAATCTGCCTTACTGCCTACTGCGGTTATGGTGTACAGAGTTTTTGATTAAGCTAATAAAATGATTTGCATCGCGTTTTCTTGTATATTTAATGATATTCTTCAAGTTTAAAGGAACAAAAGTTTAAATGGCAGATTATAGAAAGTCACAAATGGCTTGAGAATGCTGATCAGCTCTTCTCAGTACTTGGACATGGCTATGCAGTGCCTGGGCGGCTGGTGTAAAATAGTAGGAAGGGCAAGGTCCTAAGCTAAATTTCCCCTTTGTGTGACATGCCGGGCGGGTGCAGGGGCCCAGATAAGATCAGGCTCAGTGGCAGGGTCCAGGGAGCAGGACCGCCATGCTGCCTCCCTGCTGCTTATATTGTTGAGGAGGCCGGGTGCCGTGCTCTGCACCAGCAGTCTGAATTGCTTTCTTTTGTTCTATTTTCTTTCTCTTTTTTTTTTCTTCCCCCCTCAACACATTCACAATCCTTATGTGCAACCGCTCGCCACTCATGGAGTCTGATTGAAACCAATCGCAGACATTGTGGATTTCAAATAAAGAAATCTTTTTCCATTAGAGAGGTCATTTGTAGCAGGCAATGAAATACTAACAAGTGAGTAGATTTGTCTGGGTGTCTTTTGTGTGCCTGTGTTAGCATATGAAGATACACTATATGGCCAAAAGTATGTGGACACCTGACCAGCACATCCATATGTGCTGTTGAACATTCCATTCCAGATTTAGTCCCCTTTGCTGTTATTATAAGCTCCAGTCTTCTGGGAAGGCTTTCCACTAGATTTTGGAGCGTGGCTGTGGGGATTTGTGTTCATTCAACTATAAGAGCATTAGTGAGGTCAGGCACTGATGTTGGTGAGGAGGTCTGGGGTTCAGTCGGTGTTCCAGTTCATCCCAAAGGTGTTCAGTGGGGTTGAGGTCACAGGACACTCGAGTTCTTCCACTCCAGCCTTCACACACCATGTCTTCATGGAGCTCGCTTTGTGCACAGGGGCATCGTCATGCTGGAACAGGTTTGGGCCTCTTAGTTCCAGTGAAGGGAAACTGTAATGTTACAGCATATAAAGACATTCCAGACAATCATGTGTGCTTCCATCTTTGTGGCAACAGTTTGGGGAAGAACCACATATGAGTGTGATGGTCAGGTGTCATGTTGGCCATACAGACTTTTGGCAATATAGTCTGTATGTTGTTGTTTTCTATTTGCATTTCGTTTTCTCTTGGTATGAGAAACACCTACTGAACCTGGAACACCTACTGCACTCTAATGGCTGCGTGATAAACTGTCAGCGATTGTTTCTAATGAAACATTTAGACATCTTGTCTAATCTGTGAGCCCTTTGTCTTTTTCTGTTCATGGGGAAGTTGGCTTAGTCAGGAGGATCAGCACACAATAGCTGCTGAGGTTACATTTCCATCAAGAAGTACTAAATCATCATTTATCTGGCATTTGAACTTTGCTTTATCACCAACCTCAACTGTAAAAGCAGTGATAATGTTTCATAGATGTACTGCTGTTTAACATTTCATTAGGGATGTACAGAGGCAAACCTTTCAATTTTCTGATACAGTACTGATATCAAAGCTCTGTACGTCAGCCAGCACCAAAATATCGATCTAATATGGACATTCCCGAAGTGACTGTGCTGTTTCTGCAGGCTTCTGTTACCAAATTAGAGGTGCGATATCAGCATGCTTTAAGACAAGGTCACTCATCTCAGCCAACAACACATACTGTTTATGGCACAAAAAAAAAGAAAAAAGTCAGTTGATCCAATAGAAAAACAGGTCGACTCTTGTCTGATACTGATCCAGGATGATAACCTAGTCGTAAAATATCCCAGGCATTAGGCCTGCACTGTAAAAATGACATCTTGGCAAATATAAATATCTTGCACATAGATATTATAGTAGAATACTGTAGAAACAATAACATGTTAGCCGTTCTGTTATAGAAACACCTGACCGAACAGATTCGAGACTTCAACAGCTCAGTGGTTTATTATGAATAAAATATGCAAAAGCCAAATAAAAGAAACGCAGCGTAAACAGTTTCTGGCATCTTTTTAACAGCTAACACGCTTTAACTCAGGAGTCCAAATTATTTTGGGCAAACGATCCCAAATGGACATTATTCATTTTCCGTGACACCTAAGCCTTGCCCACCCTACATTTTTTAAAATCCCAGCTTTGTAATTCAGGACTGCTGCAGTATTTGAACCTTTTATGATGTCAGTAGCTTACGTACATGTAAGACAAGTGACTAAAAACCACAGGAATATTCCTTGCACTGATTTAGCAGTCCAGTGGGAAGCGTTGTGTTAAAGGAAACGTACGGCCCGATGCAAAGCAGAGGGGTCTGGTTTATTCTTGGCACATGATTTGCATGCGCTTACAGAAGCTGTCGCAGCAAGAGCGGCATTGGTCCCACTCGCTGTGTATCTTATGTACATCCAGAAGTTTTAAAAACAACATTCTCTAGATGGCACGTCAGAGCTGAAACATCCCTGTCTTTCAGGTTCCCCAGTGGAGCTGTCAAATTTTACGATTGTATGCACAGGGACGCTTGTCACACTGACAAACTACGTCTGTCTTAAAACTCTACGCCGCCTTCATGATTGTTGTCATAGGCTGCGTCTCAAATCGAAAAACCTGAAAATCTGACCTTACATCTAAAAGTATTTAATAATCCAGAAGACTGGTACTCAAAACGGACCTTTTGGTGGATTCGAAGGTGACATAAATTGTTTTTTAAAAATTCAAACACCAACTGTAATAGGAAACCTGGTTAGTGTTAGTACTCAATAACAGTCTAGAATAGTAAGTAAGTATGTGATTTGAGCCACAACGCTAGATTGTGTAGCAGAGGTAGATGGATGGGGAACTCTGTCCATTTTTAGTGAACTACATCAGTGCAGTGTGTCAGAAAAGTGAAAAAAGACTAAAATAACATGTTCTCTATTAAATTAAACTTGCTTGTCTGTGACTAACAGTAACAATTTAAAAATATTGGCACACACAATCTGTCTTCAATATTACTAATTTTAATTTGTGAAATGAATGAAACAAAAGAGGACGTTGTGAGTTTCTCTCACAACCCCATTTGTAAATCAAGTCTCCCCCATCTGGGGTCACGACCCCTACTTTGGGAACTCATCTTTAAAGTCATTTATTTGCTTCACTTTCTTTTTGATCAGGCTATATTTTTGCTAATGTATCATGCTTGCAGGGCATCTGGCATGCCATGTGTGTTCAGTTTTGCACACGTTGCAGCTAAGAACTCATTTGAGGAGTGTAATATAAAGTGTTCCTGAAGCCGGAAGTGCAGTAGGCGTATGTAGACTTGTGAAAGGCTAAAGCAATATGCCGAGTTCAGTGAAAAACGTCTGTAAGTGTCTTTGTGGTGGGAATGAATGGATAAAGCGTGTTTGTTTGTTTTTTTTTAATGCAGCTGGAGAGGTCATGACTGGAGTGTGTGTGTGTGTGTGTGTGTGTGTGTGTGTGTGTGTGTGTGTGTGTGGCATCTCGTATATCCTGAACTCTTTCAGACACTGTGTGATATTTACAGGTAACTAGCAGTACTCTTTGAAGAGGAGGTGCAACAGGAGCACAGGATGGAGAAGGAGGACCTGAAGATTGTTAATAAGGGGCTGGAGGATGAAATGGTAAGCTCTCTGCCTGCACTTTCAAATCGATGAAATTTAACGATGTGCGTTATAGTTGTGAATACTAACTAATTTAAGATCATCACTGGGCAGAATAGCCAGACTGTACACAAGTAGCTGTAACTGAACCGTCAGTGCTGCAGCTGTATCCTTGCTTAATGACCTAGTGTCCTGGCTCCCTACTTGCTGCTGTTTGGGAAAGTTAGCACATCAACCTGGCTGAGTCTCAGTATCATGCAGAGAGGGTTACATAACGTGTTCACGTGACCATACGATAGTGAAGGGGATATAGCTCTTCTCTTATCACCTTGCTAGCAAGCATGATGGTGCATGATTGCTCTAATAAATAAAGAGTACTACCCTGACCTCACTCCTACCATAACTGTAATATATGTGCAGTTACCATGGACAGGAAGTTTACTCCTAACACACTTATAATGAAAGTCTAAGGGCAGGTTTTGGGGCAGTTAATTAAATGTTAAACATGTGACTATGTAACCAATTCACACTGTATAGTCCATGATACATGGTGGTGGTGCAGCTTCCAAAACACCCCCAATGTTTAGGAATGTGGGAAATTGGTGATGTGGTTGATTTTATTTTTGCAGTGTGAAGGGCTGTCATGAATTCTAGCTAAAAAAAAAAAACAAAACAAAATATCCTCCTGTATTATGCAGTGTACGCCTGAAATATAAACAACTATATTTCAGCCTGTAGCCCTGCAGTAGCAGAGCATACTCTGATGTCAGTTAAAATTCAAATTTCTTGAGGTTTCTAACTGGAACAGAGAAAAATCTTATTAGAGTAACAAACTTTGTGATCATATACAATGGCTGATGCAAATATTTGCACTGTATATTTAATAACCCATTACAAGAAAGCACAGAAAGTAATGCTCCGCTCCGTACGCATGTCAAGTACTTACACTATATGACCCAAAGTATCTGGACACCTGATCATTACAGCTATATGTGGTTCCTCCCCAAACTGTTGTCCCAAAGTTGGAAGAACACAGTTGTATAGACTGTCTCTGTGTGCCGTAGCATTACAATTTCCCTTCACTGGAACTAAGAGGCCCAAACCTGTTCCAGCATGACGATGCCCCTGTGCACAAAGCGAGCTCCATGAAGACATGGTGTGTGAAGGTTGGAGTAGAAGAACTCGAGTGTCCCGCCCAGAGCCCTGACCTCAACCCCACTGAACACCTTTGGGATGAACTGGAACACCGACTGAACCCCAGACCTCCTCACCAACATCAGTGCCTGACCTCACTAATGCTCTTGTAGCTGAATGAACACAGATCCCCACAGCCACGCTCCAAACTCTAGTTCAGATCTTTACCTGAAGAGTGGAGGCTGTTAATGCCCATGGTTTTGGAATGGGCACATAGGTGTGATGGTCATGTGTCCACATACTTTTGGCCATATAGAATTTTCTGCTCTTACAGGGAAATGTTTCGCAAGTTATTGTCCATGATGATCACCCATACTGCTATAGATAGGTTGTAACTGTTTTGGAGCACCCCTTTAAGCACCCTCCTTTTGTCCTGAATTCAGCATTTTATTCATTTCCTGGCAAACACTGGTGTAAGAGCTGTGTCCCTGTCACAGGAGCTGAGCGGGTACAAGCTGTGCCGCTGGAAGCTGGCCCTGGTGGCAGTGGGTGTGCTGTGTACAGGCGGCTTTCTGCTGCTGCTGCTTTACTGGTTACCTGAGTGGTGTGTCAAGGCCACATGCACCCGCACAGCCATCCGCGACGCCCAGGTGGTACTGCTCCAGAGCACTGTATGTACTGCTGCTTCTTCTTCTTTCTTTACTGTTATTTCTTGTGCTCCTTCTTTCTCTTCCTTGTCAGACTTGTATATCTGCAAGTCTGTGTGATAACAGTTTCTTGAACCAAGTAGCACATCCACAGGAATGCATGTGAATAAATGGCCAATTTCAACTCCGTTATCATGAAAAATGATCGTTTTAAAACGATTTGTTTAGGGTTTAATACTCACCAATTGCTCATGTGACAGAATCTATGCAAATAACCTTTGAACACTGCAGTTATGATTTGTATCGTGCAATAAGTGGCACGGGTCAATGTGTGTGTGTGCTCCAGGACGAGTTTAAGCGCTGGTTCCTGGCTAAGGTGCGTGTGATGCTGGCCCCGGGAAAGGATCCTTACAGCTGCCTGGACTCGCAGAGCACCACCCACATGGCCAATGGCCTCACCCCCCACCCGTCTGACACCCCAGCTGAAGGCTTCATCAGGAAATATGCAGAGTACCAGCCTGTACAGGTGCACACAATCCTCCCACATTTTGTGCATAGATATATGCGTTGACACACCCTTGTGAATCATGATGGCCAAAACAACTCACCCCACACCTGTGCATTAGTGAGTATTAGTGAAAGCACATGAGAAGATACTCATGGAGTCTGACTAAGGCATACCAATAGCATAATACCAGCCTGTGTCCGTATCACATTTTTGTTAATGACTAATGGCTCCAAGGGCTGCAGCACCCGTTTTGCTGTAGTGCATTGCTGAGTCACTGCTGAATTTGGGAAATTTAATTTATTTATTAAATTTTTTCCCCCCAGATCCGCTATTTTACACTCCATAGCACAAAGTACTACTGGAATGATGCTGTCCAAAACTATGAAGTGTTAACGTAAGCAGCCTTTCTCTCTCTCTCTCTCTCTCTCTCTCTCTCTCTCTCTCTCTCTCTTTTTAAATGTGTGGTTCTTCACTTGGTGACCTGAAACAGGATGAAAAATAGCTGTGAATCTTCATGCTGTTTGGCTTTTGTTAATGCTGCTGCGTTTTATGCAGGGGTCTCGAGGATTTAGAGCCCAGGTGTTCCAGCATCCACTCGGAGCATAGCGGCGGCCTCAGCCAAAACCAGCAGGAGTACAGGTGCTGGCCAAATGCTCACAACAATAACTATTTAACAATACATACTCATACTGCAACACATCCGATTAGTCAAAGAAAGAACTGGGCTGACTATATAGGGCAGGGTTTCTCAAGTCTAGTCCTGCACAGTTTTCGGTTATTATTGCTGTAAACACACCTGATACAGATAATGGACTTATTCTCCTCAGATTGGCAGACCAGTTTTCATAGATTAGCTTTTCTAATGAGTGGAAGACAGCATTCTGCTTATAATAGACTATTAAAAAAAAATTCTTTGGCAGTGTGGAAAGAAGAAAAAACAGGCATACTCAGTCAAGACTGTAGGATCATGTGTCCTCTGTGAGCATATCAGAATTAATGTTGGTGCACACATTTCAGCTCTATCAGAGACTTTTCATTTAAAAAAAAAAAAAAAAAAAAAAAAAAAAAAAAAAATTGGCAGACATGAGTAGATCACTCAGTATAAACATTCTTCAGCAGCCCGCCTTAACTTGTTAAAAACTGGACCAGCCTCAAACCAACAAAAATATGTATGCCCTCAGGTGGTCATACTGAGGTTTTATAAATAGTATATAATTTGCTGTTCTTTTTTTTTCTTTTTTTTTTTTTTAGGAGACTATTTTTTGGAGTGAATGAAATTGCTGTGAAAGTGCCTTCCCTTTTCAAGCTGCTAATCAAGGAGGTAGGACCTTCAGCTTCTGTTCCAAAAGTTTGCACTCCTGGGCACAAAAAAAAAGGGGGGCCAGAATGGCGAAATATTAAGCTTTTAGTGTCTTAACAGCAAATCATTGGTCAGGAAATTAGCAAGAATTAAACAAATAGATGAAGGAAGTTAGTATGGGAGCTTTTCCCTTTGATTTCTTTAAATCTTTAAGCCTCGTGGCTCTTAATCGGCTGCAACAGTTGTGACAGATAACCAAGTAATGACAGTAATTTTACATCAGTCATTTTAACCATTATCATGCTTTTTCCTTTGCGTACAAGAAGACTATACAAGTGAATTTCCCTGTTTCTAGCTTTTCCCCAAACAAACAGTTCACTGCAGCAAAAGTATATGAGCAAATGGAGGCACAGGAGCTCTCAGGAGTGCATTTGTTTCATTCTTGCTCATTTTCTGACCAATGATTTATTGTTAAGACCATTAAAAGCTTAATATTTGCATTTTGGGCTTGGCCCCTTTTTTTTTGCCCAGGAGTGTAGTTTAATACTTGATCTAATCCAATCAGTCGCTTCAACACTGATCGGAGGAGGAGCGTATAGTGCTAGATGGAATCCTTGTTATCAAAGCACAGCCTACTGGCTGTTTAAAACTAGTAACATTGCATAATGCATCTATTAAACATAGCAATATTAAAACCTAAGGGCAGTGGTTAAGGCTTTATACTAGTGATCGATCATAAGGTAGTGAGTTTAAATCCCAGCACCACCTAATCAATAAATTTCCTAATGTTAAAATCTTAAAATGGTGATGTTATTATATACATTTTCATAAGAGTAGATCAGTTCACTGATGAACAAGAGTAAAAGTAGTCTACTATTTTATACATTTACGTTAATGACAATATGTCATTTCTACTGATAAGCCATTTCACTAGCAAAAAAAAAAAAAAAGCAGGTAGCATACTTATTTGGCTTGTAAAACAGTGATATAGTTAATCTAACATATGCAGACGTCCCCCCTGCATCATGTAGCCTAATTCTGCAGGAAAACCACCAACCTGGCCACAGTGTTAGTTAATGTCTTAATGTTCCAGTACACAGTTTGTGCATGGTTTTCTAGCGAGCAGCGCTGTGGTTTCCGTGTGTGTTATATATACAGATTCGTTCATATTTCTCTCTCTCTCTCTCGTCTGTCACACATCTCCCTGTCTGGCTCTTAGGTTCTCAACCCCTTTTACATCTTCCAGCTCTTCAGTGTTATCCTGTGGTGTGCCGATGAATACTACTACTACGCTATGGCTATAATGTTTATGTCAATCATATCAATAGCTACCTCTCTCTACACCATCAGAAAGGTGAGTCAGCCATTTGAGTCTCTCTTGCCTAGTACTATCCATTACTGTCCATTCTCTAAGGACAAAATGTCCAGTCACTTAATGAGAGTCTCCAGTTCCAATCCCAAGAGATGTTCAAGAGCTGTTTGAAATTTTGGAAATGCCAGTCACATTAGGAGAACCCGATCATTTATGCTGTATGATACAAGTGTTATTTGTGTGTTTGTTTTTCTATTGCCTGAATAGCATAGAAAGTTTATAATTGTTAATTTTCTTTTTTTTTGTAGCAATATATCACATTACGTGACATGGTGGCTGCCCACAGTATCGTTCGTGTATCAGTCTGCAGAGCCAATAATGGTAAGATTCAAGTTCCTATAGGTTCCTTCAGCCTTGTATGAAATGTGGTAATGGTGAAGCTGCTGTAGTATTTAAAGCGAGTGTGTGTGTGTGTGTGTGTGTGTGTGTTTGGTGGCCAGTGGGCAGGGCTGTAAGGCTCGATTATCTTCATGTCCACTTGCACACTTTGTGGCTGAATATGCACAGTGTTTCTCTGCTCAGCGCTGGTAGACTTTTCTGACATTTACTTGGATTTGTTTATGAAAAATTTAAGTCTTCCCCCTATAGCAACCTCACTCATTTGCATAAAGTTGGGCTCTACTGAACATTTGCAGCTCTGCAGTGAGCCAGATTCTAACATTCTTCTTCCCCATGCTTTCCTGTTCGTTTTTTTTTTCTATCTGCCCTTAATACAGAGATCGAAGAAGCTTTGTCTACAGACCTTGTCCCAGGTGACGTCATGGTCATCCCGAGCAACGGGACCATCATGCCTTGTGATGCAGTGCTGATTAGTGGAACCTGCATCGTCAACGAGAGCATGCTTACAGGTTACTGGCCACATTTTTTCATATCAGCTTCTTTGATGCTACTTGAGTCAATAAATGAATCATACTGTGTATGTACTGTAGATCATCAGTGCTAAACCACATCTGTCAGAATCCATCAAATGTTGTATTCATCTTTGCTCTCACCTGGCCGGAGTATTTAGACAAACCTCAGACCACAATGTTGCAACAGGCAAAAAGGCATTCCACTCTATGAATGTAATTTTATCCAAATGTAATTTCATTGAGATTGACTTATCCCTCTGAGTCGTTTTAAACTGCTGCTCTCACAGAGATTTAGACTGCATGAAAACACACATCAAAATTTACAGTTTTGTTCATAGGAACAGTACTTTCATACAGCAAAGTCCAGAAATGTTGGGACTCTTCTAGAAAATAAGCAAAAATACTCATTCGTCCTCTTCTTATTAGAAGAATCCCGATTGTGCTTCTATATTTTTAATTGCTTGTGTACTTTTTTTCTATTCATTGAGTTCAAGCCCCGGCACTGTCTAGCTGCCCGTATTGGTCAAGTCCCTTTGCTGCAGCGACACTGTATCACGGCCCCCTGCACTCTAACCCAAGTTTCCTAACACTCTCTCTCACTCTCGCTCTTTTGTTCACCAGGTGAAAGTGTGCCTGTCACTAAGACTAACCTGCCCAACCCACAACAGGGAGACAAGGGGTCTGAGGGGGACAAGGTGTACAGTATGGAGGAGCATAAGAGACACACACTGTTCTGCGGCACCAACGTCATCCAGACCCGCTTTTACTCAGGAGAACTGGTTAAAGCTGTGGTGGTTAGGACTGGTAAGTGGCCACAACAAGCATGTCTCTCTTCCAGCTTCACACGTCTGTCTTACTTTGCAATTGATGAGGCAGTTCGCTAAGCTTCTGATGGTTGATTACACCCATGTTAGTTCCCTCAATATACTACTTATTTTACCTCTTACATTATCTGTAACATTTAAGTTTGATAAAGTTCATCTTCCATAATCAGGGTAAAGCTGATAAAGCCCCAGAGATGAGGGCCAAAATGCCCTTATTACTAAAAGCTTAGTGACACTGAAGGCAAGTAACACATTTATGTTTGTTTATCTGGCAAAGTAACTTTGACCTGAGGAAGAAAACAATCCCAAGAATATAATTATTTAATACAATAATAATTCAAGCCGCTTTTTGTGCATAGGTGCATGTGTCTATTTCTGTATGCGTGCTCACTCTCGTTACTTTGCTCTAGGGTTCAGTACAGCCAAGGGACAGCTGATTCGGTGCATCTTGTACCCTAAACCCACAGACTTTAAGCTGTACAGAGATGCCTACCTGTTCCTGCTTTGTCTCGTTGGAGTGGCTGGCATTGGCTTTGTCTACTCGATCGTGCTGAGCGTAATGAATGAGGTAGTACCCTCCTCCACTTGATATGTCAAATCTTTTTTTTTTTTTTTTTTGTTCCTTATTGTTTTGTTTTTTCTTTGGTTTACGTAACTATTGATAATACTGACCGTTCTGCACTGCTTTCTTTAGTTTATCACTATAGGGGTTTCAGCACCACTGTAGCCTGGCCATTACATAAAAACAATGAGTACATGTCTGTATTGTCTGTTACGTTATTATAAATAGGCACTGTCACTATATACAGAAGTTTATTAGTTAAATAAGAATTTCACTCCTATGCTCAGTGCAAGCACGAGTTACACTAGATATAGGGTCTGTCGTATCTGAATTTCACAGGTCTTAACTGAATTTTTTTTGTTGACTGGACTTGGAGATATAATGCATAGTACAGCTATTATTATTGCTTTAAAATCCATCTAGAAGGGAAAATGCTACATTTTACGAGCTGATGTGATTTTTCTGAGCTGTATATATATTCAAAACAGCAAAATACTTTAACTTAAGATTCCTGTACTCGCAGGTTCCTGCTAGAACCATCATCATCGAGTCTCTGGACATCATCACCATCACTGTGCCACCCGCACTGCCTGCGGCGATGACGGCGGGTATCGTGTATGCACAGCGACGTCTCAAAAACCTTGGCATCTTCTGTATCAGCCCACAGAGGATTAACATCTGTGGCCAACTCAACCTTATATGCTTCGACAAGGTAGGCTTAACAAGGTGCAGCGTTGTTTTCATGGTATTCTTGTAGGAATACCTTTCATTCAGAATGGACATGTAATGTTACTGGTGACTTATTCTATAACATTGTGCATTGTTTTTTCTGTCAGAAAACAAGAGTATGATTATAATGTGAAATATGACTCATACACAACATACACAAAGCCCTGACCCCACTGAGCTAAATTTTTTTTTTTAAACAATTGTGTGAATTTCTTTTATTACTACTAACTTTCCTCACCTCTCCCATTATGCTGTATACTTGATTCGCTTTAGTACATCCAGAGATCAGTACTCAGGACTATGATATTACACAGCCCTCTCTAGTATAGTGTCACTTTCGTAGCCTAGCATGCCTGTGTAACTTCTCTTGGTGTTCCTCCAACAGACAGGCACACTCACTGAAGACGGCTTGGATCTGTGGGGCGTGCAGAGAGTAGAGAACAGCAGGTACACAATTCTCATTAAATAATCACAGGCTTTAATACCAATATAATGTAGGTTCAGGTGCAAGCATGTATTGTATTGTGCTCATGGCCATCTTTCTTAAATATCTTTTTGGATGGTTGTAGTATTGCTGTTCTCGCTCTCTCACCCTCTAGGTTCCACCACTCAGAGGAGAACGCCTATAAAGAAAGTCTGGTGAAGTCTCACTTTGTAGCCTGCATGGCCACGTGTCACTCTCTCACCAAGATCGAGGGGCAGCTCTCAGGAGATCCTCTGGACCTGAAGATGTTTGAGGCCACTGGCTGGGTTTGTTCTTCATTTGTGTTGTTTATTCCACCACATCAAGTGAAGAGCTTGCATCACCTTAGATGAAGCTCATTTCAGTCCTGCTCGTAATTGTGAAACTTGTTTGGCAATGCTTTGTTACAAACGGCCAGTGTTTGGGGAAACTAATCCAGTTACAAGCTACGCATGATTTAAAATAGCCAAGCAACAGCTAAACTACACTTTTGATAAAGTAACTAGCTACACTATAAGCTACTAAGAAAACGTAGCTAACTACACTGAAGCTCCTTTGTGAGATAAATCAACTGTAAGAAGCATTTACTTAACTGTAAAACAGCAATAGTCAAAAAATCAGCAGATACAGAGGGAACTCGCTCCACTACTCTCAGTTCAGTTTGTAGCCAGTCAACATTAATGGCCATACAGTAATCTATATAGCATTAAATTAATGCATTTGCTGCAAATATTTGCTTATTTCATGTTATTTGATGGTAGCTATAAGGTTAAATCAATACTGAGGTCAGCTGCCATGCTTCATTGCCATGCTCTAATCTCCAGAAGTTACCTATTTTGATACGTTACTGCTTCTGTGTGCTTGGATTTCCAGTACAGTATTTCCACTCCTGTTTGCATAGCTTAGAAACGAACATGTATCTTTTGCCATTTGAAGCTTTCATAAAGTAGATAGTACACTGCGATTTGCTTAGTTCATAAATAACGTTGAACTGGTTGTGTTAAAAGGAAAGAGGTTGTGTAGTATTTTGTTGCACAGCATCGCTACATGGTGAACGAACGTAGCTTGTTACAGGAAAAGCTACATTACTTTAATACAGTACATTAAACGTGGCTTTGTTGCCTTAAAATAAACAGATAGTATAAAAATTTTAATACTATTTGAACAGTGAAATTTGTTCACTGTCTTTTAACCTTTGAAATATTTAGAATATAACAATGTCTGACTTGTTAAAAAAAGACACAAGTATTTCCAAATACTTTATCGGAATATAATGCTAAAATACACTTTGTGTGTGTGTGTGTATATATGTGTGTGTGTGTGTGTGTGTGTGTGTCACAGATCCTGGAGGAGGCCACCGAAGAGGAGACTTCTCTTCATGACCGCATCATGCCCACTGTGGTGCGCCCACCCAAGCAGCTCCTTCCTGAACCTGTGATGTCACGTGAGCAGGATATGGTGTGTTTGCCCTCTCTGCATACTCGATGAGAAAGTATCATACGGAGCATCATGTTAATGTTTTGGCAAATTGTGACATTGCTTACTGTGACTGTGTTTTTTTTTACAGGAGCTGTACGAGCTGTCGGTGAGTAGTTGAGTTTTTGTGTAAATTCCTTTTAAAAAAAAAACAACAACAAAAAACAGAAAAGCAAAGGCGATCAAGAGATTGCAAGTTTGAATCCTGACAGTTCCACAGCCACACGCCACGGGGCAAAATTGGCCATGCTCTCCAGATGGGAGGGCTGGCATGCTCTGTCCCCTGTCAATCACAGCAACATTAGGAAATCATGGATATCTGTGAGCTCATGTATGCAGAAGAGGGCAGATTGCGCTTTCCTCCGGATATGTTATACTGCCCTGTGACGATGCACGGTTCAAAGGAAGCACGTGTTGTCTTTCAGCCTCTCTGCTTGGTAGCTGTGGTATGACTGGGGAGAGCTGGCTGGTGGGTGGGAATTGGCAGGTGACCAAATTGTTGGGGGGGAAAAAGTGAAGCAGCTTGTCTTGAATGTGTCCCTTACAGACATCTTACGAGATCGGAATCGTGCGGCAGTTCCCCTTCTCCTCAGCATTGCAGAGGATGAGCGTGGTGGCTCGGCTGCTCGGAGAAAAACGGATGGATGCCTACCTCAAGGGGGCGCCCGAGGTGGTGGCAGGTCTATGCAAGAAAGAGACTGGTTGGTTGAATTTGAATAGAATTTGAATATAGTTTTTGTAATTGATTGCAGCACCATTTAATGTATCAGTCTCTTTCTCTCGCTATGCTCTGCAGTGCCACAGGACTTTGCAGAGGTACTGGAAGAGTACACTAAACAGGGTTTCCGCGTCATCGCTCTGGCACACAGACGCTTGGAGTCCAAACTGACCTGGCATAAAGTACAGAACATTGACAGGTACTGGAGATCTCGGTGCTGGAGAGAACTTGGTGCCAGCTGGCTCTCAGATCCACCTGTCTCTCTGTCCTGGTCTTGCTTGTGCTTATTCAGGTTCAGCAGTTCATGGATTTCTTTACTGTAGTTGTAAAGAAAGAAGATCTATTTCGGACTGTAATTAAAGTATTATATGAAGGAGGAAGTCTTTAAATGGAAAAAAATGGGGCTTTTGCTCTCTGTTAAGAAATTTTACCCCATGTGTATAATCAGCACTAGCCATCTAAGACGAGTTAACCAGTTATTAATGTTATATATTACATTTTAGAGTTTAAACATGTACTTTAAAATATGCAATATACTATGTAGAACATGGATGTACTACACATGGTTTGCTCATGTTAACATGCGGTAATCTGTATCTCCAGGAATCACATAGAGACCAATATGGAGTTCTTGGGGCTGATCATTATGCAGAACAAGCTGAAGCCCGAGACTCCCGGAGTGCTGGAGGTCCTCAGACAGGCAAACATCCGCACAGTCATGGTCACAGGTACAGAAAAACCTGATGGTTTCTATCAGACGACTTCTCTGTCTCTGGCACATTCTGTCCGAATACACCTCTAACTACACTGACCCAGAGCTGATGGCTATTTTGAGTGTGCAGAGTCCTTCAGCTTAATGCCACTTGTTCTGGTACATTAGGAATTCCTGTAATCCCAACCTGTAAAGCTTTTAGCTCTCTGGCTAACTCACAAAAAGCTTCTGCCAGGGATGAGCAACAGCAAGACCATTACTGAAAAAGCATAATCTTGATCTATCGATTCTGAGCAAAAATTAGACTTTCTCCAACCTACCTTTTTTTTTTTTTTTTTTTTTTTTTTTTTTTTTTTTTTAGTAAAATGCTTAAGTGGTCTTCTCAGAACTAAATGATTTCTTAAATGAAAATTACACACAGTACAGAAACAGCACAGCTGAAAGTGAGAAATATCTGAGAGTTAATTCTGATGAAACATTATCTGTATATTTACCAGGAAGAAAGTAATTTAATTTAGTTTAGGAGGAATTGTTTCAGATAAATATCATATTTCTATTTTGTACCACAAGGCTTGGTATTTGGTCCGCTTATTTTTTTCCCCAGTATGTCACTATTAGTTCAGACTATTAAGCAGCACAGAGTTGGTTTTTATAGCCATAAAGACGATGCAGAGCTGTGCATATCTGTAGTAGCAGATAATATCCTTTGCTGGTTGGATAGCTAACTAAATGAAAAATAAGACAGAAATTCTTGCACCTGGTAGTGAAGCAAAGAGAGGGGGAAAAAAAAGTTGTCGAACACACTTGGAAATCTGGCTCCAGTATGTAGCGAAAAAATCTAATATAGCATGAGTTAGACCTTGCCTTCGAACGAAGACACGAAAATTTCATGTCTTTGTTTTTTCTTGTCTAAACTACTGTAATAACAGAATTACCTGAAACCACGAGAAATATATTACAGTTTGCACAAAATGCATCACATTTGCATATACCAGAAACAGAGATATTATTAGTTTTTGCTTCACTGCACTGGCTTCCTGTTTCCTGTGGAACCGACCATACAGTTTTACTACTAGTTTTTAAATTTCCTTATATATATATATATATATGTGTGTGTGTGTGTGTGTGTGTGTGTATAGTATAGGTTTTTACACTCTCCTAGTTTCTCTATATGACATCTCTCTTAGCTCTTGATTGTTAAGCCCTATGAGTTACCTTTTAAATGTATGAAATGTGCCATATAAACAATGTTTATTGTTATTATATTATGATTAATGTCTTATGTAATCATTTCTGTCCAGGTGACAATATACTGACAGCTATCTCCGTGGCACGGGACTGTGGAATGATCCTGCCCCAGGACCGAGTCATTATTGCTGATGCCCTGCCCCCTAGAGATGGCCAGGTGGCCAGGATCAACTGGCGCTATGCAGACAACCCCAACAAGCACTCCAGCAAGCCTGTTTCACTGGAGGTCAGACTGCTCCCTCTGCAGTGCAGATAATGTCACTGCAAGTGCAGAACGTTAGCAGTCCAGTTAGTGTGAACACAAACTTTCAGGAGCCTTTATATAGTCATGTATAACTTGGAATGAGACTGTCCTTACACACATTACAGGAATGATTGAATTTAAAAATGATTATGTATTAAAGCCCTTTCGCACGGCCAAGAGTGCACTTGTACGGAATATCGGCACGGCTGTGTAGCATAGGCATGAAGCCATAGGTAATCATATTTCAATCATCATAATTGCTTTTATGCAACAGTTCTATAAACAGGAAATTAATATCATAAGTGACATTTCGCACGCAGTATGGCCAGATGTTCTGTTTATTTTTGCTCCGCTAGATCCCGAAGAGGCCACACGCACTTTATCTAGCTCACGTTTCCGATTTGTACGTTCCTATTAAAGGTGCTTCTGGTGAAATTAGCTTCCCTTCTTCCTTTTCATCTTCATCTGACAAGCTTTCATATTTTAGATCAAAAGTTACATTCATGAAACCTGTCATGTGGCGTGTCCTCTGATGATGCCACTAACACTGCTGTAGTAACAGTTACGAGCTAGGAAGTGGACTTTTACGTGGAGAACACAGACAAGCGGAGTGATACACACACCCCGAAACGTTTCAGTGCAGTTTATAGAATGTATAGTTGGGGTCATACATTTACATACGCCTTGCAGAATCTGCAGAATGTTAATAATTAAAAAAAAAAAAGAAAAGAGGGAGATCATAAAAATTGCATTTAGTTTTTTTATTTAGTCCTCCCCTGAATAAGCTATTTCACGTAACAGATGTTTACATATAGTCCACAAGACACAATAATAACTGAATTTGCACAAATGAACCAGTTCATAAGTTTACATTCGCTTGAGTTGTAATACTGCGTGTGTTAGCTGGCTGATCTGCGACTGTTTTTATGCTTTGTGAGAGTTGTTCATGAGTCACTTGTTTGTCCTGAGCAGTTAAACTGCCCACTGATCTTCAGAAAAATCCTCCAGGTCCTGCATTTTATTTGCTTTTCCAGCATCTTCTGCATATTTGACCTCTTTCCAGCTTAGGACAGCTGAGTGACTCGTACACAACTGTTACAAAAGCTGCAAACATTCACTGATGCTCAAGAAGGCAACACGATACATTAAGAGCCAGGGGGGTGTACACTTTTGAACAGGATGATGGGTGTGAATTATTATTTTGTTTAAAAATCTTATTGTTTTCATTTAGTACTGCCCTTCAGAAGCTCCATGAGACATTTATATGTTTCCCAGAAGACAAAATAATAACAATTTACACCGATCATCCTGTTCAAAAGTTTACACCCCCCTGGCTCTTAATGTATCTTTCTTTTTCTTTTTCTTTTCTTTCTTTTTTTTTTTTTTTTAAGAGGTTTAAGAATTAAGAGATTTCTCAGTTTCTAGTGCCAGTTAAGATTGTCCATCTCCTTATGCCAGTGCTTATTTTATCCCAAACACAGAAATTTAAGTGACTTCTTCCTGTTCACGCAGGCTCTTTGTTTGTTGATGAGATGAACAAAACTGCAGTGAGAATTTTCCCCATTTTATATACACTGGTTTATATACACTGTTTTCGTGTGGTAGGTTGTGTGGAAGTGGTGAGTAGTTCTGTCTCAGTAGTTCCATTTCAAGTGTGATGATTCACATGGGCACGTTGAAAAGCCAAGTCAGTGTTTTTCGCATTTGTATAATAAAATCTCCTGACGTTACAAACAAATTTGAGAATGTTAACCTGACCGCTCAGTAAAGAGCCATTTAATTCAACCAGACGTGGTATGTGCGCTGCTTCTGCACAATGCCGTGCCATGCTTTTTTAAAATTTTTTTATCTGATTTTGCTGCTTACTGCAAATAATGTGCTGCTAGAAATTAAGTACAGAATGCACCAACACGCCACACAACATGTAATGACTCACGTGTTAAAAACAAAAGCTCCATTCTGTGATTCCTACACACTTTTCTATTCCTAGCACTTTGAATTGTTTACATTTCCGGGGAAACGGCACTCAGACGACAGTCATTATACGTTTTGACATGCCTACACACTTCTGATCAGGCAGAACATAGCTTTTAGTTACAATTAAATTGTAGCTGAATATATATAATAAATCTGTCTTGAATCTACTATTGATCATTGCTTATTTAATGAGAGATCTCACAGATTTTTTTTGAACATTTGAAACAGTGTTGCTTGTGGCTTTAAAGTACAAATGCAAAGGATGTACAAAGGATGCATTTGTATTCCAAAGAAATGCCGATTTTCATCTTTGACGCAAAGCCTTTGCCAAGTCGTCTTTTGTAGGAGAGATGCTCGTTTCTAATGAATGTTTTTGTATATGCTGATGCAGGAAGTGGAGATTGGTGTTGAGGACGGGCCTGAAGAACAGAGGTCTGTGGAGAAGTACCACTTTGCCATGAGTGGCAAATCATTTGCTGTTATTACTGAACACTTCCAGGATCTTCTCCAGAAGGTCAGGAGCAACACGTATTTGTTATTCATTTGTTTAGTAGTGGTTCTCAATGTGGGGTCCAAGGACTTACTTACTTACTCACTCACTCACTCACTCACTTATTTATTTATTTATTTATTTATTTATTAAGTTCTTCTAGTTATGGTTCTTCTGGTCACTTGGTTAATTTAATTCAACTCAAGCAGGCCTTGCTTAGATATAATGTGTGTGTAATGTGCATATACTGTGTTCTGTCAGTGGAAAGTTCAGAAATAAAAAGCTCTGTGGCTCCAATAAATCACCAGAATATTATTATACATGTTTAAAAAGCCAACCTATTATATTATTAACCTATTATTGTGTAGTTGGATTGTGTTCCTTTAAAATAAATCTGCAGTGATTGGGTCAGTGGAACTTATTTTTTACTGTTCAAGGGGTGCAAATACTTTTAGAACTGCTGCTTTATAGCATAACTGTTGAGCTAATTATATGTTAAGAAGATAAACTCTGTGTGTGTTTTGAGAGTTGAGCGTTTTTATCAGAAGGCTAACTGTTTGTTGGTGTGATGGTTTAGCTGGTCCTGCATGGAACAGTTTTTGCAAGAATGTCTCCTGACCAGAAAACCCAGCTAGTGGAGGCTCTACAAAGCGTTGAGTGGGTCTCACACACACACACACACACACACACACACACACAGATATTATTGGTTATAAATGTACTCATGTAAAATGCAATCTATTGCTCATGGGTATTTTTCTTGTCTAGTTACTATGTTGGAATGTGTGGAGATGGTGCCAATGACTGTGGGGTAAGTACACCGTTGGTCTGTATGTGTATGTATTTGTGTGTGTATGTATGAATGTATGTGTGTATGTATGTATGTTTATTTGTGTATTTGTTTTCTGTCCCCCCTCAGGCCCTGAAAAGAGCTCATGCGGGTATCTCTCTCTCTGAGCTGGAGGCATCAGTGGCGTCCCCTTTCACTTCCAGAACTCCCAACATCTCCTGTGTGCCCAACCTAATCAGGTACAGCAAACCCACACACACACACACACACACACACACACACACCACACCTCAAGCCCAGAGCTTTTAAACCTAACCAGACACTGCTCTCTCCCAGTCAGTAGTTATGTGTACATCTTAATGTAGTTAAGTTTACATCTACTGTTTCAGGAAAACATGTTCCTTTTGTGAACAGCAGTTGTGTCATACAGTGCTGTCCAGAAATATTGGCACCCTTCATGAAAACAAGCAAATATTCATCTATTTAAAAAAAAACAAAAAAAAAAAACACATGCACTATATAGAGACAGACCTATACAATATACAAAGACAACTACAAAATGTTTAAATAAACTACAATTTTTTTTATGTTTTAGGCCTTATTTGTACTTTAGTTTCAAAGATTATTGACAAGGTTACAGTTAATAACTTGCGAGAGAGAAAAACACTGATTTGGAAGTGTATTTGGCTGATCAACTTTGTTGATCTATGGCAAAGTCTGTACCTCCTGGTAGAGGCAACCAGGTTTTGGGCTGAAATATCCAATTCATGTTGCCATTATGTATTTTACACTGGATAGCAGTTCCTTTTTCTTGTTTGCAGTCCTCTGTTGCTGTCAAACGTGCCCAGTTTGATTTTGGTCTCATCTGACCACATCCTGTCTTTCTAACGATGCTTGGTGATGTTCAGGATCTGTATTTTGTTATGAAGGGTTTCTTTCACAAGAATGAGCTACACTACACTAAAACTTTTTATGTCTTTCACCATTTTCCTCACTGTGGGGGGAGACCATGAGCTCATCGTCCAGCTCCTGTCTGATTTCTATTTCACACGTGGAACTTTTTGTTATGGTCCTATTTGTGATGAATGGTATATTTGTAACACCTGTTTTTAATCATTTTATACCTATTACTTGATTTTTGTAGTTTCCTTGCCCCCCCCCCCAAAAAAAAGTAGTGTAAAACAAAAGGAGTTTACACTCTCTGGTCACTTTATTAGGAACACCTGTACACCCACATATTCATGCTGTTATCCAATCAGCCAATCATGTGGTAGCAGCGCAATGCGAAAAAACCATGCAGATACAGGTCAGTTAATGTTCACATCAAAATGAAGAAAAAGTGTGATTTCTGTGACTTTGATTGTGGCATGGTTGTTGGTGCCAGAGGAATGGTTTGAGTATTTCTGAAACTGCCGATCTCCTGAAATTTCACACACGACAGTCTCTCGAGCTTACACAGAATGGTGCAAAAAAACAGAAGCATCCTGTGTGCGAAGGGTCTGCAGGCTGAAACACCTCAATTCTGTGGAAACTCGAGAGACTGTTGTGTGTGTGAAAATCCCAGGAGCTCAGCAGTTTCTGAAATACTCAAACCAGCCTGCCTAGCACCAACAGCCATGCCACGGTTAAACTCACAGAGATCACACTTTTTCTTCATTCTGATGTTTGACGTGAACATTAACTGAAGCTCCTGACCTGTATCTCCATGATTTTCTGCATTGTGCTGCTGCCGCATGATTGGCTGACTGGGTAAATGAGCAAGTGTACAGGTGTTCCTATTAAAGTAGACGCTGAATGTATGTGTGCTTCTTTATATTTATACCCCAGGCAATCAAGGCATGGTTAAGGGTAACAACAGAGTTCCTGGGAACTGAAATAATGCTTTTCATGAATGACAGTTTGTTTGCATTTATTTAAGATATTCCTTGTTTTGAGAGAAAATACTACCTTTTAAAAAAGTGTGTAAGTTTTAAGAATTAAAAAATGTTTTGTTTTAGAAAAAAATTCATTCTCCTATTCTTTGAGTGGACACTTTGTAAAAAAAATTAATAGTACACACAGTAATTCAGTCACTCTTGCTTATTTTTATGAAGGGTGGAAATTATCGAGGGCACTGCATCATTTATGGAAATGTTCTGGTGAAGAGTTCTGATTTCCTAAAAATAGTGAAAATCCTGCAAAGGGTACCATAATTGATTTGACTGATTTATTATTTGCTCACCAACAGTAGCTGTTCTTTCCTTTCTTTGTAACATAAGTCAATGCAGGCCTGGGTGTCAGATTTCACTTTTCTTCCAGTGCCCTCTGGCTGTAATGGACCGTCCACAGGGTGTATTGTGTAGCTAACAACTCCCAGAATACATTGAATAACAGTTTAAACAGTACTTTGTGCATTGCAGGGAAGGCAGAGCAGCTCTCATTACGTCTTTCTGCGTGTTCAAGTTCATGGCTCTTTACAGCATCATCCAGTACATCAGTGTCACCCTGCTCTACTATGTAAGTATCGTACATTAATGCAGCCAAGAGACCAGGAACAATATTGTTCATTGCTACACAAAGCTCCACGCCTTTTTTATTTTAAATAGGCACTTCTTATAACCATTATGATTTAAAAACTTTAGAGTACTTTATTCTTAATTCGGTTCATTTAATTTAACAATGGACATTGTCACAAAGCAGCTTTACAGAAATAAATACATTCAAATGAAATTAAATCAAAATAAATTGTAAATATGTGAATTTACCCCTTAAAATGCTGTTGTCTGTAGATGCGTGTTGTTTTGACCTAGTAATTTTGGCAGTATTTCATATAATCGCATTGAGTGTTTGCCATGATTTGCTCACTGAAAATGCCCTTTTCAGATCCTCAGCAACCTGGGAGACTTCCAGTTCCTGTTTATTGACATTGCCATCATTCTTGTTATTGTATTTACCAGTGAGTAGATGTCTCAAATCTTTTACTAAATATAGAACATTGATACTGTCCTACACTGTGCACACATAGCCATGTTTTTGTAGCCTGGCAACGTTGTAAATAAGATGTATACGCTCACCATCCACTTTATTAGGAACACCTGCACATTCATCCGGTTATCAAATCAGCCAATCATGTGGCAGCAGCAAAATGCAAAGAAATCATGCAGATACAGGTCAAGAGCTTCAGTTATTGTTCACGTCAAACATCAGAATGGGGAAAAAGTGTGATCTCAGGAATTTCACACACAACAGTCTCTAGAGTTTACACAGAATGGTGTAAAAAAAACATTGCATGGGCATTGAGTGAGCCACAGGCCCTAATAAAGTGGACAATGAGTGTATATGGCTTGGATTGGATATATACATACATACACATACACACCCCTGTCTAAAAATTGGATGCCCCATTAGATTGGATGCCCTCAGTGCTTCATGTCATGGATTTGCAGTCATGTTTGCTTATTGTTTGGTTTTTCTCACTCTCAGTGAGTCTGAACCCGGCATGGAACGTGCTGGTTTCTCAGCGACCCCCCTCAGGTCTGATCTCAGGGCCTCTGCTCTTCTCCGTACTCACTCAAATCATCATCTGCCTGGGCTTCCAGACCCTCACTTTCCTACTGGTGCGTAACCAGGACTGGTACGAGCCCTGGTCTCCCCAGTCAGAGTGAGTAAACCATGCCCTTAACCACACGTCAGAATAGTATGAGATAATATGAGCTGCCTTCATGGCAGAAAGCATGTGTGATCATATGACTTGTGGTTCAGTTCATTACCTTCAGCAGCTTCTTTTTCCCCCCTCTGTGTTTTTCAGTGCCTGCAATACATCCTCCCTCAGCAATCTCTCGAATAACTCCACAGAGATTGATGACCACAACATCCAAAACTACGAGAACACTTCCCTGTTCTACGTCTCCTCCTTTCAGTACCTCATAGTTGCCATCGTTTTTTCCAAAGGCAAACCATTCCGTCAGCCCAGTTATAAAAACTGTAAGTCTTCATCTGTTGCTACACAAAAGACCTTTTCTACACTGCTCACAATACTGGCACCATGAAGCTGGAACTGTGGTTATGTTTCAGACTGGGTGCTTGCCCTTTGTCAGTTTCTGTCCATTTATTTTTACGATGTGCAGTTGGCCGAAAAGACAAAGGTACAATGTCAAGCCATGCCCTGCTTGTTGAACTTAATGGTGTCATTGCACTCTGAAGTGCAATGGCATTTCTTCTCAACACTATATATTCTAGTTGTCTTGTATTATAAAATAAACAGGAATTGTAGGTTCTGTTTGTTGCTATTGGGCCAGTTCTTGTTTTTAAATGTGCAGTGGAAAAAAAAAATGCTTGTAGGGAATAGTCAGTAGGCATCATTTCTCCATCTTTTATTAAAGTTGTGTGTAAATGTTTGCGTAAGCCAAACCGAAGTTAAATTTTCTGCCGCATTTACAAACGTTTTGTAAAAGCTGATTCTCTTCGTGCTCGTGTTCGTATGTTGATCGCCCGTATGCAAACCGCATTCCTGACGCGGCTCATTTTCTTTTACTGACACATCCACAAAACTCCATAAAAGTTCAAGTGCGTAGAAAACTGGGTGCACGAAATGAGGGTAAAGGCTAAAAGACGGAAGTGGAAGGTATTTTGCCTCACTTCTATGCCAATAAAAATATTTAATAGTATATAATATTAATAATAAAAAGTGTGCACTAAATCCTCCGTCACCTGAGGCATTTGTTTATGGCTTACGGCTATGCGCAGACAGACCGGCCTGTACTCCGTTTATACAGCGCCATTTCTTTTGTCATAATCGAAAAACTGGTTTTATTTGTCTTAATTCATGGATTGGTTTTGACTCACTTTCTATTTTTAATATTCTTTATAAGTGTTTATATTATAAAAATGTTTATATTACTTGTAACTAGCATGAGGAAGTGTTTTTGACCGAGACCCCAAAGCACTTATGTATTATAAGTCGCTCTGGACAAGGACGTCTACTAAATGCCGTAAATGTAATAAAAATAAGCACCTCAATGTTATAATCCATATATAAAAGTGCAGTAACCCGTGCAAATTGTATGATTTGAAAACAAGGTTTACTTTAGTTAGTCTTATGCGTAAATTCGCACACACTCAGGAGCATGAGTAGGAGACGAACGTTTTTCCGAATTCACAGGATTGTCACGGAAACCAAATTTCTTGTGTAAACGCTAGTAGGAACAATTTGCAAATAAATCACTAATTCACGTCCAGGTTGATAAATGAGACCGAGCGTCTGCTATTCAGCGCAGATATGTAGTTCACTGACAATTTATATATTCTGTGCACTAACCAAACAGCCCTAATTTAATTTGTATTACTGTTGCAGTGAATGGGTGGCTTTTCTCGAGTGGAATGTGCTTATATTTGTGTAATGTGTAACGTTTGTGCGTTTGCAGGGCCCTTTATGGTGTCTGCGCTCAGCCTCTACGTGTTCCTGTTAGTCATCATGCTCTTCCCTGTTTCTGATATCGATCATGCTTTAGAGGTACGTCTTGCCGTTTCATTCTTTTCTAATTACGATGCTGACGCTCAGCATGGAGGTTTTTTTTTTTTTTTTTTTATTTAAAATGTGGCTGTACAGTTAATTATATTTTCATTGGTGTCTTCAATTAATCATAATCTACTCTGATATAGTTGGTGTTATTGGCTGAAGTCAGTTAACTGGTTAATGCAGGGTTAGATAGTACACATAGTAAAGCTATAACTACATTTCACAGGACGACATTTAACTACATTGTATTTTTTTTAATCCAAGTCACGTTAAACTGAGTGCCGTTTCCAGCCCAGGTTATCACAGAGCGAGCTCTATCCACCCTTTGTAGCACTTGTATATTAGCTAACTGCTCATTTTAGAAGTAGTTTGCCCAACGCTGGTCTAACGCTGGGCTTCATTTTTGTAAACCACATCATATGATGGCATATGACTATGATAAAAGTACTTGATTTCGTGTTATGAAATTTACTCTTGCAGATTGTGTGTGTTCCTTTCAACTGGCGTATCACTATCTTGATTATAGTGCTGATTAATGCTGCCGTGTCCGTCTTTGTGGAGGTAAGTGGAGAAAGTTCTGTCAGTTATTTATTTTAGGGTTATGTATTTTGCAAGTAGCCTGTCTAGTCAGCAAGGTAGCAAGAATCCACTTCATACAGGATATTACATACATAATTAGGCTAATTGGGCACTTTTTTTTTTTTGGATAAAAAAAAAATTGATAATGTATTTGCAAGTGTGAAATATGTGGCTTGACGTCCCTCCTTGAGTGGGCCAAGTGACATGTAAACCTTGTGACCCATTGCCTACTGAGTCCTAACCTGTTCTGTGTAGATGTTCAGACTGTAGCCCAATGAAAACATCTCGGTTGTCTGGCTGAGTGCAGATGTATACATATGTATCATAAATCTCATGCAAATAAAGTAGGTTAAAACAATTTTACAGTTGCAACAGAGGTATTTAGCATGTCATATAATCATGTCCAATTCCAGGTCCCTTTGATTGCCCTTGAGTCTTAAAAGCCTAGAAATTCTTGAGATTCATTACATCCCTCTCAATCAAAACTCTTAGGAAACATTACTTTAAGCTTTAGATTTTCCTAAGGCACTGAGCTGCCTGTTAATCACTGCAGGTGACGCCGTCTCATTCTCCCACATCTGAAACTGTTTTAGCTAATAATCATGTTATCCAATCAGGTAATTAGGGACTTCATTTGTAGATAAAGTGCTCACAATTTTACCATTTTCCTCCTCGAAGAACTCCCTGACTCTCTCTCTCTCTCATCACTAACTCACAGCCTGAAATCACTCCCTTCTCAATAAGTGTTATCTAGTTTGCTACTGTTGCTGTAGCAGTTGAAATCTTATGAAAGCGATGTGATCAGTAGCTCTCTTAATTCTTTCCGACCCACTACAATATTCCATAGACCTTCGTCCTTGACGTCGTCTTATGGAAGCTTGTGTTCAGCCGAGACAAGCAGGGCAGCTATGGTGTCCCTCCTGCCGCCCCGCCACCACAGGTTGGGAAATCGCACTTCTGTTCACCGTTACTTCTTCACTTACTACTACAATCCCCCCCCCCTTTGTCTGTCTCCCTCTATCTATCTATCTGTCTATTTTTGACAATAGTCTCTGACTCTCACTCTCTCCCCTCTCTTTCTCGCTATCTTTCTCTCCCTTTGAGTCCGTCTGTTTGTCTCGCGTTGTCTGTTGCTGTCTCTCTCTTGCTCTCTCTTTCTCTCACTGTCTTTCTGTCTCTTTTTGTCTGTTTCTCTCTTTTTGTCTTTGTTTCTGTGTATTTATTTCTGTCTCTTTCTCTCTGTCTGTGCCTCCTTGTCTGTCTCTCTCTCTCTCTCTCTCTCTCTCTCTCTCTCCCTCCCTCCCTCCCTCTCCCCCTTCTTTTTTTAACCCCCCTCTACTCACTTTTCTGCCCTGTCTATGTGGCCCTGTTGTGTTGTTTAACTTGTGCATGTTCCAATATGATTTTCTCTGAATGCTGCTTGGCTGCCACCTAATGGGGCCTGTCCTGAGGTCAATGTTATGATTATCCCAGTGTTCCTGCTCTCTTTAATACCTCTAATACTCCTCTTTTAGTTCAGTTGTGCAATAAAAAAAAAAAAACCTCTGCAACCGTCTTAACACCTGAGATCACTTAGAAATCCGTGTGTGATGGATCTTGGTTTAGATACATTTCCATCAGAAATTACAGGACACTTACTTGTATTAAAAAGATTTTCTGATGTTTTGTCCCGGGGCAATATTGGCTTTTACTGAGTAACATTGGTTTAAAATGGTACTTTTTTTTGTTGAAACATGACCCATGGTCGGTATTACTGTTCAGCCAAATTAAATATGTCTGTTTGTTTGTTTGTTTGTTTGTCACCTTTACCATCGCACAGTCCTGGTTTAAGGTTGAAAGATGTGAAGAGCATATGAAAATGTATTTTATCTTCTCTTCCTCCCCCCCGTTTCTTTCTTCTTTTTTTCCTCTTTCTTCCCTGTTTGTGGTGTGCATGTGTTTGTTTACAGGCAGGAATAGACTTGTGTACATCAAAGTTCCTGTCGTGTCTGTGTTGCCAGCAGAGGAGGGTTCCCAAAGCACGTTACATGCATCTGGCCCAGGAACTCAGCGTGGATCCGGACTGGCCCCCCAAACCCAAAACCACCACAGAAGCCAAACCTCCGCCTCAGTCAGAAAATGGCTCTTACCAAATCATGGCTGCTTCCTAGCACCCCTCCAAGAAGCCCCACCCCCACCCCATCCCTTTCGATGGATCATAACAGGATCACCATTAGAGAGAAAAATGCATTCTGTCACCATGAAGACTTTTTTTTTTTTTTTTTTTTTTTTGGGCAGGAACTATGAAACAGACAGAATTCTCTCTACAGACGCATCGAAAGCAAGGTTTATTATTATTCATATTTTTGCCGCTGTGTCATCTTTTTACACCACAGGCTGGGAACTGTGGATGCTCCACTTAAGGAGTTGCGACATATGACTGCACCAGGACCACGCTGTCTACAATAATTATTTTTATTGTCACATTCGGTTTGTACTTGGACTTGATTCAAGGAGCGTAGCTGTGGACTCCTGACTGAAATTACATGGACTGTGCTGTTAGCCTAGCCACAAGTATCCTATTGAATGGGCTGCATGCTATAGTCTTGGAGACATCAGCAATCTGCATGTGGAGCCAATCAAACTGTAACAGCTTCAGCAGACAGTATTTGCAACCAGTCATTTTTGTTTATAAAAAAAAAAAAGAAAGAAAGAAAGAAAAACCTATATAACGTTCTTTTCATATTTCTTCCCATGGAAGAATAGAGTCATGATTAAGCAGTGGTGGGCCAAAGGAGTGGTGTGTACCTTTTGGGCTGTAACTGAGCAACGCCAGTTATGGAAGACCACTCTTATGAGCAGAAATCGCAGTCATGTGATTTCTATTCAAATTCGCCGAACAGTGCAGCAGCCAGCCAATCAGCCAGCCAGTAGACACTGATGAATGATTATTCCTGTGTAGTGTTCAGGGGGCCTTCATGATGAAACACTCTCGATGGCTTTCCATTTCCACAAAGCAAAAATATCAAGGCTATAAAACTGTTCGCGCATTAGCAACCATTAATTGAATATTAGTCTCTGGTGATATCTGAGCTTGTCGTACCTACCCTTAAAGAAGCAGAGCAATTTATCAAAAAAAAAAAAAAAAACTTGAGTCAGTCATTTGTTGTCCAACAGTATGGATGGAAAGAGGGGAAAATGGTTATACTTGTATTGAAGTTAGTCATATCCAATCCAGTAGAGGACCTAATTGTATTTCAGTCAGAATGACAACTATGCCACATTTCATCATATGCAAACATTTTCTTTTTTCAGTTGCATACTGTGAGCCGTTAAATCTACCATCTACCAATATGAATTTTACATCTTGTATGCTTTGCATGTCCGTCCTGCGAGAGCAGATTCAAAGTCTAATTTTTAATCTTTTCATTGTTATTCAAAATGAAATGCTGCTTTTAACATTCAGTACTTAATGATATAATGATATAACTTAGTGAGGATGAGCTGTGTTTGGGATGCGTTTCTGCTGAGGGACAGCATTCTCTCTCTTTTTTTTTTCTTTTCTTCTTTTCTTTCTTTCAGTATACACACCGACACCCCGAGTATGACGCATACCAGCAGTTTCTATTTTGTACATGAACTAAAACACCTGAACTTATCAGAGGAGATTGTATTAGGATCTTGAGATTCAGTTGGACACTAATGCAGGTCAAAGCACAGTATAAACAAAGTTCAGCCATTTGAATTACTCTGATATTTTAATATTGAATACTGTTTGTAGGCTTTGTCTCGAGTATACATGTCTGAAAATATGTACATTTATTCATGCTTGCTCAAACTCCGCTTCAGAAATGACTTTTTGTTTGTTTGTTTGTTTGTTTGTTTTCCCCTCGATTGTGGATTATTGTTCTTCTTTCAGCATAAGGGCTATAGCTTTACAAATTCTGTTCATTCCTGTTTTTGGTACTGTTTTGAATCATCATTGATTGTGTGTGACTGCCTGTATGTGATTGTAATGTCTGCACTTGCATTGTTGTTACACAGTTGTCTGTCTTGTCGTTCTTGGTGTAAACGTGCTCTTGGTCATTTCTGCAAAGAAGGATTGATATTTATTGTATTGTAATTTGTTGAGGTTGTAAGGATGAATGATCAGCAATGTGCAAAATCTAGATGCATCCATGTTCTTGCATTATTTAATGTCCATGTGATGCTAAAAATAAGATGCATAAGATATGTAATTCTTTATATATATATATATATATATATATATATATATATATATATATATATATATATATATATATATATATATATATATATATATATATAATGTATGTGTGTGTGTGATCGTCCCACACTGGATTTGGCCAACAGGACAATCGCTTGTGTTCAGTGCTATTGGTATTAGAGGAAATGTTAAATTATTTTTTTTGATTTTATTATTTGTCATTTCTATTTAAATCAATTCATGTATAAGGCTGTTTGTGTGTGTGTGTGTGTGGGGCACTTCTTTTCTTTTTCTTCTAGGATAGTTAGCAGACGTGATGACACGGAGGATGTCCTATTTATAAGCCTGCACCTTACTACACAACTCAAATATTATGAGTGTCATAACGGCTCAAAAGTTAGTATAGTATGTCCTTCCTTTAAACGTTGTGTGCTGACGTGCACCGTTTTCTGAAAAAGGTACATAAAATTGACCAAGGATGAATCTTGGACAGCGAAGAGTGCTCTAGCCAGGTTTGCAAGTAACATGCATATGCATATGGAGGCCATGTTTTTTTTTTTAAATAAACATATAAAGTGCACAGCCACAATCGACTGTTTATAGTGCTTTTCTGCAGATCCTAAACGCTGCCCATTGTCAACATGCAGAATTCTTTCAATAGCTTACAATGATTTTGAATATCAGTAAATCTGCACCTGTCTGTGATGTATGCTTTACTCCAACGCATCATTTTTTTTTTTACTTTACATGTGGATGTGCTTACAGGAAAAATTGTTATTATTGATGGTTTAATTTCCTCAGGGAAATATGTTCCGATTGTTATGAATAAAAGATTGACACTGACACTGAATAAATGAGTGCAAAAATAGTGAGTCAGTATCCTGAGTATCTTCTGTGTCCATAACCGGTGAATTTTTTATTTTTTATTTTTTTAAACTAATTTTTGGAAATCCTCTCTTGCAGAAAACTGTAAACACATTCAGTTCATTTAGATTTTTTTTCCCCTAAATATATGCTCCTTATTTTGCCCTTGATTTTTTTGGAATCGATTAAAGAGTATCCATTTTGCTAATTCACATTCTTTTGTAAGGTTTTTGTTTGTTTGTTTGTTTGTTTTTAACTGTGATGGTACAAAGGATGCTCTGTGTTGGATAATAAGGGTAGTGTTTGGTTATTGTTATTTATCATAAAATGTTACACTGAGTTTTGAATTTAGCTTGTCTGTTTACTCTGATCATATGACTTATCAGCAAATGCCAGCCTCCAGAAAAGGGCTATCCCAGGAATTTTACATGTATTTATTCATATTTTTTAAAGACAGTTTTTAAAATCACTAGTTGCTTGCCATACCTGTAGGTTGGAGAGGTTGGAAAGAATTCTTTTGACTATAGCTGAATGATTTTTGCCATTACTCCTCATGTATTGTGGTTTAAATGGTTATGGCATACTGTCGGTATTAAAGCTGGTAATGACAATGTGTGTGAACTGCTTGTGCTTTCTGATAATGTATGACACATTGCTAAGTATTTAAATAGACAGATGAGCGTTACATTGCTAATACAGTAGCGGCAGCCCTCTAAAGGCTAAATATTAATTCAGTTCAATTGTATTTGTATAGCGCTTTTAACAATTGTCACAAAGCAGCTCTACATAAATACATATATTCAGGATCTAAATTTTAAATGTTATGAATTTATCCCTAATGAACAAGCCAGAGGCAACAGTGGCAAGGAAAAACTCCCTGAGATGACATGAGGAAGAAACTCTGAGAGGTTTCTTGTTGAGAAACCCTCATCTGGGTGACAACGGATAGTGCGATTCTAAATAAATCCCTTCTGTAACTGTGTGTTACAAATAGTGCAATTGTGTAACCAGGAAAGAAGTCTGTTTTGTTGAACCTATCCACTGTCCACTGATGGTGACCTGTGTACAATACTGCTTGCGGCTACCACAGCCCCAAAGCCATTACAGCAATTGCAGTCCCAAGCCATCACAGTACAAATGCCCATATGAACCACAGTCCAAAGCCATCTACACGGTCCCCAAGCGGCACCATCCCCAGCGATCTCAATGATTTTCAGCCCGTTCATGTGGGGCCACCCGCAGCAGCAGTGAGCAATCTCCAACCGATGAGAACTCCAACCAGAAGTAGGGCATCAGGATGGATCAGGCAGGTCCAGAGAGCAGAAGGGGTCAGGATCACTGGTATCTCTGGAGTAGCATGTGTAGCTCAACAGAGAGAGAGGGAGAGATTGTTGGGTCCCGTAATGGTTAAAGACAATGCGCATTGTGTGCAGAGTGCAAACAGGGACTCCGGTAATACTAGCTATGACAGCATAACTAAAATGGAGGGCCAGAAGCTAACGGACACGAGGGCGCCCTGGGACATAAGGCAGCCAGCCACTCCACCGTCGACAAACCTGAGTGAATGCGTGAGAGTGGGGGCGCGACAGCATCCAAACATCGAAGTTCACCACAACACACTATGCCTGTGGACCCTCCAGACCTGCCCCTGTACCTAAGAAAAAACTATTCACAAAAGGCTTGACTAAACAAATATGTTTTCAGCCTAGACTTAAACACTGAGACTGTCTGAGCCCCGAACACTAAGTGGAATGCTGTTCCATAACTGTGGGGCTTTGTAAGAGAAAGCTCTACCCCCTGCTGTAGCCCGCACTATTCGAGGTACTAACAAATGGCCTGCACCTTTTGATCAAAGTAAGGGTGATGTGGTCATATCTTCTGGTTCTAGTAAGGACTCTTGCTGCTGCATTCTGGACTAACTGGAGCTTGTTTATGTGTAGTGACACATTATCTTAGCAATAATTCTGAGATAAAAGAATGCTATCCTAGGAATATTATATACATGAGCTTGAAATGAAAGACTGGAGTCTATAATTACACCAAGATCTTTTACTGATGCATGTGTAGAGGTTTGATAGGGTGTGTAGAGATCTGATAGGGTGTGTAGAGGTCTGATAGGGAGTGTAGAGGTTTGACAGCATGTGTAGGGGTCTGATAGGGTGTGTAGAGGTTTGATAGGGTTTGTATAGGTTTTTAGAGTTTTGATACGGTTTGTAGACATCTGATAGGTTGTGTCGAGGTTTGATAGGGTGTCTAGAGTTTTGATAGGGTTTGTAGAGTTTTGATACGGTTTGTAGACGTTTGATAGGGTGTGTAGAGGTTTGTAGAGGTTTGAAAGGGTGTGTAGACGTTTGATACGGTTTGTAGAGGTTTCATAAGGTGTGTAGAGGTTTGATAGGGTGTGTAGAGGTTTGATAGGTTTTGTAGAAGCTTGATAGGGTGTGTAGAGGTCTTTAGAGGTTTGATAGGGTGTGGAGATGTTTGATAGGGTGTGTAGAGGTCCGATAGGGTTTGTAGAGGTCTGATAGGGTGTGGAGAGGTCTGATAGGGTGTGTAGAGGCTTTTAGAGGTTCGATAGGGTGTGTAGCGGTTTGATAGGGTGTGTAGTCATTTGATAGGTTGTGTAGAGGGCTGTAGAGGTTTGATAGGGTCTGTAGAGGTTTGATAGGGTCTGTAGACGTTTGATAGGGTGTGTACCGGTCTGTAGAGGTTTGATAGGGTTTGTAGAGGTTTAATAGGGTTTGTTGAGTTGTGATCGGGTGTGTAGAGGTTTTATATGGAGTGTAGAGGTTTGATCGGGTGTGTAGAGGTTTGATAGGGTGTGTAGAGGGTTGCTAGGGTGTGTAGAGGTTTGATAGGGTGTGTAGAGGTCTGTAGAGGTTTGATAGGGTTTGTAGAGGTTTAATAGGGTTTGTTGAGTTGTGATCGGGTGTGTAGAGGTTTTATAGGGTGTTTAGACTTTGGATTGGGTTTGTAGAGGTTTGATAGGGTGCGTAGAGGTTTGCTAGGGTGCGTAGAGGTTTGCTAGGATCTGTAGAGGTTT
>CM040985.1:22810003-22847854 GCA_022985145.1 Pangasius djambal | reverse complement strand
TTTTTTTTTTTTTTTTTTTTTTGGCTAACCCATTATTTAAAATGAAGGAAAATGTTTTCATGTAGTATTTTTCATAACCACCTTTGTTATTTTCTCAAAATTAGTTTTAAAACCAATCCCACTGAGGTAGAGGAGGAGGAGGAGGAGGAGGAGGAAGATGGTTCCCAAAAAGGCACCAACAAAGGCGAAATTGTTTATGGAGACTACCTCCAGGTAAATTAAATTCAGTTTGTAAAATGATATACACTGTTCACTGTGATTAAAAAAAATATATTCTCTATATTGGTGAGAGAAATAAATAGATTTTTCACCTTTCTTTTAGCTGGATAAGATTATTAATGCTCAGAAACTGCAGAGTGAACTGAAAGGCAACAAAATCCATGATGAGCATCTGTTCATAGTCACCCACCAATGTAACTGATACTTTGCTTATTTTTTTTTAAATTCTCATTTCCTATATCTCATTCAAGTTTTACATTTATTTGTCATTGATAAGGAACATCATGTTTAAATTTCATCCCTTGTTTCAGCTTATGAGTTATGGTTTAAGCAGATTATGTGGGAGCTTGATTCGGTTCGGGAACTGTTCATTCACAATCATGTGAGTCAAACATCTCAACCAGTGACTCAATTTAAATACCACATGTTTAATAAAAATTAAGTGTGAATTATCATCAGTCCTGGAGTAACAAAGAATGATTTGTTGTCAGGTTCGTGATGAACGGAACATGCTGAAGGTGGTGAGCCGCATCCACAGGATCACTATGGTCTTCAGGCTGCTGGTGGACCAGTTTGCTGTGCTGGAGACCATGACTGCTTTAGATTTCTTCGATTTCAGGTAACCAAAAACAGGCACAACCACACCTCATAGAGGCTTCATGAAAGATTCAAGTATTTACAGTGGGGTCCAAAAGTCTGAGAAGTAAAAAAAAATTCTATTTTGCATTCGTTTCTAATTTAGTACAACAATTTTCATTACAAATTATATTGTTGGCCACAAATTGAGTGAAAAGTAGAATATTTGAAATGTACACATGAATATATACATGAATTTCAGAGTTTCTTAGTATTTGGTACATCTCCTTTTTGCTTTAATGACAGTGTGCACTCGAGCTGGCCAAATCCTTAGGTCAAATCCATCGGAGTTTCATCTGAACACGTGCTTCAGTAGAAGAGATTAGACATGAGGAAAATCTGACCTTTTGTACAAAGCAGTTAACATGGACATTATCACACATCTGAGTTACATTTAAATAGAGACCTAGAAATAGTGCAGAATCTTGAATGTTAAACATTCAAAACATTTACTTTCTTTTTTCGAAATGTTTCAAAATTCTAAAACCTTCTGTTTATTTCCAAAAAAAAATTAAAAAAATAAAAAATCCCAGATTTTCAATGTGGTCTCTGACTTTTTGACCACAATGTATATGGCCATAATTTTTTTTTAAAAGTTATTGTGTATAATGAATCGGCTTCTGGGAAAATAGTGGCACTGATGCCATTATAGGTTTAAAAACAAAAGTAAATTTCTCAATATAGGGTAGAGACCTTTAGGTGGTTCTTAATTTAAGGCACAGGGGTTTATGCCCTGTTAAATTGTACACTTCTTTCAATGTAGCATGAACCACAAGAGTACCAGACTACAAGATTAGGCACACTGATTTGGTTTGCTCAGTGTAAAACATTTGTGTATATGTGTGCATGTGTGCTACAGGAATTACTTGTCCTCAGCTTCAGGGTTCCAAAGTCTTCAGTTTCGTCTTCTTGAGAATAAGTTTGGAGTTTCTGAGAAATTGAGAGTTCCCTACAACCGTCGTCACTACAGGGACAAGTTCCATGGGCAGGATAGTGAGGCATTGTTCAAAACGGAGCAAGATCCTACACTTCTGCAGCTTGTAGAGGTATAATGTAACACTTAGCTTCTGTATACATGCCTAACCAACAGCATGGAAATTATAGTTGATTATAGGATTATAGAAATTACAGTTGATTTTTAAAGTATTCATCTTAGACCATAATTATGCTTAAACAGCTATGTTTAATTAGTCAGTCCATAACTGTACAGTTGTATTTTATTTTTTTTTAGAAATGGCTGGAGAGAACACCTGGCCTTGAAAGTGACGGCTTCGACTTTTGGGGAAAGCTGCAAGCAAACGTTGAGGAAGGTTACAGGGAGGAGAAGCAGAAGCTTGAGGTAATTATGGTTTTTATTTATCTTAATGTCACATTTTACACAACTTACACAAATCCGTGCACTATTTTGCTGTTCACAGAAAATGCCAAATTGTGAGAAAAAGAAAGATATGCTTGAGGATCTCACCAAGCAGATGGAAATGTTCACTTATCTGTTTGACTCCAATCACCACGAACATCTTTTAAGCAAAGGTGAACACTGACACTCTATTGGTTGTTCCCATCTTCTTTAGAATAAAAAAGAATATTCTAAGTACATATCCCATCCAGAACAACTGACACTAACCTTGAGTCTTTGAGAACCTGATGTACACCTGGAACATCAGCATGTCTACATCATACCCAAACATATTCATTCTTTCTTTCCAGGAGAGCGCCGGCTGTCCTACAGAGCTCTTCAGGGAGCCTTAATGATTTACTTTTACAGGTCAGAGATTCACATGCCAGAAATATTTCTGTAATCACTGCTGGTGTTTTCTTAGATACTGTGGCTATGCATGGAGATTAGTAGACAGATGATGTTCCACAGATGTTAGAGGTAGTTCTCTTGGTTCCCCTTGCAGGGAGGAGCCTCGTTTTCAGGTGCCTTTCCAGCTTCTGACATACCTGATGGAGGTTGATACACTTATGACCAAATGGAGATGTAAGTTCCTAATGTGTAGTATGTAGTTTGGAACATCTCTTCATTTAACATTCATGTTAGCTATCAGAAAGTTAACAAGCATCAACCTTTGCCATCAGATAATCATGTTTGCATGGTGCATAGAATGATCGGAAATAAAGCAGGAACAGGCGGCTCTTCAGGTTACCATTACCTGCGCTCTACTGTCAGGTGAATATGATCCACTGATAATATAATATATCATATAATCCACTTCATAATACTAATGCTAATCCAAATAGCACAGCATATCTTATATTATGAATGAATTACTGCCAAAAAAAGAAAACCATATTAAAACCATTACTTTTTTCCTCCGTGCCAGTTTGGTAATGGATTTTTTCCCCATATGGGTTGAATTACAATGTAAAGGGTCCTTACAGGGTCTTTACTGATAAACTGTGGTGAACTACTAATGAAAGATTACTGAGTGGAAAGGTATATCTTAACATTTAAAAACATGGAATATTATGCAGAGGTTTTTTTTTTTTTTTTTTTTTTAGCAAAAATTGCCAATAATAAAGAAATCTGTAAAAAGGACCAGTAGATCTTAATGTGAACGATCCACTAGGCTTTAGAACTTTTTTCTAGAACCTCTAGAACCTTTAGAACCTAATAAATTAACTTGCAATGGCAACTTTTAAAACTATTAGATTCTGTTGTAATGGAATATATTAGGCCAATTGCAATTAGGAAATTAAACTGTCAGCTGTTTAGTTGTTTTTTTTTCTTTTTTTTTAGCAAGGTGATGATTTTTCAGCAGATTCAATCCTAGCGTCTTTGTGATTGCATGCTTTTCTTCTTCGATAGTGACCGTTACAAAGTTTTTGTGGATTTGTTCAACCTGGCTACGTACCTGATTCCACGGGACTGGGTACCCAAACTGAACCCCGACATGTACAAGTTTCCTTACATAGCTGAGTGCAATGACAGCTCATACAGCTCCAGTGGCTCCTGCAGCAGTGAGGAAGACTGAACAAATGGACTGTGTTGGCATGACGGCGACGTTCAGACTCACTAATTCTCACGAATGAAAATGATTGCTGCCTGTATTTTTGTTTGCTGATTTGTGCAGGTTTGAATATTTCATCAGAATAAATCATTTGTAATTCATAGAATTCATAGTACATAGTAAGTTTATTTATTAATTATGTCATAATTTTGCCAATCTGGTAGTTGGATTTGTATATATTATTTATTAGTTCATATACACAATAACATTCACCCCTATAGTGCCTGGTTGTCATTTTAAATGAAATATATACTAGCAGGTGATTATTTTGTAAATATGTATTTTAAGACACTGTAGCATAATGTAATTCCAGAGAGAGCAATGTAAAACATTGTGTACTATGTATTTTAGGAGAAATGCTGATTTTCACTACACATTGTAAGAAGTGTATGATACCATAATAAACCTTTGCTATTCTCCTGTGCAGATGTTTTAAAATTGCACTGTGTTGTGTCTGGCCTGGAAATCAATACAATGTCTCAATAGATGCTCTGACTAAGCAAATGTGTGCACAATACTCAGTACTCTACAATAGACTTTTACCTAGCGGTAAGTGGTAACTCAGTGGTTAAGATGTTGGTCTGCTGCTTGGTAGGTTAAGAGTTCAAATCCCAGTACCACCAAGCTGCCACTGCTGGTCTCTTAACCCTCAACTGCTCAGTTGTATAAGTAAGATAATTGTAAGTCACTCTGGGTAAGGGTGTCTGCCAAATGCTGGAGATGTAAATTTGCCTAGCTGCCAGTGCTGATCAAGAACATAAGCTGTAAAACATGGAGGAGCTTTAGGCAGTCATTGCAGTTTGCTTTATTTAAAATTAAATTCCACATAAACGTTCTTGAGAATAAATCAGTATATGGCACAATGGTAATGGTTAATGTTAATGTTGCTATTTATTCAAGGTTAAAAAAAATTCTTGTAAACACTTGGAATTCATTCATTCATGTTTAATCTTCAAAGTCACTTGGATATTAAATATTGAATATGTCCTTGATCATGCTTTAAAACCTCAGAGATACTTTGCTTGCCCAGCTGATGAATGTAATCTATTCTGTTTCTCAAGAGATTTTGTGTAGATGTTTTTCAGCCACTAAAGCTAACAAACCTAAAGGCACCAATTTGAAAGGAGTAGTTATAGCTTAGTGGTTAAGGCTTTGGGCTATTAGTTGGCTCCTGCTGGTTGTGAGTTCAAATTCTGGCACTGCTGTGCTGTCCCTTTGGGTCCAACCCTCAACCCTGTGCAATTGTATCATGTCTCAGTTGTAAGTCACTTTAATTAAAATCATCAGCCAAATGAGCAAATATAAATATCAATATAAGGGACAAACAATAAGTGCATGATCCAGAGCAGGGAGGATGTTCAGAAGCAGCAGTGCCACTGATTAAAGCTGTTCCTGCTACACAGCCCAGTTGTCTATCATCACATTCATCTAAATATTATACATAGGTTACTATAAAGATTCCTCTTTTTGCTTTCAATGTTTAAAGGCCACTAATGTAAGTTGCATACTGTATGTCACTCTGTGAATACTGGATAACCACCACTGAGTAACTGGATGTGAATGTTACTTGCATATATTCTTGTGTATGTGCAAAACGTGTAAAGTCACAAAAAGATGGAATGATGTAAAACACATTTAGTGATAGGTACAGATCACAATCAAGCAGTCCTTGCAGGAACATTAATTCGCTGGGAACAGTGGACTGGATTCAGATGGGATGCACACCATTCGCAGAACATTTTCCACCTGAAAACATACAATGCCTGTGTTCTATGGGCTCTTGCATTCAGGACTGTCTCCTGGACTGCTGGGTCACAGCCCTCAACCTTGACTTCAGCCTGAGAAGCCAAACCCACAGACATCCATGAAGCAGTGTGTATTCACAGGCCCACAGGTCATCAGACAGCAGGAAATGTGAAAAATTCCGAAAAAATGTACCCAGTGAGGGGTTGAGATGCGAGCACCATACTGAGCAACAGAACAGTTTGTAGCTTACAGTACAGGTGTAATGGAAAACAAGGCTAGCAGAGTGGGACTGGGAGTTCTGAATGGCCCCAAAACTATACGCTCTCCACAGCCGAGGAGAGAAGAAAGATGATCTGAGTTTATAGGAGTCTACTGCTAGCTTTGAAAGACAGGTTACCGTTAGCGCAGGCCATAATCACAAGCTATTATGCAGCTAGCTCCAAGGTGTACATGAAGTCTGATATGTACAAGACAAGAAAACGAAAGGGAAATAATCAAATACTATGCCATGTTGCAAGTTTGTGACTTTGTCAAAGGCCTTGAAGGTCTTGAAATGCATATGCACATGCAAAGTATTCATGAAAAAGTGAAGCCTCAAGTAAAATGCAAAACTGCACTGCCACATTAACAGCATCATAGACTCTACAAGCAGTTATATAACATTCAGACATTGCATCATTTAAAAATATTTTTGGAAAAAGATCAAATGTCAAAGTTTTTTGTGGAAAACCTTCACATATCCATCTAGTACTGACCCTGTCCCTGCAGGATCTTTCATGCCGCTGTATGTTTGCTTAACGTTTAGCACACAGACGTGCTGTCTCTACCAGTGTCATTGAACTTGATCTTTTATCTTTTAGACAAGCTATGTTATTACAACTATTTTGCAAATAAGACTACCTAATACACATTGTTTCCTCAAAATCCTTTTTATTCACCTTATTATGCACCTTCTTATTTGGTCTTTTCCTAAATAACCATAACCTGCCTCCTGAAATGTGTTTATCCTGAAAGCACTGACAATGAATAATGTAAACAGTGTTCATGACTTTTTGTCTCAATATAGGGTAGAGACCTGTAGGTGGTTCTTAATTTAAGGCACAGGGGTTTATGCCCTGTTAAATTGCACACTTCTTTCAATGTAGCATGAACCACAAGAGTACCAGACTACAAGATTAGACACACTGATTTGTTCTGTGTGTGAGTGAGCTGAAGGTATAGCCACCCACCTTAACCACTTGTCATTGGCTGGTGAGGAACACTGGTATTTAAACATTGATATTGAACATTGGTATTGATCATGAACAGCATTTGTGCATAGTTCTCCCTCCCCTTTTCTAGGTGGGATAAGGTGGAGTGTATTTGGTGGGAGATAGCAGTGTTTGTACTTCTGTTGGGTCTGTAGGTAAACTGGAGAGGGTGGAAAAACTTGGAAAGGAGGAGCAGATGTAGTCATTCACTAGCCTTTTGAAGCACTTGATCACTACAGATGTCAGGGCTACAAGACAGTAGTTGTTCAGCCATGACGATTTGAAGCATGTAGGGACTACAGGCTGGGCATGACTGGATAGATGGAGTTAAACACCATTGCTAGCTCGTCAGCACAGGATTTAAGGGTGCAGTCTGAGATGCTGTCAGGGCCGGCAGCCTTCATGCTATTTACCAGCTTCATAACCCTCAGTCATGCTCTGAGAAGGGTAGCACAAGTTCCTCATTGACAGCACTGCTCTCTATGGCTATGCTGCTTGGTTGGCTGAAGCCTCATAATGCGTGTAGAAGTCAGTTTGTTGTTCAGCTAAAGAGGGGCCAGCTCTCACCACTGACCCGTAGTCTGTGCCACACACAGTTCCATATACAGTATGATGCCTTTTGTGTCCACAGTAAAACTGATGTTTCTAATGTTAAATTTGTTGTGTAAAATATTGTGCAATATAAATTCAAAACAATTAATGCTTTTTGCATGTTCAACAAGATGCAGTTTAGGTTTTACACATTAACACATTTTAATTAAGCATTTCTTTTTAAATTTTAAATGTTTTCCAAGTTTGCATTGGTTTTAACAATGGAAAAAGGGGGGTCTATCGTGTCCCTCAAGTTACTGCTATGTCTGGCTATCTCACAAGACCTAACAGGGTAGATATTTTCTAATTTTCTGATGACTCAACTGAAGTGACAGTCAATAGGCTTATAAAGACATTAATTATATAAGCAATCATAAATATGACAATAGTAACTGATAGTAGTAAATTATGATCCCTCCCATTGCCATGTTGTCAAAATGGCAATTTTGGACAACGTTGGACTCTTGCGTTTTTTTTTTGTTTTGTTTTTTTTTTTGTCTGTTTGTTTTTCTCGACCCCACTTTGAGAGCAATGGGTTTAGGCTATATTGATACCATCACAGTCATCTTACAATACAAAATTTAAAATAATACAACATTTAAAATGCATAAGCCTGCGAATATCTGTCTTACCCTATGTATATCTGTAATTTGTATGTATAAGTACACATGTAAAGATTATGTCTGTGTTCTGAGATTGCTTTACTGTCTGATACATTCTTTTGTTCTTCAACCACCAAGTTATACACCACAATTTTACTTTAACCATTATTTTGGCTCAACTTCCACTGTTGGGGTGCTGTGCAAAAATCCAAGGAATAATGCAAGGAAAAAATATCCTCTTCTAAAAACTAGAATAAAGGGGCCACTGACAGAGTCGAACATAAAACATGAAGAAAAATATGATACACAAGTGAACCAAGCATTCAATGTTTGCATTTTTTCTTGTTTCCACTAGGAGGCAGTGAATCTGTATTAGAGGTGTTCATGTGTACGTTATCTGCTAATGTGCAATGGGAATGTGGAGCATACTTTCTCCAGGCTGAGACCCTATGTAGAGGAAGTCTGTCTCCCCAGAGTCATCTCGTTAGTCCTTTTAATCTAAAACCTGATTGCCACCCTCCCACTTGTATTTCCTGTTATTATCTCAAAATCAGGGCCAGTCAACACAAGGGAGCAGCTGACTGTAAAAAGTCCAGCAGAGCCAGAATATCCAACACAGGAGTACACTTTTCTGCCAAAACAATGTTTCAGATCACAATGATTTCCAACAGTTTCTTCTGAAAGCGTTCATCATTTTGAAACACTGCATGTTTCACTCTTTTCATTTTGCTTTTTTGTGGATATTGGCAATGCCGTGAAAATATCAAGGGTATGTTTTGACAAAGTAAAATGAGATTACAAAGAGTGCAAAGTTAGTGTAAAAAGGTGAAATGAATGTGGGGAGCTGAGGTCTCTGCTCCTGTTGTAACTTAGTACTGGTACCACATTTAATTCCTAAACGGTCAGCTTTCATTTCCAGCCCTACTGAACTATTAGGATGAATACATGAATCACATCTTGTAGATTCAGTGACGACATGATTGCTGTTATAGTTATCCACCAGACATAATGCATCTATCCATATATACTATAATTCTATAGTCTATTATTGCTTTTCTATGGGCATATGATTAAGGATGGGTCATAGCACATGTGTATTATCTAGAACTGTTTCAACTCAAAAAAATATGATGCAAATATGATGTTAACAGATACACTCTGGACTCTGGATTTATTAAAAATAAATAAATAAATAAAACACAACAGCAATTAAAAGTTCCAGACTGAACACATGTTCATAGCAATTCATATTCTGTCAGTGTTTCTTTGGAAACAGGGCATATCTGAGGAAGAGGACCTAAGAAGAATGACATTCAACAAAAACAGCTTATTTACTGCATTCGTTTTATTTTTATGGCTATTGGCAATGTTGTGAGATTTCTCTGGAAAGTACATATCATAATGTTTCAAACTATTGATCTCCTTTTTACTTATTACAGCTGCATTTTCTCTTCCAGCTCTGTGCTGACACAGTGCTCCTGTGAGTAGAACTTGTGTGCTGGCCAGTGGTCCACAGCTCAGACCCAGGGACTGTAAGCTTGCTCCAAGAACATAGTAGTGGACAAATGGGGGGAAATAAGGGACTTTTCATTCCTACTTCTCCCCATCTGTTTGGCAGATTGCAACTACAGATTAGTAGACCCATTATAATGCTTTTAGACACATGAATACTGCATATTCATGTCTATTGCTAATGAAATGTTAGAAATTCTCTTTAATTGTATTTCTGTCTGTCTTTTCTGTCACATTTCTGTCTATGTTTTCTCTTTCACTGTATACTCGTGTGCTCCCCTTTATACTCTATAACCCTCCTCTCTCTTCTGGTCATGCACACATTCCTGCTATCTCTCACACACTACCATAGCTGCTCATTCTCAAGTCCTACTTCCACTGCATACTCAGATGCTCATAAATGGTAGCATTCTTTTATGGTAGCATTCTTCCTTTATGTGCCAGTAATTATACCTCAGTTTAGCATTCTACGCACCAAACCTAAAAACAAACTCATCTAGGCTCATGTAGGCTGTCGCTGTGACACATAAAGACTCTGATTCTTTCATTTTGATCTGCAATTCACATGCATGATCAAATTATTATTTTTTTTTTTTTTTTTTTTTTTTTTTTTTTTTTTATTCCTGACCCCTGATCTTTGATGTTACAAATCAGCCCACACTGAACAAGAATGAAGATTAAGAACAGGACATGCTTTTTGCATTTCATGCATGTCTGTCCTTCTGCCTGTGTGTATGTAGGCTGTCGCTGTGACACATAAAGACTCTGATTCTTTCATTTTGATCTATGGTAAAACTGCTCAACCAGTTTCTTCTCTAGCAGGTTTTACTGCAATAATGAGATTTACAGACTTTTCCCAGTCCTACCAGCACCATACTGGTACTGTAATGTCCCTCCAGTTCGCTGTGAACTGGATTGCAAATCTCTTACATAGCATCACTGTATATTTAACATTTTAAAATAATGTATTTAATATTTAATATAAAATATTTATTATTTTAAATAGAGGTCCTGAATATTTGCTTGCATTTTAATAATTGTTTGCAATCATTTTTCTCAGCCAGTGTAGGCCTGTGTCACACTCGGGTGTTTTTGCAACAAACTGCTAAGACCATATGTGTTTTTTTGATTAGCTTATTCCAGTGAAACAGAAGAATCAGCTGGCCTTCATCTGAATTTCCTCAGAATAACTTAACATTTTAACATCCCTCCAAAGCCCCTGAATTCAGTTTTTAAGAAATCCTCAAAAAAAGTCAAGAGAACTCATGTGAATAAAGTGAAAACAACACAGATATCTCAAGTGGCCAAAACTGCATATGAGCTATCTTTACTACATAGTCTGAAAAAAATACCCCAGAATGCTGCATTTTGGTTTAACACAAGCTTTTTATTGGATTTGGCAGGCAACCATCTGGAAATTTGTTATAGTAACCTAATCTAGAAGCTATAAACAAATAATAATAATGTCTAGTTACTTCACACCATGTATAGACAGTGTGTTCCTTATTTTGTCAATATTCCAGAGATAAAAGATGTTACATAACAAGCATTCTGTTTTACTCCTCCTAACCACCATGGTCAGTGTTTAACACATGGATATCCTGTAGCATAATGTCTTGAGAAACTGACCCTAGGACTGATTGGAAGAGTAGTCAGATATGATGGCCATACTCATCCCACTGGGAGGGGTGATGTTAACCTTGTAGAATCTAAAGAAGGTGCATGGTGATAACTATGTAAACTTCCTGGCGAAGCACACGGATAATTACTGCCCATGAGAAGGAGGTGCTCCTTGTAGAGTGGCATGTCACTGCAGGGGCCATGTGTCTGGCTTGCCTGTATGTCAAAGTGATGACATCCACCACCCAGTGAGCCAGGCTCTGCTTAGACAGAGGGGTTCCCCATCATGGTAGGGATGTCATGGTAGGGGCAGGGTGTCCAACCCAGCCGTAGGCCAAGGTGATGATGTCCATCACCCAGTGGACCAATCTCTGTCACAAAGGTTATAAGCCCCCAGCAAGGTGCCATCCATTTTACCATGATGCTCTGCAATGTCCACCACATACACCTTCTACATAAACTGAAATTTCCGTGAGTTAGTATGGAACAGTGCACCAGATCCAGGTGATGGATTGCACACACAAAAAGAGACACTTTTTTCAAAATTGTCTCTTGAACTGCTGGATCAAAGGTCCAGAACCTTCATTTTACTCTAAGGGGCCAACCCACAGGTGCAGGTGAGCTGGCCAATTGTGACAAATTCTGGGAAAAAGCTGCCAAGGTGTTCTGACTACTAATGCTAGCTGTGGCACCCAGGGAGCAGTTGGGGGATCGGTGCCTTGCTCAGGGGTCTCACCTCAGTCATGGTATTAAGGGTGGCAGAGAGTGCTTATCATTCACTCCCCCCACCTATAATCCCTGCCAGACCTGAGACTCAAACCCACAACCTTCAGGTTCACCTTCGGATTACAAGCCCGACTCTCGGACCATTAGGCCACAACTGCCCTATGTGCATGGTCACTATCTCTCTTGTCTCTAACAAGATGGAATTTGTTTCTCTCTTGCTAAGTCTCAGTTTGTTGTGGTTGGGGTTTATTTGCAGGCTGATAAACCACTTCCACAATTCCCTTAATTCCATCAAGCTCAAAGGAACAACTAGTGCAGCTGCAGTTAGTGAACCTTGCATCCTCTGCAAAAGCCAGTGCGAGGGACCTGAAAACATGACTCATAAGAACAATGGAATTTGGGGGCACTGAACCTTTTTCTTTCTGAAACCTGCAGGCTTTTCTCCATGGCTTCTTTGGCCATGGGCCCAAAAAGTGACCCTAGCACATCTGGACTGGAGCTGTGGGATTGAGCCGAAGAACCGAGGGGGACCCCACTCAGTGGACAGATTGTGTTGGAGTAACTAAGTGGAGGCTAAGTGTTGGAGAGCATGGTACAATGAGTGAGGAAAACTCAAACAATGCTACTGTCATGTATTCACAGGTTGCTAAGGTGTATTCCAGCCTCACTCCCAGTATTCCTGAGATTGGCTCCATGGTCCTGACCTAGATAAAGCAGTTACTGAAGATGAATGAATTACACCCTGTTTACATGTGCTAAACTTGTCATGTATACTTACCATGTACTTGTATATGTATTCCTTGACTGCTAATGTACACAGTCCTGGATAAACACATATGTAGAGTTTTACACTGGTCTTTGGGGAGTAAACAATTTATAGTTTGTTTTACACTGCACTGGAAGTACAACTCTAACTATTTAAATTATCCACTGTCCTGAAAAGGACCAGAGACATATTTCAACATACTTTTCAATGCTTTAGTGACCCTTCCCTTATATAAGATAATAATTTTTAAGAGCCCTGACTTCTAACCTTGCTGCTTGACCTTGAACATTCTTTCCTGGCCCTTTGACTACTCACTTTAATCTACCTTAAATGGTAAAAAATACTAATAAAAAGGCTGTGCTCCCTTTGTTTTGGTAAATTATTGAACATCTCATTATTCAACACAAACAGAGCAGTCTTATCTAACCTAACATCCTAGGGTACTTCACATGTGGAAAAAAGATTCTACTTCACTGATTCTATGTCATGTTAATAAAAGCATCTTCAAATAAATAAATAAATGCAAATGAAAAGGCAAATACTACAGTAAAAGGCAACTGACTGATGGTACTGACCCCATATTCCACTCCCCCATACACATACACATGGAAGTTCCAACGAATGAGGGCCTGCAGCTGCCAGAATCTCTCCAGATTTACACTGAGCCTCCAGCATTAAATGCTGATTAGTACCAGATGGCTTTTCCTTTCCTGTTCTTTCATGGCTTAAAAAAAGAAAGAAAAAACAGCAGAAGCATATGAGATCAGTGGAAAAATCCTTCTCTCTACTGTAGTAGAATTTTCAGATACAAAAGAAGTGTTGCTTTGGGAGAGAACTGTTGGTCTAAGTTCCTACATTTGCCACCAGGCAACTGTTTTCCTCCAAAACAAAAAACACTCATAATCTCACACACACTGACAATTACACATCCATTCATCCACGCAGAGCCTGACAAACTTGTGTAATCAGCACCACACAAATACCCATATACACAGCAAATGACTGCATGCACCAACCCATGCAGGCTGCACATACACCACCTACTTACTAGCCACTGGTATTCCCTGTTTACTCATGCAACATCATCACCCCTAAGTTTCTCCTTTACCTCATCTTCCTTAGCAAGAGCTCATATAGTCCTCAGTACAGGCCAAGCTCACTAGTAACATGGGAAAATTCTTGTCCTGCAGGAAATTTTGCTCAATTTTTCCTTCTGCTTTCTTTAATTTAAAAAAACAGCATGTACAATGGGCCCAGTGTGTCAAGCCTCACTTGCTATTTATTCATCCATGATATACACTTTTTGATGTACACTTTTATAATTACACTGGTATATACATAAATCCATTCCAAATGACAGTATGGATTTACAATGTATATTTAGCTATGGTTTTTACAGATCAACATCCAAATGTGTAATTTGGTTGACAGTTTCCAGAATTATTACTCATACTTATGACTACACACTGGTGGCGCTGTTTCTCTTTCAGGAACATAAGTTAGGAATATAAGCCTGAGGTGGCTTCATTTCTGAATCTCATCCAGTCACTCCCATTTTGGCACTCAGTGAGTTCAGGTTGCAGGTCTAATGTTGAAGAGAAGCAGATGTTTGGAAAGCTCTTCCATTGCGCAGCAACATGATCCATCATCAAACAGCCTTGTTCCTCTCACTCACATGTCCTGTCTGTGGCTCTTTTTCTCTCTGCAACTTATGACACCTCAGTACTCTAACATTTGAGATGTTCCAGACATGCTTAAGTTCAGTTTCTCAGCTATTCTTTAACAAACACCTATGTCCAATTTCTTCCTAATCTCATATCAGAATTCCAACAAGAATTAGTATCACTTCATTAGTATTTCTCTTGCACAGGGCATATTAGATGCAGTTTATAGCACACACTGACATAAAGCTCATGAACTGCCAATAGTTAAAGTGCAGTGCAGCATGCGAGGCTCTGTAGGTTACTTTAGATTTGTTCGAGGACAGGACAGTGCAGAGAGAAAGAACATGCAGTTTCAGCAGTGACCACAGGGCTGTTCATCTTTCTGAGGTCCACTACACACTACTGGATTTTACGTGCCATTCAAAGCACCATGCGCAATCACCAAAACGCCATTTACACTGAATGACTTCAAAGGTTTGGATAGCATCAAATGTTTCGCCATTATGTCTCTTTTAAATAGCTGTAGTGACAGGGAGAATAAGTGCAGTATAGCAGCTATAGTAGAGAATGGAGGGAGGTTGACGGTGAACTCCTCCTCCTGAAATCTTGGGCTGGGCTTTAAGGCGCTCCTGTGGACCTGCGTACTGAGAGGACGCGCCATCCCGCCGTCCTTATCCGCTACTGCAGCCATTAAATCCAAGCAAAAGTAATTTTTTCAAAATCCTCTCCATCATCACGACCTTTTCCTGTGTCTTCCCCTGTCACCGCTTTGCACGGTCAACGTGCAAGGGCTTGCAAAAGGGCCATGGCGCAAAATGGGTTTCTTTTAATGGCTCTTCTCTTTTGCTCGGCGTGGGCAGGACTGTTGGCTCAGGACAAAAATAAGTTCAGAGGTAATGGTCTCTCATTTTCTCTTTGTTTGGTTTGGTATCAAGAGTTTGGCGTTTGAACAGTTGTACTATTTCTACTTCTTGGCGTTTGGGCGTTTGGACACGTTTCTGTGCGTAACGCTTCGTGGAAAGCGCGTTACTTATTCATGTCAGCATTTGACCGTTAAATATGGCATTTGATATTAAATATAGCAGATCTCACTGTTTTCTCTGTCATGGCGGTATTAATAAGTCAACACAGGATTAAACTTTGTCATGCTTTGAGAAAGTGATGCAGGTGATGCGCTCTGAAGACTGTGTGACGGTGAGGTATTGGAACGGCAGTGTAATGCCCAAGTCACGAGGGATGCTGAGTAAAGATGCTAAGCAAGAGTTTTGTTTTTGTTTATGTAGATGATATAATATAGCACATAGAATAGAATGGAGCGTTTGTGATCATTATTAATAGTGATTTCATTTGTGTTTTTGACTCTTTGCCTTACCTTAAGTCTGAAAAGTGCTGAAAGTGCAGAACGCGCAACAGGCCTCCAACTGGCTTTTCCTGCATTTTACTCCATGTTTCTCGGCAAACTATGGCAGGAAAAAAAATAGTGTATTGTAATTTGGTAAAGACTCCTATGATTGATTTTTTAACATGTGCTAGCACTTATGAGTCATGTGACCAGATCATGTGATGCACACCCATCACTAAGTAGGCAAGATGGTGGCTTAGGGCCATGATTTATGGTTTTGGATTGAGTTTGTTTTGGGTTTATCGAACACATACTGTATCAGGTGTATAGATACACACATTTGTGTTGAGTCAGCTGTATGAAAATACTTACTTGTAAGTCCACAGCACAGCCACATTACACTCACCAACAAAGGATCAGGTTTCAGAATTCCATTTTTTAATTCACACACTATTGGCTCTTCAGGGTTTCTTAATCTATCACTACAGTGTAAACTCTACAACATACAATTGTGTCCACTTTAATAGGAACACCCGTACACCTGCTCATTTATGCAGTTATCCAATCAGCCAATCATGTGGAAACAGCAGAGTGCATAAAATTGTACAGATACTGGTCAAAAGCTTCAGTTAATGTTCACATCAAACAGAATGACAAACAATTGTGGTCTCTGTGACTTTAACCGTGGCATAGTTGGTGGTACCACATGGGTTGGTTTGAGTATTTCAGAAACTGCTGATCTCCTGGGATTTTCACACACAACTGTCTCTAGAGTTTACACAGAATGGTGCGAAAAACAAAAAACACTGAGTGGGTGACAGTTCTATGGGTGGAAACACCTAGTTGATAATAAAGGTCAGAGGAAAATGGCCAGATTGGTTCAAGCTGCCAGGAAGGATATAATAACTCAAATTATTACACTTTACAACTGTGGTGAGCAGAAAAGCATCTCAGCATGCACAAAACATAGAACCTTGTTCTATGGATGGGCTACAACAGAAGAAGACCACACTGGATTCCACTCCTGTCAGCCAAGAACAGGAATCTGAGGTTATCACGGGCACAGACTCACCCAAACTGTACAGTTGATTAGAAAAAAAAGATTAGAAAAAAAAAATCACCTGGCCTTTTTCTACCACCTTGTTGTGGTCTTCTGCTGTTGTAACCCATCCACTTCGAGGTTATACATGCTGAGATGCTTATACATGCTGAGATGCTTTTCTGCTCACCACGGTTGTAAAGAGTGCTTATTTGAGTTACTATAGACTTCCTGTCAGCTCAGACCAGTCTGGTCATTCTCCTCTGATCTCTCTCATCAACGAGGTGTTTCAGCCTGCAATACCCTCTGCCCACAGGATGTTTTTTGTTTTTCGCACCATTCTCTGTAAACGCTAGAGACTGTTGTGTGTGAAAGTCCCAGGAGATCAGCAGTTTCTGAAATACTCAAACCACTCTATCTGACACCAACACCCATGCCATGGTTAAAGTCACAGAGTCACACACGTTTTCTTCATTCTGATGTTTGATGTGAACATTAACTGAAGCTCTTGACCTGTATCTGCATGATTTTTTGCATTGTGCTGCTACCACCTGATTGGCTGATTAGATAACTGCATGAAGGTGCAGGTGTACAGCCGTTCCTAATAAAGTGGACGGTGAGTGCATGTACACAGTAATGTTTGAGTCTATTTGTAAACAACTGGTTCATGAGTTGACTGGTATTTCTTAAGTTCACACTGTAACTAATTATTCTTCCCACTATAGAATGCCCTGTGGACCTATTCTTTGTGCTGGACACATCGGAGAGTGTGGCCCTCCGAGGAGTCGCACACTATTATGTCAACAAGATCAAAGAATTCGCCATGCGCTTCATCGATGAACTGAAGGATACGTATGTGACATAGATGAATATGGCACTCATGTACATACACATATAGCACTTAACTACAACAAATGAAAATCATTTGTGTAACTGAATTATATTTGGTCTCTGAATGAAAAAGTGTACCATATCTTCATTCAAACTCTAATTGTGATGTGATCTGATTGCTGATGAATCTGTTGCCTCAAAAATTTCCTCCATACGTAATACCACAAAAGTCATAATATAAGGAAGTGAATATCATTTCCAGGACTCTCGATAATCATTCAGTCGATCTTACCATGATGATTCCTTGGTGGATTGTCACGATCACAAATTGCAATTTTAATTTAACTCATTAGGACTACACTATTTAGTGGATATTCAAATAGACAACATTAATGTACTGACATTGATTTGATTGCATGGTATGTTAAACAAGTTTTCTTCTTTTTTTTGCCAGTCGCCAGCCATGTGACCGCTATATATTGTGGAACTCTGGGGCTTTGCACTACAGTGATGAGGTCCAGCTGGTGAAAGGCCTGGTGGAAATGACTGCAGGTGGTCGCAGTACACTTAAAAGGGCCATAGATTCCATTAAATATATCGGCAAGGGAACATACACTGACTGTGCCATTAAGCAGGGTATTGCAGAGCTGCTCATAGGGTATGTAAAGACATGCACATGTTTCAGATACAAGAACAATGATTGTGCATATATATTTGCTTGACACATGAACATACATAGGTCTGAGAACAATGCAATGTAATTAAACTTAAATATATGTGACTATAAAATGTTAAGTGTCTTATAATAGACATATGAAAAATGACCCTTACCCAAGCTGTTCTAATGTTTAATGTTTAGTAACAACTGGGTCTGGTTACTTATTCTTTCTCTGAGGTTTTGTGTTGTCTATGCACATCAGTTTCACAAAACTCCCATAGTGCCATCTCTGAAAAGACAATTTATACACATTTGGGCCCAATTTGCCAAGTAGTTCCTTATGCTGTATGATAAATTGCAGGAGTGTGTTGTGGGAGATTTAATATGAAAAAAGAAAAAATAATGACATCCTGTACAAAGATGTGGAAAAGAAACAATATTAAAATTAGAATAGTGTCATAGTTAAAAATACTGGATAAATCTTCCAAGTATTAAAGCTAAGATACCCTTTTTTAGAGTGTTTCATTTAGTTAATTTATAGTATGCAGTCATTTTTTCCAGAGTGAACAACATTCTGTGGTAAATCATATTGAGGATGTAACCCTGCAAATCCAATAAGTATTATTAATATTAATATTAATTAATATTAATTTGTATTTATTTGCTTGGAAAGATGCAGTCTGTTTTAGGCTCTGTTAGTAAAACTGTTAGCAGCCTGGTATTCTCTAATTTGTATGTGTTTTTACACATGAACTTGTTTAGAAAGAGTTTGCTTTGCATAAATCTTTATTGTTTGCCCCAAAAACTGTCCTTAGATTTCCATTGTAAGTGAGTTTGAGTAGAGGGAAACATGGTGAAATTCTTGACTGTAGCTGTTACCTAAGCCCTGCTGATATTTTAGAGATTAGATTAGAAATGGGTGCAGTATTCCTGTGATTTCCTAATTACACACACTGTTTTTGTTTCCAGTGGCTCTTACTATAATGAGAATAAGTACATTGTGGTTGTGACGGACGGTCACCCAGTCAGTGGTTATAAAGAGCCCTGTGGAGGGATTCAAGAGGCAGCGAACGAGGCCAGGCAGCATGGCATCAAAGTGTTTTCTGTGGCCATCTCCCCAGACCAGGAGGTACTGCTCTTTGAACAAATCATGATATCTGGCATTTGGGAAAAAAATAATTAATAGTTGTTAAAGAGTTATGTTAATGAATAGTTATTGAAGAGTTAGATGTATATTAGGAAAGAGTTTTAATCTCTGTGTAGGTGTGAGATGGGAGGTGTTCTGTATATTAACAGCATGCATTTAGATGGATGCATAAATAGGTCTAATTATGACTGTTCTTCACTTTTCTTTACTCGTGTTATGCCTCTCTTAGGAGTCCAGGTTGTCTATCATTGCCACAGACATGAGGTACAGGCAGACCTTCACTGCTGTGGACAACACCAGTTCCACACAAATGAACACAATCCACACTATCATCGAAATGATTGTGAGTCCAAATATAAAGAATGTCACCATGTTCCTCTGAATGTTTGTGTCTACTTGAACTTTATAATAGGATTATTATATCTATGAACAGTTGGTTGCTATTACACGACATCATGGTTTAACAGTGAAAGAGTAAAATATCCTGTTTGAACATGTCAGCATTCTAATTAGATATCACTGTATTTGCTAACTCTGTTTTTCTTGTTGTTTATGTTCTCTAACCAATGACCAGACCAATGAAACAAAGGATGTGGTATGTTCATTTAACCTTCTTTGCTTTATAATCATCCTTGCATATATTCATCTTTTGTGTTTTATCATAATTCTAATGGAGTAAATCTTATTTTCCTCACCTCTTTAATTGCAGTGTTGCTCCTTTGACTGCACTGTGAGTATTACTCGTGACCCCTCATCATACCCCTTAGCACAGATGTGATTACTTTCACTGTGGAGTCTACATTCTTTTAATGGTTTTTTATGATTTTTGACAGGCACTCAGTGGTCTCCCTGGCCCACCTGGTGAACCAGGTTACAATGTAAGCATTAACGTATTGTAGACATTAGTACATTGTAAATCCATTATTAGCTATCAGTGCAATTTTTCTTCCATTTATCCATTCAACTTTGATCCTTTTTATCATTTTGTCATCATTTATTTATTGTTTCTGCACACAGATTTTTACAGTCCTTGAACAATTACATATAGCAGGAGTCATGTACACGTGCCATCTTTAATGTTCTTGTTATGTCTTTACAGGGGGAGCCTGGTAGACAAGGGCTGCCAGGAGAGAAAGGAGAAGCTGGACTACCGGTAACCCACCAATTACATCATATTGCCTTGTATTCCACCTTGTGTTTCTCTCTCATGTCTTCACTATACTGTCAGAGCACATTCACATAGACACCCACTTACGTAGGCAGATGAATGAGACCTATGAATTTCTACAGTAATTGCACTACTAAGGTGTTTTTTTTTTCTTTAGTCATGTAGTTTTCCAGCTCTCGTATTTTCAGTAGTTGTTAAATGTCCCACATCCTGGCTCTCCCAACTGGTGTGTAATTCCACTGGAATAATCTAGCAAAGACTTGTAATCATAACATCTTGTAGCATCCACAGCTGTTACAGTAAGGGTTTTGCACTATACAGGTTCACTCCTTGTACTACGTCTCACTGACGCAAACACAAAAAAAGGCCACACCGTTCTGGAACAGGACCAGCTTCCCCATTAAACAGTATATGTTTACTGAGCCAGCAATTCCATTACTTTAAGTTGGTAGTTTATAACTGTGTAGACTCAGCATAATTTATAGAATAAAGCAATTATAAATAGACAGATGCACACAATCCTGGGTAAGCCTACAAAAATCTAGGGATTAGATATTACAGACAATACTACAACTATGGCCAGTTTCATGATTAGAATACAGTTATAGCTTATAAACCCATATTTTATATTACCTGTAAGCACCAGGGTGAAAAGTAAGCATGGGTTCCTGTGAGTATTGTACAAGAATTCTAGTAGAACTGACTTTGCTAATAGCATCAATTTGTAATCAATTTGTTAATAGCATCAATTTGTAATCATTTTAAGATCAACCAGGGAATAAAAAAATGGTTTGAAAATTGCTCACTAACATCCGTGTTATGGTTGAATAATGAGCCATGGTTTTCTTATCACATATCTGTTTATTATCGCATATCTGTTATTGTTTTTTCTCATCTGATAGGGAAAGCCTGGTGATCCTGGTCCAGTTGGTTATCAAGGCATGAAGGTTTGTGTTTGTAGCTATCCTAAAAAAGGAAATGTTTACATTTTACCTCAATTAAGATTCTGTTACTGTACTGTTACTGTTCTCTCACTGAAATGGCAGCTCATATATTTGCTTCTGGACTTCCTTTTAGGGAGACCAAGGAGAAAGAGGACATAAGGTCAGAAGTCACACTGTCAAAGGGAAAATCTGTTTAATTTAGCCTTTTTTTTTTTTTTTTTTTTTTTTTTTTTTTTTTTTTTTTTTGGAGAAGTACATTCTAATCTAATCTAGCTCTTTTCTTATGCAGGGTGAAAGAGGCCACAAGGGCTTCAAGGTAAGGCTACAGTCACTGATTAGGACACATTTTCTGTAAATTTGTACACAGATTTTGCTCGAGTTATAATATTGCTTAATTATCCTTACAGGGTGACAAAGGACATCCTGGAAGAGATGGAATTGATGGGCGTAAGGTGAGGGTTTTTTGGTTTGTTTGTTTTCTAGTTTTGACTTTTGTAAATTGTGTAGAGTAATGAAATAGTAACATTATTACTTTTCTGGGTGTTCCTCGTATGTGTCCACACTTTGCTCTCTGTGCTGTAATATCTGTTGCCCACAACCGCAAAAAAATGCAAAAAAAAAATGCAAAATTTTTTTTTTAAATCACACTTTTTAACTCTGACAGTATTACTTATGTAGGAGTTTTTGGAAGTGTTGGATCTTTCAATGATTTTGAAATCACACTTTGAGGGTGGGCCTAAACATAAAACATGAAAGGCCATGCAAGAGGGAAAGTGAAAATCCAGAATAAACAAGGAGAATCAATCTATAAAGTGCAAAATTGTCTAGAAATGCCTTTGTTATCATGACAGCATTGGCACTGCTGACTATTATGTCAATCAGTGGGTTATTTTAACAGACTGGTGATATTTTTTAATGGATGTTGATGACATTTACGTTTCATCTATGCTAATAAAAAGGACAGATGCAGCGGGACCGATGGGCAGTGTTTGTTCCACAGCTGGTGTAAATTTAAATGCTTATTAAAATAGAAGCACACCTGAAAGGTGAAATGGTCTTTAGTAGCCATGAGTTGGCCTTAAGTAGCTGTGAGATGCGCTGTACAAAAAAACATACATACTGTATGTGCATAAGTGAAGAGTAAAACAACTAAAAATAGAAATAGAAATCCACTAAAAGGTAAATGCACACTATTAAAGTAAATATTACAATAAGAAATAAATAAATAGCCATAAAATATCCAAATCATAAACAGCATTCTCGGTCAATTTTTCCCATGAGGTCTGATCCCTCTCCCAAGTGGGATCCAGTAACTTTCACTTTCTCTCTTGCATGGCTTCTTTAGATACATAACTCTACATACATGCAGTGCTCAACAGTTTAATGGATAATGTATCAGATATTGTCAGTTTAGTGTGTTATTCATTGCAGAGCTTCAAAATTATTAAACCGTCTCTATTAGTATGATAACTGCATTTAACCCCATTTCAAAGTCATTTTTGAATTTTTACATTTTGAATCTTTGTAATTAACACAAAAAATGTGTGTACCTGTTTCGAAGTCTCCACATTTGTGACACTACCACTAAAATATCAACATAAACTATAATGACAAAATATCAGCAAACTAGTTAGTTCTACCACTAAAATGAAAAATATTGAAATCTGTAACTATCATATGTCATTACAATACGATGCCTGTGCTGCAGTGCACACACTTGGTAAACCCCATTATATTACGTCATTCCGATATTGTGTGTTTTATATCAGTCATACCCCGTATAATATTTGTCAAATCAGCAGCTGCTTCAGATTCCTTCTGAGTCTTCTTTCCATACTCAAGCTGTAGGATGACCCTGTCTTTTTACACATTTCCTCAAGCTTGTGCTTTACCGTTATCCATATCAAGCTCAATATTTTATATTAATATTTTAATATAAATATCAATATTTATATTGGAGTGTGTTTATGTTTTGTCTTACAGGGTGAACCAGGGTTTGATGGTCTACCAGGTTGCAAAGGGTCGCCTGGGGAGGATGTAAGTCTAAACCTTTTCAGAATTTTAAAGTGTGAAAGCTTCTTCTTACAAGTGTGGGTGTGTGTGTGCGTGTGTGTGTGTGTGTGTGTGTGTGTGTTTGTGTGTAGGCGATTTGTAGGCATGACCTCATTGGGGCACAACCTTGCAGAAACTGAAAAAAAAAATTATTGTAATGCTAATGTATACTCTTGCAGTATTGCTATGGTAGCATGATAAATATTTAAAAAGGATAAGACCCCTCTCTGAGGATTCAGTGTATATCAGAGTTTTTTCTCTGTTAAACACCTGCTGCTATATAAATTGTAGCTATAGAGCTTCTGCTTCAGCAATCCCTGGTTGGCTTAGATGCAACATTTTTTCATATCCATCACCGATTGGATAAATCTATGGAAGTACCGCCTCTCAAGCCAAATGACTGCATTTTTCATATGTCAGTCAGACACTATGTACTGAACAGCTGTTTATGCTCAGCTTGCATCTGGAGTGCAGGACTGAGGATGTTTGCCTTACAAAGAGCCAAACATTTACCAGACCTGACATCCTGGCCACTCTCTGAGATCATGCACGAGTCTGTTTGCACTTTATTTACATTCTTTAATGAGTCCGATTATAGACAAGTGTGTCTAGATCAGTCTAGATCTGGTGACAGAAACCTACAGTTCTAAGCAGTCCTATGGGACATTTTTCTTCCTCTATTAAAGGGTTCGCAAGGGGAACCAGGCCCAAAAGGAGACCCTGGTTCCTATGGACAAAAAGGAGCAAAAGTAAGGAACTGATTTGTGTCTATGGTCATCTTTTTTTTTTGCATTGTCAACACTGGAAAGAAATTAGCGCTATCTTCTTGATATTGAAAAGATAAAAATGTATCATTAGTTTAGTAAAATATATCCTTTTTTCACCATTGTCCTAAATGAATTAAAAGAACAGTGGAAGCCAGAGATCATGGTTGAGAGTTTTCTGTTATCTCAAGCTGAATGTGTCTTCCTCCTAGGGAGAGCCTGGCGCAGATGGTGAGGCAGGGAGACCTGGTAACTACGGACCCATTGGAGATAAGGTACAAAGGTTACAAACTCATAGTATCTAAGATCATTTTAGTGCATCAAGCTGGCTTTACATTGTATGCTGTAGTCTTCAAGAGCCACAGCTGTTTTTAAGTGCCATGATTCTGTTCTTTTATGACCCTTTAGGATGCTGTCCCATCAACTCATCTGTGATGTTTTTTTGTAGGGTGAGAGAGGACCACCAGGTGCTGATGGGGAAAATGGAGAAAGAGGAGATGATGTAAGTGTTTTTGTTTCTATTTCTTCTCAGCTGTTACATATAATATCAGTGCTCAATGCATTCTGCATGGTGTCTTCTGCACATGGATTCCTAATTTACATGATTTTTACTCATAATATTCACCAAGCTATTGAATTGATTTGTTGTAGGCTGACAAAAGTGCCAGTTCATGCATGTTACTGTTGTTCTGAGCATTGTATGTTTGGGTGAAAAGCCTCTGAATGGCCCGGTCTTGGCACGCTGATGAATGGTCATGTGTGTATGTGTGTCAGTGTGCACATGTGCTGTTGTTTCACATTTGTATGTTTTTGTAGGTGTGTGCTCTACATATTAGAGGCCAATGATAAATAATAGTGATATGTTTTCTGTTTTTTAGGGAGCACAAGGACCAGATGGACCAAGAGGCGACAGAGTAATATTTGCAATAATATTTTCATTGGTGACACTTAGAGGCCTGATTTTTTTAGTGGTAGATTTGTTGATGTATACATGTACTATTTAAATGATATTTCCATGAATAAAATGTTTTGTAATTTAATCCTTTTGTAGGGTGTACCTGGTGAGAAAGGTGAACAGGGTGCCCGTGGGAACAGAGGACCCAGAGGAGACCCTGTAAGTTTTTATGCTACTCTTAGGGAATCAGACATTATCTGAAGTTATATACAAATTAATTGCAATTAAAAGTGCTGGTTATGGCATTCAGAGAATAAGACATTAAACAGTTTTATTACACGTTAATTACATATTAATTATTAATTACATATAGTGATGTGTACACAAGCTCATTACATGTGCACTGCATTTAATGCAGTAAGATGAAGTTTGTATAAAGTGTAGGATAAAGACAGAATCAGCTTCGTCAAATCACTTGAGGTATAGTGGTGATCTGCTCTGCCATATTCTTCATTCACATTCAGGTAGTTTATAAACAGATGAAATGTTAGTAATAATCTCAATAAGAGTGTAGATTTTATACTGGTCAGTGAACAGACACACAGGCATCTCGTGCATTTAATAATGCCTGTGGAAAACACTGAATCTGTGGATCTGTGGAAGGAAATTATGAAGGAAATCACTGGGAATAAAAAAAAATGTCAAGGTAAACATGTTTGTTAAACTGCAATAAAGTTGAATGTTTTGATAAATATACACATCATTTTGTTTGTAATGCTGCATACCACCTTGAACATGCCATCTCAGAGGTCAAGTTTGGTGGAGGGTGTTGTTATCTATAAAAGATGTTCTACTACATTCCAATAAAGACTAAATACTTGTCCATAGCAACCTTGATTGTTTAGTCCATTGGTTCATATGGCATGGCCCTCCATAGTGTGTGTTGTTTAATATGTAAGACTGTCTTCAGCTGCTATTAAAGATTACAAGACCTTTAGGGAGAAATATATATACCATAACTGTATTGATTTAACTGAAGTATGTAATTTTGTACCAACCAGACCAGGCCTATAATGCACCAGAAATTACCGAATTAATAATATGATTAAAGTGACCTTTGACCTTCATAGGGTGAGCCAGGTCCTCGGGGCGAGCCAGGACGTGAGGGATCAGCTGGACTTAATGGTGACCCAGTAAGTGACATTCATGCTTTATCTAATCTGACCTAACCCTTAACGCTTGTATTAGTAGCCAACAAAATTAAAATAAAAACATGAAATATATGAGGATCGCACACAGGACTGAGAACTTGGTTGACCATATGATATATGAGTCTTCTAATCTTCGAAGAGGGCTGAAAGCTAGAAGCTGATCTCAGAGCTCAGGCATTTTGTATGGCCCCCCCTCATTTGTCTCAAGTCACAGATGTTGGATGTTGGTTAAGAGGCACACCAGAGAGCAGAGGAAGGGTTCATTTCATCTGATTTAGGTGATGAGATGATATGAAAGGGGTTAAAACAAAAATAAAGGTTTTAAGATTTACAATTTCCTGAGCCTGACTGGTTCCCAGATGTACACAGTAACTCAATCCAAACCTAAGTAACTGGCTCATTTTAAGGGAACCTTTAGATACCTGCTATCATAGATTATTTCTGCTGCTGTTATCTCAAAATCTCCTTAGTTACTGGGCAAACTTTTATAGTACATAGAAGATTGTATTTTCCAGTTCACTTTAAAACTTGAATTTGACCAGCTTCTCAAGATCAGGGGCCAGCTGCAGGGTTTCATATTGTGTTGTGTTACAGTGTGACTAAATCATGATTTAGCAAACCTAATCAGAATTTCATGACCATTACAAAATTAGATTGAAATGTAAAATATTTCCAGCTATTATTTTGTTAATACAATGGATGGATCACTTCCTGCATTGTTGTAACTATTTGAAATGTAGGGAAAAGATAAAATACTGCATAACATACTAGGAAGATATTAAAAGGTTGAATTTGAATTGAATTGAATTGAATTCACAGGTAAAGGTTTATTAAGAATCCACCAAAGAGTGTGTCTGATGCCTTTCATCACACCTCCCTTCTCCAACATGCCTTTTTAAGGAACAGCATTTGTTTGTGTTTAGTGTTCCCTGATCATCTAAATTAGTGGCTTTTAAATGCTGTAGCATATATGGCATATTACATTCTGGGTATTTTGTGTAACCTAAGTAAAAACTGACTGAATACAGTTTTACTTTTTTAACTTTCACTGGCACAACTTTTTTTTTTCCAGTTGGAGAGGGTAAGGAAGTAGATGAAGTTGGAAATCTTGATGTGTTTTGTAATATATGAGTAAAAGCCACTGCTTTTTCCAAATCCTCCATTTGGTTCATTCTTTCATGTTCCAAGATTCCTTCTCAGGAAAAATAAAAAGCTGCATATAAACAATAATGTAGTTTCTATGGAGTATTAAGTGTATTTCTGGCTTATGACTCAACACTAAAAAAATTCGGTACAAAGTTGAACACTAGATAAGTGTAACCTTTTTTAAACTTATTTTGTCCATGGGTGTTCCATGTGTTCCAAACGGCATGCAGACATACACTGGAATTTGGACTTGATTAAAAATCTATGGTCAAATTTTGGCATTTTCTGCTATCTATCTGTCTGAAAACTACAGGCTTTCCTGAACAGTAATATGTTTTCCTTTTGAATGAAGCTCAATCAGAAATAATGTTCATTTTAACCCCTGATTACCCCTAAAAGTGAAAAGGAAAAAAATTGCATTTATAGACCCAATTCCAGTTCCACAGAGACAATACAGTGATTGTCTAATAAGCATTGAAGACCTTTGTGTGATTTTCTGTTAAATTATTATTATATTGTATATATGGCATTTTCCCATTATTATTGTTTGCCACCAAATAAGTAACAGTAAGTAGTAAATGGCCATTGGAGAGGAAACAAAATCCAACATATACAGGTACACCATTGTACACACATATATAACACATATATTTTGCTTTGACACTTGAAATTGAGCTAAGATGCACCCGATTTCTGTTTATTGTCCTTGAGATGTCTCACCAGTGTGATTAATGTGAATATGTAGTAAATTCAGCTGATTGGATCTATATACAGCCCCAGAGCTGACAGTACAAATAAACATCCATAAGGACAATGGAATTATCCATAAAGACTTCCAAGATAATATCATAGAAGGGGATCTGCAGATGGGAACCAGAAATTTTCTGAAGTTTTAAAGGTTCCAAAGAACACAGTGGCTTAAAGCATTTTTACATGGAATATTCATAGCCAACCGCTCAGCCAAACAGCAAACGGGGAAAAACAATTTAATTAAGGAGGGGAACTAAGATCCCAAATTTCACTCTGACAGAACTCTAGATGTAGAAACTGTGCCAGAAGGACAACTATCTCTACACCAATCAGGCCTTCATTGCCAGGCGCAGGCTACTTCTCACATGACCTTTCTCAAGGAGTTTGCCAAAAGGCAAGATTCTATGGTTTAAACCCTGTGGTTACATATCGAGGGGAACCAGGCACTGCTCACCAGTGGCAGCATCATGCTCTAGGGATGTTTTTCATCAGCAAGGACTGTGAAGCTTGTCAGGATTGAGGGAAAGATAAATGGAGCACAGCACAGAGATATCATTGAGGAAGACCTGCTCAAGGTTTATCTTCCTACACAACAATGACCTGAAATACACAGCCCAGACACAGTAGGAGTGTGTTAGGTTCAAGTCTCTGTCCTTAAATGGCCCAGCCAAAGTCCAGATTTTACTCAACATTTTTAATAAAGTACAGAGTAAAGAGTCTGAATACTTATATAAATTTCATATTTCACTTTTAAAAACATTGACAAAAAGTTTATGCTTTTTTTTTAAATTATGGGGTATTTTTGTTTTTTGAGGAAAAAAATCCATTAATCCCTGACCACTTCCTGAATACACTGTGTATAATTGACCATCATAGTATATGAATTAAAGTATGAATTCATAAATTATTTTTGTTAAAAATTTAATTTTTATTAAATCTCAGGGTGAGACAGGAAAGCCTGGGCCTTCAGGTTACCGTGGTGATGAGGGTCCTCCAGGACAAGAGGTAAGAGATTTCAAAACTAAAACATGGAATTTTCTGCTGTCTTACATATTGATTGCAAAAAACTCACTGACTGTGTTCATCCTTTCTCTTGTTTTAGGGTAGTAAAGGACCCAGAGGAATCAAAGGTGCCCCAGGAGACAGAGGTCTTATGGGAGAGAGGGTGTGTTAGTCTTGTACACTTTCTGTGTAAAATAACCAAAGATGCAGATATCAACAAACAGGATTCTTCAAACTGGCCACTGTGATTATGCTGTTTAATCCATAGGGAGAAGATGGACCACCAGGAAACGGAACAGAGGGTTGCCATGGTTTCCAGGTATATCTCTCATGAAAATGTACTCCAAAAAGCTCTATTATTTCATTAGAGGTTGATGTATCTTTGTCTTTTCCCTTTCCTAGGGTTATCATGGTCCCAGGGGAGATCCTGGAGAGCCTGTAAGTATCAAGCAGTCAAAAACTTTTCTCTTTTGTTCACTTCTGGTAGCTTATACTAGTGCTTTGGCTTAAATCAGATAATACTAATGATGAGTTTATACGTGATGAAAAGTTTGTTGCTGATGATTTTGTAAGACTCTAGACTCTAAAACTTAATTCTTCATTCATTCTCTTGTCCTCTTCAGGGAAGCAAAGGACCACCAGGGCCCAAAGGAGATGATGGCGAACCTGGTGAACCTGGTTTAGATGTGAGTACCTAACGAGTCAAACTAGTTTAGTGGCACTGGTACAATTGCTGTTTTCCCACCAGAAAAACCATATTGCAAATACCTTTCTCCACCCACGCCTGCTGTCCTATTTCTGACCTCTACCACTACCACTAACCTCTATCACTTCTCTCCCTTCCCTTCCCTTAACTATCAGTCTTTCCCTTATCCAACTCAGTATTTTTGTGTCAGTATTTTTGTGTATCAAGTGTTTACTGAGATCTGCGCAGCTTTTCTCTTTGATGGCAGTGTGGTTGCTGGAACAAGATTTGACTGTAGGCAGGCATGTGTATCTTGTTATGGATAAAAGAAAACAGAGCAAGGGAAAACCTTTGGTAGACAGGTAACACATTTTGTTAGATAAATTAGACTTTGATTTTAAAGGATGTTTTCGGACAGTATTTGGTAATGTGAGAAACATTTTGAGGACATTGCTCCAGGCTTTTCTCTTCTTTTAGCTAAAAAATGGAAAAGAATTTATGGATCCTATGATAAACAGAGAGTAGAAACTTAAGCTTAATGCTTAAATGTTGAATAAACTGCCCTTGTATTATTTGAAGATAAATAGTTTTGGTAGCAACTCTTAGATTGTTCTCCATAATGTGTGTCTTTGGAAAGTCCAGATTCAGCCAAGAATGCACTTTATTGATGCCAAACTCCTCAGCCACCATGCCGGCTGTAATAAACTCCATATGTTTCATATCTGAATCTTCAGCGTTTACAAGACATCACGTGTATAGTCTGAAGATCAGACACAGCAGTGTTTTTTTTTTTTTTAATTTTGTCCTTATGGATTTTTTATTTTTATTTTGGCAACATCTGGCAATATTATTCTGGTATCACTATGTGATTCCAAGTGTATTTGGTTCAGGCCACATCAAAGAACTTCTCTAGTTTCAATACAAATCTTGTATTACATGTTAGTATAGAACAGCAGTATGAAAAGCAGTAGGTAAAATAGGTTGGGAAAAAGTGTTAATAGTTGAAGTAAGTGCCAGTGGGATGGGATAAGATAAGATAAGATAAGATAAGTTAAGATAAACTTTATTGATCCAACAGTGGGGAAATTCACTTATCACAGCAGCTCACAGACAGTTAAAGTGCACGTATTAAAGACGTAATGATAGGAAGAAAGAAAAGTTAAATATGAGACAATATCAGCAAAAGTAACAAAAAAAAGCTGCCCTTATTGACTACCAGTATGTTGAGTTAAGTTGACTAAATAACTGACCAAAAGGGAAAGTGGAAGACAATGTGATGGTGAAAGTAGCAAGGTATTTTTGAAGACAAATCTCAAATTAGAAGAAAATTAATTCAAAGCTCAGAATGCTAAGAACAGACAGCACACATTCTTAAGTGCTATCATTACTGGTTGTTTAAAATTAAATAAAACACAATTACACTGCATACAACTGAATGGTTTTAAACACTTCTGTTTGGAATAGAGTCTTCTTTAAAGCAGTGTGTTTTGTGCTCTTTAGGAGCTGTTGTGTTTGCACATAACAGCGTCATAATTGCATCATGTAATGTGTAACCATTCAATTAAACAGCATTAGGTCTTGAGCATTTTTCACTCTGTCTGTGTTTACATGATGTTGGAAATCCAGTGCGATTGAATAAACAGTTCAGTCCCTCTGGATTGATAATAAAAATAGCTGAAAATGTTCTAGCAAGGTCATACTTATTCTTCATGAGTTATGGAAACTGGAAAAGTCTAGTTGGAGAGTCTGGTCCAGACATGATGGCCTGAGGAAATGCTAGATTATGTGTTATTAAATATTTGGCTCCTTTACCAGTTTGTGTGTGTTTACAGAAATGTATTGTAATAACTTGCATTTTGGTAAAGTTTGTGTTCTCAAATCCAAATAAGGTAATAATGAGGGAGGGTATGGGCTGGCACTAGGACTAGGAATTGGGCCAACTTTCCCTTGCAATATAATGTAATTTCACACAAGCTTGATGGTGACTTCACAGTTGGTTAAATTAATGGGTCTGAAAAATAAATTCAGTACACATTTGTTGAACACAGGTTTGTATTCCCATAATGAGATCTTGTTTTGATTGCCTTGGTAGGATTAGTTATTTATAGTTAGTCATCATTAAAAGTGCTGTCAATGGCTCACAGTCTCAGAAAGCAGTCTTGTTTGTTTGACTCTGTCAAAGGAAGTAAGTTCATGCATATTAGGCAAGAATGTCTCAAAATCTGTACCACCCCAGTGCTTATGGGCTGAACCGTATTTGACAGTAAAAACATATGATATCAGAAAATTCATACACCATTAAAAAAAAAACATAAAAACCACAGAATTAATATAGTAACCAGAGTGTCTAAGCAAAGGGGCAAAACAGAAGAATAAACCAGAACAAACAAAGCAGAGATTAAAACCATACAAAACACAACCAGCAGACAAGGAGGCTTAGAATTGTAGGCAGAAGGCACAAACAAGACAGAAAGGGACTGAATGGAGTGAATATACAGAAGTTAGTGAGCTAAGTGAGTGTACTTAGTAAGCCAGTAAACTTGAACAAGGCTGAATGACAGAGATTGGTGAAGTGAGTATGACTGAAATCTGGAGGGTCTGGGGGCTCTCTCTCTAGGACACGTGGTGTAAAACCTCAAGTACCTGATGTACAACTGCAAGTACAGCAATGGTTAGGAGCAGGCTTGTTGGGATGTGACTGGTAAAAATTTATGAAGAGCCCTAGGTCAAAACTGTACTTGACCCTGTTCATCTCCTCTGGGCTGTATCCTTACCAGTCAACAAGGTACTGCTTTCATCCTCCTCCATGAGTCTAACAGGTTTCAAACTGAATATGCTGGTGCCACCCCAGCATCCAATGGTGGATGGTGTCTTCCCTATCAACCCCCTTACAAACTGAATGTTGAATAATGGGCTTTAACAAGGAGACATAAAACAAGGGCGAAAGTTGGTACTGCGCCAGATGGTATTCTTGCATTCTATAAGTAACATGATTTATTCCACACAAAACTATAAAAGTTAAGTTATGGCAAATATCTACTTGTTATTTCTGTGGTGGACAATGTTCTTCAATCTTTGATGTTTTTTTTAATTCCTCTTCAGCCGTTCATTCATGGTTGGGCTGACAACAGGTGAAGGATCCCATAGGACAAATAGAGGTTATTAACCCAACATGCACTGGAATGGGGTCAAACCAGTTAAGAAATGGCTTAGGGAGTTTTATGCTATTTTGACTCATAGCAGGTAACGTGACCAAGGAGACTGGCTGCTTTGAGTGAGTGGTGCCACTCTGAGTGCAGGTTTTATGGTCAGCAACTCCCTGGTTACCAGTATCATAGTTCTCCTTGGCAGAAGGAAGCTTGCAGGAGAAAAATGCTATGTGCTACATCTTTGGTTGATCTCCCTGCTGCCATGACACACAATGTTCCCTCTATTTAGAGCAGTCCTACAGCTGGCATAGGAGAAGCACAGTGGCCCTATTCTAACTAAAATCCTCCATGAGGTCATGATAGGGGACAGATATCTCTACAGGAGTCAGACCAGAAGGGCATTTAACAGGCATCAGTTGGGGCTTTAATATACATGACTGCAAACAAGAATCTGGCCAGGAAACAATATTTAATAGTCCCATGAAATCTGGGGTTTATGTTTTATGGAGCCAGAGAAGTCCCAAAATAATGGGGCATTGTGTAGGCTTGACCACAAAAGAGGGAAAGTTCCTTTTGGTGTTTGATGCTGACAGAGAGTGTAAGAGGTTGTGTAATGCAAGTCAGAGTCTGAGCCAGATCCAGCGAGTCTCCCATACAGTGCTTGAATACATATAGTGGGTGAGACTGGTGAGATGGAAATTTGATTTCCTGAAAAATGAGAGTTTCTGCAGTAAAGTGCAAACAGACAAACACAGTGGTTGAGATATGAAATGCTCAGAAATCATACTCACTGCACCTTGACACACTTTCTTGAATTGGGAACCTTGGAAAGTTGAAATCAGGCTTCGCAAGTTTCTGATGATGTGTCCTAGCTGTCACAAGCCCGTCACATCTGATGCCACCATCTCCATGGGTTCTGGTAGTTCAGTGTGTAATAGTGGAGAGTTGTGTGGGCAGGGCTGACTTTACCTGTTACTATGAGAGTGCTCCTAGAGGAGGCTGGATAGACAAGTCAGTTAGTGAATCTAAGTTGACTGCTTCAGTGTAGCAAGCAAGTTCTCTGTCAAAATCTGCTCGGCACCCTATCATCCAGAGATCGCAAGTTTGGATCTCAATGATGCCCCAGCCATCCATGGCCAGGAGCCCAAGAGAGCAAAATTGGCCATGCTCTCATGAAGCGTCTCTAGCCAATCATGGGCATCTGTGAGCTCATGCATTTGGAAGTGGGTGGATAGCGATGTCCTTCAAGTGTGTTATGCTGCCTCCTGACATTGCATGAGCAGCAGATCGAAAAGATGCAGTCGTCTGGCTGCACGTGCCTCGGACGAAGCACTTGATAGCCTTTGCTCCCCCCCATGGTTTGTAGCTTTTGTGTGATAGGAGAGAGCTGCCTGATGGGTGGGAATTGGCCAAGACTAAATTAGGGAGAAAATCAGGGAAAATTTTTAAAAACACTGCTCTGAAACCCCTTCTATAAGCTACCAAAAGCAGAGCCTCATTCCAGCTGCTACTGGCAACTAGGCAACCTATGCATTACAGTCAAACTCACTACGGAAAAAGTAAGAGATGGAAAGTTGTTGAGCAAAATACAGCGAGCACTTGAGCAAAAACCACTGGCATTGTGAAGGGTTGCTGTTGTACTTCTCTGGGAGAGGTAAGTGAAAGGGCGAGGGAAGGGTTTTGGCATTAGAGCTCAGAGAAAAACTGATGTTCCGGTATGTCTGTGAGGGATGGAACAATGTCAGTGGGACTGAGGGGTGATGGCTGTTATGTATGCCCCTCAGCTGAGGCTGCAAGGATGGAAATTGTTGCTGATGTTGGCCCCAGAGTCTTCCTTGAACAGCCACAGCTTCCAGAATAGTTTCCAAACCTGCCATCTACTTGGATGACTAAGTCTTAGACCCAGCATTGGCTGCCTGATGGGTGGCCCCCTGTCTTTCTAAGATAAAAACACACTTCCTTTTTTGCCATCCAGATAGGATTATTTGCTGTTATGACATAAATGTCTCCTAAATGTCTTAAGGCAGATTATTTTGGATTTTTGTTTTATCAAGAATAACATCACCACCATGTAAAAATAATGTACACGGAATGGTATGACGAAGCGAAACAGCCTGATTTCTTTCTAGCCCAGATTGTAGCTCTGATCTGTTAGTCATCTCCGGTGTTTACACTGAGTGAAGCCCTAGATTTCATGTGCATTTAAGCTGATGTTTTTCAGTCCATGCTGCTGATGCACTAGAACACAACATCGGAAATGGAGGAGAATGTGAAATACAGTTGCAGGTATAATGAACATGACCAAAGGGGGTTATTTATTCTATCATCTTTTTTCCCCCTAAAATCTATTTGGAAGAGAAACAGATTGAGTACATTGTCCAGTCCAAGTGCAGATTGTCCAAATGCAAATTACACGAAACAACAGGTGACAGAACTGAATGTTTATCTGGTTTGAACAAAAGGGAGAGAGAGAGAGAGAGAGAAAGACAGAGAGAGAGAGATCATTCTTATTATCAATCATCAATCAACTCTAATAGTTTCATTGTCGAGCTATTGATAGATATTCGATTTTATCCCTCCCATCTAATATCACCACCGGCTGTCATTGCATATGTTAGACTGTTACACATTGACACATATGACGACTGCAGGTTAATGCTCAATAACACTCAGTAAACAATTACTCATGTGATGTATTGCATCACAAAGAAAAGTAAGAGGGATATTTATTTTTCTTGAACTGGATGTCTGATTACCTTGTAGAACATAGCAAAGTCTGTTAGTCAGCTAAGTTGAGGTGGAACATCAAAAGATGTTTTGCTAGCTGACACTTTTATTTAAAGTATTGTAGTAAGTAAGGGCTTTTCAAAGAGTGTATTGCATGAGACATACCACATGTGCACGTGTTTACAAATTCTTCATTTTTGAATATATGGTATATATTACTCAGTTCTCTGAATTACTCTGAATAGTGACAATAGTGAGATATTTGTTTAATTCTACAGTATTACATAGTGCATATGTCTCACAAAGTTTTGTTAATCTTCCTGTCCTTGGGCTGTTCATGGGGTCTGTACTGTGTCTTTAAGATATGTTCTGTCTGACTATATTACAAATTTGAACCATATGGATTATGCCTGTGTCTTCCTCTACTCTAAAACTGCAGTTGTTCTTAAGGGGTGTGCCATGTTCTGCTGAGGAGGGATATTTGGAAATGGTCTTGTGTTATCATAATTATTTCTTGGGGCTTGTGCAGCATCTTCCATACCCAAGAGGTTTGATTTTGTCAGATGTCTGTGGAAGTAATTCCAGCAAAGCAAAACAATCCTTCATGTTGTGACTCTGATACTTGTCGGCTATAAAGTGTGGAATTTGAGGGCAATAGAACTAGCATGAGCGAGGCAGCTGTAAAAGAACTGCAGCTGGTTGGTATTTTTGTATGAATTGGCTTGTGAAAGTTAATCTAATTAGTAGCTGAAAACTTGAAATTAGAAATAGTTGTTCCACAGAAGTAGATTATATTACACATTATTAAGATTATTCTGTGTTATTATTCAGTATTTCTACATGGGTTTAATTCATTAACTTTCTTTGACTTTGGGTGTCGTCTTATATTTTATAGAACGATCAACAACCAGGACCGCCGGGGCCGAAAGGACCAAAAGGACACAGAGGGCGTGAAGGATTACCTGTGAGTAAAAAAAAAAAAAAAAAACTAAACTAATTTTTCCCTCAAAATGATTTTACTACTCTTGCCATATCCCAGCATACATCATTGTACATTTTATTGTATGTCCTGAACACAGTGCTGTATGTATTTTTAATGTCTATTTAGTTTTTTCCTCCATTTTCTTCCCAATTTGGACTTGTTAGTCCCCACTCACTAGCTATCTCTACCCATCACACAACAAATAGGAGACACGAGACAGCAACCTCCACGTCTTTCCAAACTGCAGCTCATGCTGCATCACAGGGCACCGTGACACACTTCTCCATTTATGCAGGACTTTTTGCCCTGTTGTGCACACATGAGCTCACAGACACCCATGATTGGCTAGTGTTGATTGACAGGGGAAAGAGAGTTCGCCACCCCTCTCACCCTGAGAGCACAGCCAGTTTTGCTCTCATGGATGGCTCTGGCATTGAAGGTCTGGTTTTGAAGTCCCAATCTCCAAACGATGAGGTGAACACTATTCAGTTGTGCAACTCGAGGGCCTTTTCACAGTTCACAAAAGACAAAGAAGAACCTAAGTTTGAGAACGCAGACCACTAATCTTTCTCATATTTTTCCTGAATGTCAAGTAAAAAGCCAAAAACTGTTTTTTTGTACTGTAGGTTTATCATGCAAAATATTTGACCACTTTTGCCCTGTGGGGTCAAGTGTGTAAGATACTGTATTAAGAAAACAATTGCAGTCCCCTTTCTGTGCTGGTGCTATGTGTGTATATACTGGACACATATATTGGACCAGTACTGAATGTTGTCTCATGAGTTACAAGCCTGAGGGACTAGCCTGCTTGCTCTCAGGCAGAAATTCCACTATGCTCCCCTCTGGACACCATCCATGAAGGAGGAGACTCTTCTACCTCAAAAATGCTCTTATTTGGAGCTTGATGTCTCTAAAGGCTTGGATCAGCTTTTCCCTGGCAGAGATCCTTCTGTGTAAGAAGACTGAAAGGCATGCATGGTAATATCCAGGCTAGTGCTACAGAAGGAACAAGTAAC